>JAVQMF010000030.1:7500-550000 GCA_032878935.1 Erythrophleum fordii | reverse complement strand
TATGTCGAGACACCAACATGTGGACCATTTTTAGAAGATGAAATAGGTGATTATACTCCTAAACAAATGCATTGATTATATATTTTACATTAACCCATGTAGCCATTTTCTAGTGTTACAATTAGTCCTAGTCTCAAGATAATACATCTTAAACTCTCTTTTCCCTTGTTTTTGTAGACCCTTTTTAGAATAGACATATCTATAAGTTATTATTTGTCTACCTTTCTTACTCCTGATAAGCATATGTTTCCTTGACCCAAATCTAGTTTAGCCCATATGAGTAACACAAAACTTCTATGATTCCTCTAGGTTGTCATATTTTAAACCTAGTTTAATGATCAAATCACCCTTCATATAATGATCCTTGAAAAAGAAAGGTTGACAAGGTTACTTGAGAAGTATCAATGTACTAAAATAAATACTATTTCAATAAAGAGATAATAATTAAAGACACATACTTGAGGAAATAAATGAATAACAAAGGTAAAAAAATAAAGACAATTTAGTTAAAGACACTAATTAATTAATTCTTTATCAAAGACTAAAATAACAACAAGGACTAAAAAAAGATATACAAAGTATGACATTCTTTTTCTAGGTGTATTTATTCCTTTATCAATTTTAGGACTATACTGATATGATATTTAGTTCATTGCTTTTATCTCTATTCACTGCAGAGAGGAATAGAGAAACTATTGTTTTCAATCTTTGCGTATCACAAAAAGTCCTAAATTTTGCCAAAAAAAAAACTATACACTTATTTACTATAGCTTTTCTACATCATTTAAACATAAATAATATTAAGCTTTACAAAATACAAGCTTCCTTGATGAAATTATTTAAACATTACAAAATACATATATATTATCTAATTTTATACAACTGCATATAGGATTTCAACTTTGCAAGATTCAAAGTTGCCCAAAAAAAAAGCTTGAAATAGCTACATATATGAACAAGGTTCAAACTCTAATCAATGACAATGTATGGCATGAAGGTGAAGCTTCTATTGATCCAAAACTTTGATTTCTTACCTTAATGGAATAGGAAAAAAAGCTGAAGAAGATGAATATTTCCTATTAAAGAAGTTTGCACGCGTGTAGCCCTTTTCAATAGAGTAAAACAAAACCGTTTTGGGGGGTTAGTTTGACAACCAGGATCGCGTAAGAATGGACATCCAAGATTGCATAAGAAGCAATGTATGAAATGGCGCTGTTTCGATTAATAAAGTTGCATGTCACTTTTTGGAGCGTCAATGATGCAAATGCTCAAAATCTAACCACCAAAACAATGCCATTTAATGGCCTTTGCAAGGAATATAAAGTAGGAGATCCAAACACGAAGCGAGGAGCAGCTAGGGAAGAACTTGTCTAGGGTTTAGCTTTTGCAATCATTAAATAGCTATTAGGTATTAAGACCTTTATTGGTGTCTTGATGTGGGAACTCAATAATTTTTACTCCTTAAAAATGACTAATTTATGAATATGGTCCATTTGGTCTTTCAAGTGTAACTTTCTTCCACTAGTCTCTTGATAATTTTTTTTTTTAAAAAAATTATCCCACATTTGTTAAAAGCATGAGAACTAACCATTTAATTTAGTCCTGCAAAAGATAAAAATGATTTAAAAAATTATTGAAAGACTAAATTAAAAAAAAGTTATATTTTGAAAAGATTAAATTGAGAAATTAATCATATTTTATAGATGAAAACCGTAATTTATTCTAAAATAACAAGTTTTGTTAAACTAAATGTATTTCATTGCAAATATTAATTTTCCTTTTCTAAAAAAAAAAAGGAAGGTTAGGTTTCCTTAATCTTATTTAGCTTATTATCCTCTTTCCTTAGAAAGGGAAATACCCGCCCGGGCGGGAGTAATCTCTATTCTTCATCGCAGACAATGGAAAGAAAAGAAATGGAGCAAATCTTTACCCGAAAAGTCCAGGGAAATTGCGCATCTTTCACCAATATCTTTTTCTTCTTTCTTTTAATTATCCCCTCTTGCTTTGGTTATTTTCGACATTTCAGACACATTTTCGACCTATGAAAAATTTATTGCCATTCCCCATCGATCAATTTACCAACTAAAACTTTACCCTCCACTACTGAACCGCGATTGAATTCTAACCTAAACCTCCCCAATAAATATCAAATAGACCAACTTTCATTCACATTTCACACACAACTAGACACAGTAAATTAATCCTCCAGTCCCCACCATCCTATCTTCATCTCCAATTCCCCACCTGTTAACCACAGCCTCAGAAGGATCAATATCAAATCGCAACCTCAAACTCAATTCCTTCCTCCAAAGTCCAAATTTTAAAGTTTTTGAAGCAAAATAAATAGAATGGGGGTAAGCAACAACATCACAGCAGTGCTGAACTTCATCGCCTCCTTGGCCTCAATACCCATTATCGCTGCTGGCATTTGGCTTGCCCAGAACCCAGACAACGAGTGCATCCGCAACTTCCGATGGCCGGTGGTCATCCTGGGGATCCTTATTCTCCTCGTTTCCCTCGCTGGCTTCGTCGGTGCGTACTGGAAAAAACCGGGCCTCTTGGCTCTTTACCTCTTTTGTATGGCCCTTCTCATCGCTGTCCTTCTCATTCTCCTCATTTTCGCATTCGTCGTTACTCGACCCGATGGAACCTACCATGTTCCCGGCAGAGGGTACGAGGAATCCAGGCTTGACGGTTTCTCCGCCTGGTTAAGGAACCATATCACCAGTTCTGGCAGTTGGAACAAGATTAGGTCTTGTTTGGCTGATTCTGATGTCTGCATTAAGCTCACCCAGGACTATATCACTGCCGACCAGTTCTTCAACTCTCATCTCTCTCCTTTACAGGTCCGTATCACAATTAACACTTCTCTGTATTTCATGCTACTCTAATTCTGTGTACTTGGCAAAAAGGAGATAAACTTGTTTCTCCTTTGTTTTTTTTTTTTAATTTCAGCAAGAAAAGGAGTTTCTTTTTCCTGTTTGGTTGTTTTGAAATACAGGCCCTAACATGAGTGAAGAAATTACCAGTTTTCATCGTTGACTTTTCTGAACACTGCATCCTGTCAGGATATGTTTGCTAGCATTCGGAATTTAAAAATAGGTCTACCTTAAACGTAGACGATAAACAAGCTTTTGTATTGGAAGATTATTTCATATGTTTTGGTTTTTCTTTGTTTGAATTTCCCATACGGCATCGACAAGATTCTTGGGTCATACTAGTTTTAGCTGTGAAGGATGATGATCCATAACAGATCCCAGTCAGTGACTGTCATTGAGTTAGTGTCCATGATGTTTCAAGTGGGGCCTAGTTTTCTATCTCAACTTTACCATCACCACATGGAGTTGGGTTAATTATTAACGTTTTATTGGAGGTCGTTAAGAGACAGGCCCCGCTATAATGTGACCTTCCACTACCAGAAGATGGTTTTGATGGCTTAAATCGGCATCACTTGAGAGGGCATCATTAGTAGAAGACATTAAACACATCCCTTTGGATCAGCTTGGAATGGATAGCCATTAGTGCCGCGTGGGACCATTTCCCAATTTTTAATCAGAGGGATCATAATTGTACCCAGAAAGGTGTATGCCAGCCGGAAGGGTTACCGACCGATTCACTCATTTAGAAATAAATTATGCAAATTTAGACCCATTTAAAATAATCACCCAACAATAGATAAGTTCATCGTTTTGTCCTTATTGCAAATGACAAAAAGAGGCATGCTGTAGCTGATATTGTTTAGTGGGGTTGTTTTCTTTTCTCCTTTTCTCAGTCCTACTGAGTTGTTTGGTCCTAATGAAAAAATTTTTGTTTTCTTTTATTAGTTTTAAAGGACAAGAACTTACTTCATGTGGTGCTGAGTTGGAAAGAATATTCACATGTGGCTTATTAGTATTGTAAAATTTCAAATCAAATACTTAAAAATTGTACTTAAATCTAAAATTACTTCATGAGAGAATGCAAAAATACAATCCCTTATTGTTTGGTCCTTGAAGTTTGACATTAAATGAGTCACTTAAGTATATATTTACTGTAATGCAGTCAGGATGTTGTAAACCTCCAACTGCTTGCGGGTACACCTACGTGAACCCGATAATGTGGACAAACCCTTCGAACCCGATGGCCGACCCGGATTGCTATTTGTGGAGCAACGACCAAAACCAGCTTTGTTATAATTGTAGTGCGTGCAAGGCAGGTCTTCTTGGCAACCTCAGAAGAGAATGGAGGAAAGCAAACATTATTCTGATTGTGGCTGTGGTTGTCCTCATTTGGGTTTATCTCATTGCCTGTAGTGCCTTCAAGAACGCCCAAACAGAGGATCTCTTCAACCGCTACAAACAGGGTTGGGTTTAAACCTGTTCCCAAACACACCCCAATCTACTTGTAACATTAGTCTTTTTCTTGTATTGTAAGAGTGAGACTCCGTGTCACTGTTGTACGTATCTTATCTTCTGCTTTCTGCTTTCTCCTTTCTCCTTTCTCCTTTCTCCTTTCTCCTTTTCGCATCTGGATCTGATTCTTCTTTTCGGGCTTCTTGGATTTGTCAATAAACGTCATCTCACCTCTATTGCTTTCATCTATCATTTATTTTTGAAGTTTACGCTAACTCAAAATAATAACATGTTAAAAGCGACAACTTTTGTATTAATTCTCAAAATATATTTATTAACTCAATAATATGCTCCCTAGGTTATTGCAATATTAATTTTTTTAGTCTTTAAAGATAACAAATCTGTAACATTATAGTCTTTTTAATCTTAGAACTTAACATTTGCTTAGCTTTTTTTGGTCATATTAAGGATAAAATTATAGTCTCATGTTATATAAAAACTTGTTTAATAGAAAATAAATTAAAATTTATTAAAAAATCTCAAATATCTTTTTTGTTATTTCAAAAATAAAATTATAGTCTTTTTTATGTTAGAACTTAATATCTGCTTAGTTTTTTTTTGTCATATTAAGAATAAAATTATAATCTTATATTATATAAAAATTTCTTTAATAAAAGATAAATTAAATTTTTTTTACAACTTATATTAAAAAGTGAAGAAACTAAAACATAAATTTTTGAAATAAAAAATGTATCAAATATAATTGAATAAAATCTGAATAAAAAAATTAACGTAATTCATTGTAAAATTTGTTAGTGAAAAAGCATGGAAATAAATATTGGTAGGGTAAGGGTAGTATTGGGAAAATGAAGGTGGAAACGCGTGGCGTGGAGATAATGAAAAGCCTAAATGGATAAAACTAGAGGGCGAACCGACAGCACCGACCGTGATATTACAAGTGATGCTTGCTTCTAGTTGAAGATATGCCATTATTTTATTCATATGATTCTACAAAATGAGGTCGGAATGTTGAATTTGTGAGGCCTGTCCAACCACCACCACTCAACTTTCATTAATATCATCATTATTTAGAGGTTTCCATCACCTTCTGCAACATTCGTTTTCATTACACAAAAATTTAGATGCTTCATCTCAAGTGGCGTTCTGTTCAACACTAATTCAACTGGCATCATTCATTCACAAAATTCATGGGATTATTAGCAGCTTAGCTTTTGAAATGAAGGGGGTTTTTACTTGCCCTTTGAATATGGTTCACAACAATCAACCGCAGGTGAACTAATCCTAGTAATTTGGGCAACCCTGTCATTTGGTCCTGTAATCTAAAGCTTTCCAGTAGGTGGCGAGTTTCCCTCTTGACAAGCAACGAAGTAAGGGGCTTGCTTATTGTGGGTGAGAAGCTGAGGGCCCAATCTCTGAAGACAAATCAATTATCTCGCTTGGCAATGACACTATAATATATTTTTAATGTGAAATTTTTTTTATATTAAAGTTTTAAAGTGTAATTTTTTTTCTCATAATTAAAATTTTTGTTTTCTTAATTACAATTTTTAAATATCTTATATTATCTTCTAATCATTTATTTAGGACGCTACATTTAATTAATCGAATATTAAGTGAAATCAAAAATTAAAAAAGGAAATTGGTTGAGGTTTCCTAATTGGTATATGGTACTGATAAATAAAAGGAAAAAGTTGCTACACTGACTACAGGCACCAAAATAGATCCAAAGAGGGGTCAGCTCATCTCTGGCCCAAACTCCAAAGAGAATGAGGCTAATTTATAGGCCCATCTCCCCAAACTTACCTGAACTTCCACTCCACATCCAAGTCTTTATTTTTAGGTTAATCTACGGTGTTTAAACTATACAATTTTTCCTTGGAAAAATATACTCTCATCTCCTGAATTCAAAAGATGTATTATATTTATATTTTTTTATAATATAAAGAAAGTTACAATTATACTTATTTTAATCAAAATATTTGCGTCTGTGCTCCTTTTGGCTGGACTCTCCGTTACAATTAGAATAATGTTGGCTTAATTGCTAGGCTTTTTGGTCCACTACGGGGCACTTGCAGTTTTAGGTAAAAGTTTTTGGAATATATGACTTCATATGTATACTCTATATATTTCACAGAACCTTGATTTGTTATACTTTTCTCACACCTTTGTCTAAAAAGTTTTAATCTTCTGTTTATCTTACAACATTCCGTCAAATCTCCTCAACATAATAATGAATTATTTTACTTGCAACTACGGTGTATCAACTATCCAATTTATTATTTATTACCTCTACTTTATATTATTTCCTTTAATTTTGCTGGCAAAATTTACATACCAAGTCTAAAGCAAGTTATATTTAAAAGGTCAAAATCTAGTATTTAAAAGTTCTTGATTACTAAGCATGATTTTGACAATTCCATATTACATTAATTGTTTAAGTAAAAATTGTGACAAAATTACACACCCTTAATGACATGTGATCATAAAATTTGTATCTTAAAACAAATTATTAAAATACAAATTTGACACGTATATTGTGAAATATATTATGCTTCACGATTTAAACATTGATATTAAAGAATCAACTTATGTGTGGCACTTGTACATACCTAATTTAAAGATAATAATTTAATCTCAGCAATATAATTGTATCAACTGGGTTTGATTTAGGCCTTGTATATGCAGAAAACTCAGTTGGGAGAGGTCTCTGCCTTTGGTGCCTAACAGTACATTAAGGGATTAGTCTTTCATCTGCCGAGTGGAGGGATATCCTGATGTTAACCAAAAAAGAAAAAAATGTATCAAATATATATTAATAAACGTAACATTATTATAAGTTTAATAAAATTTTAGAATAAATTAAATTTATGATTTTTAACACAAATTAAAAAAACATTAAAATAGAAATTTTAGTAAAAGAAAGTAATGTAATTCAAATATCTTTCATGGAGTTCATACATGAAAGATATTATTATTGAGGGTATATATTTTAATCATCTTTTGATTTCAAGGAGTTCATACACATTGTTAAAATATAAAAGAAAGCAATGTAATTCAAATATCTTCCATGGAGAAAAAATAATTTACCATTTTTTAACAAGAGAATCACAACGCTTTAAGAATAGTAACAAAAATAATGTTTTAATTTTTAAAAGTAAATTAAAAAAAGTTATTTTCATGAGTATATTTTAAAAATAATTTTCGGAAATTATTTGAAAAACTGAAAGACAATTAATAATGGTTTAGCAAATTTTTAAGATTATGTATTGAAGATTCGTGCATTTACATTTTAATAAATAAATTATTCATCAATGACTTTTATCTATTTTTTTTTATTTTTACTCTTGTAAATTGTTTTGTGTTTTAAAAATAAAAAATGAAATTAAAACCAGACATGTTTTATATTTCCTTTAGATTTATAACCACGATCAATAGTTGATTTTTTATTCCTAAAGGATAAATGTCTCTAAAATGAGAAACAAAAGAAGCGAACATTATCTTCCATGCTTAGTTTATAAGGCCAAAATTTTAAGACCGTCAACATAACCTTTAGATTTCACTGTCAACGTATATAAGACGAACTTGATCTTTTGTTTTCAATCAACTGAGTTGTCTATCCATAGGACATCGATCAATCTAGGAGAGAGGAGCTTCAAATACTACAAGAAAAACAGAAATTAGTGGCAGAAAATGTGGATAATTCTGTTACAAATGAATTAGTGACAGAATTACTGATGAATTTTTTTTTTTGCTAATTTCATCGTCACTAATTCATTTGTGATGGAATTTAAAATTCCGTTGCTAATTAGGGACGGAATATTTTATCAAAAGAAAAAAATTTCATTGCTAATTATTAGGATAACATATTTCAAGTTTGTGACAGAATAGTGACAGAAATTTCCGTGGCTAATTAGCAATAGATTACAAATAAAATATTTTGTCGCTGATTAGTCACGAACTAGGGACGAATTATTTTGTCACTAAATAGTGACGGATTTATGACAAAATATTCTATCACTAATCTTGCGATAGATTTGTGACGAAACAGTCCATCGCTAATTAGTGAGGGATTTGCAACGGAATATTCCATTGCTAATCAGTGACAAATTTGTGATGAAATATTAGCGACGGATTTGTGACGGATATTCCGTCGCTAATCAACGACGGATTTGTGATGAAAATTTCGTCACTAATTAGAAACAGATTTATGACGGATATTTCGTCACTAATCAATGACGGATTTGTGACAAAAATTTTGTCACTAATTAGTGATAAATTTGTGATGGAATATTGTGTCGCTAATGTAATTTGTTTCATTATTAAATTTTTTTTAATTTAACCTCAATATTACTTTATTATCTATCCAATAAAAGCATAATAAAGTCAAGTAAATTGAAAATAACATTATTATTAAATAATAAAATTTTAAATTTAAGTGTTTCTCCCTATCCAGTAAAGTATAATAGCACAATAATATTCAACAAAAAAGTAACAAATATATTAAAATGATTCTCAATTAAATAGTAACCATTCTAAAGCAAATTATAACAATCCTCAACAAAACATATATCTTAAAATAAAGGAAGGGAAATAAAATCATCTTTATGATGGAGGATAATCATCAAGATTTGATGGGGCACGAGATAATCGTGATTCAAGTTCTTACAATCTATTAAGTGTTTGCTGATACTGGTCTAGTAGAGATAAGATTTGTTGATTCTGCTCTGTTATACATTGATTCTGCTTTCTAAGCTCTTGCTTCTCCTGTCTCAAAGGTGTTGTTTCTGTGGCAATCCTCCTGCGCAATTCCTCTTCAAAATCTGAATGAAGTCCTAAGTTATGAACGAAAGAATAAGTCCCACGAGAACAGATAGCATCAATATCTTGAACCTCAAATCCTACCCCCAAAAATGCGACATTTCTTATTTTTACCACCAACAACCTCCAACCATAAAGCGACTTCATCATCATCTTCTACATCATTTAATGCTATGCCTGTTGAGTCCTGAGTTGAAGCTCTGACATTCTTAAATCTTAAATAATCAGCCTGTTAAAATAAAGTAAAGAAAGACAATTTTACAATAAAAAAAACAATGACAGTGTATCCAAAACTAAAAGTATGCACATGTTTAAGCATCTTTTCTATCATATAATATTAACATGAAGTGTGATCAAATAATAAGATATAAGTATCGTGAAACTACAAATATATTCAATCATTACAATTAAAACTATCAAATATTGAAATTACACAATTAGGTACGTAGAAAGAATATGTCATTTTGATAGCCACACAGTAATTAACATAGTAAAAAATATTAAATAAAAGATCACACAATCCTAGTGACTAAATTAAAAATGAAGACTCACACTATAACTAATTAGGCCTCTGACCGTCAGTACAAGTCTAGTGATAATTAAGATAAAAAAAGAAGATTCACACTATAACTAGTCAGGCCTTTGATTATCAGTACAAGTATAGTGACAATTAAAATAAAAAATAAAGACGCACACTACAGATAGTCAGGCATTCGGCCGTCAGCACAAGTTTAATGACAATGAAAACAAGAAATGAAGATTCACACTACAACTAGTCAGGCTTCCAATTGTCAACACAAGTCCAGTGACAACCAAAACAAAAAATGAAGACTCACACTATAACTAGTCAGGCCTCTGGCCGTCAGCACAAGTCCAGTAATAATTAAAACAAAAAAGACAAAATACACACTATAGCTAGTCAGGTCTCTGGCAGTCAGCACAAGTCCAATGATAATAAAAACTAAAAATCAAGACTTACACTATAGCTATTCAGGTCTCTAGTCATTAGCACAAATCCAATTACAATAAAAACAAAGAATCAAGATTTACACTATAATTAGTTAGGCCTCTGGCCTTCAGCACAATCCGAGTGAGAAAAAAAAAAGAAAAACATATACATACATAGACTTCAGCTGTCCTGTGATCCACAAATTAGCCAATTGCCTCATCATAATGCGTGTGCTTGAATAATTCAAACATTGTAGGTGGCCTTCCAAGCTGTAAAGTCTATAATTATTTATTGATATTAGTTATCTTATACATTAAATAAACGAGGATTACATTTGAATTTAAATACTTATCAGCCTTCTCTTATACTTAGTAGAAGGAATGCTGCCCCCTTTATGTTGCATACCCCCTGTGATAGATGCTCGATTATTTTTAGCTGTCTGGCATATGGCCTTATATTCATCTGACCGCCAATAATCTTTTAGTTGGACCATTACGTTGTCTGGGATCCAATTAGGCGTGATCCTCTTTTCTAAGTCTAGCTGGACTCTATGTATTGCATTTCGCAAGACATCCCCATACTTTTTATTTCAATTGCGTTTAATAATTTGGTCATATTGTGGCAGCCATTTATACTTTTTCTACATAAACAGTACAAAAAAAATGAGACAAAATGAGAAAAAAAGAATATCAACACATGATACATATATAATATGAGATAAGATATATATCGCCCATTCATTAAATCATAGTTGTCTGACCTCACGAGGTGTTACTTTTCAACTATAACATGCATGTTCAAATTTTGCTTGGATTATAGGGAGAATATCATGGATAACAGCAACAACAGGATTAAACCTAATCATTTAACAGCAATGATTGAAAATGTTATAATAGTACTAAATTGTTAACTAAATAACAAATAAAATAACATAAATTTAATGACTTACGTATGCTTGTCTGGATACAACCATGTTCGATCATCTGTGGGGTCACGACGAAAAGGTTCGATAGTTGGCATTGATGTAGAACTAACAGAAGGACTTTAAGGAGTGGGATGTGAGTGTTAGGAGTCAGGAGATGGTATTGAAGGAGATGATATAGGTGATGCTGTAGGTCTCCTAAATGATTTAGGCATAATTGGAGCTAATGCAGGTTCAATGGATACGGCCAGCATTATAGGAACTGATGCAGGTGCTAAAATTGGAAGATCAGGAGATAGTTGAGGGTGCAGAGGTACTCCATCGGGCATGACCTCACCTAGAGCCACGACCTGATATCTACACATGCAACAATAAATCTTGAGGCAATATAAGTTGACCAAAAATTAAATAAAAAATGTAAACAAAATAAATTTACACTAATATATATATATATATATTATTAAAAAAGAACAAGACATAATTAAATAAATTCATACTAAAAAAATGAAAATATATTAGTTTAAAAAATAAACTCAATTAAATCAAACCTAACCCTAATTATGTATTATCATCATCATCATCGTTATCATTATCATTATCATCATCATCATCATCATCATCGCCATCACCATGACCATCATCATCATCATCATCATCATCTTCTTCTTCTTCTTCTTCTTCTTCTTCTTCTTCTTCTTCACAAACTATATTAGCAGTTGACATATTTATTTCTTCATAAAAACCTTCAGTGTCTCTTAGGTTATGGAATTCATCATTCGGGACAATTTTAGGTAGTATGACTTCTAATCCATCCACCTAAAATGACCTTATATTTGTTTCAGATGTAGGAGCATCAATTATGCTACAAGCCTTAACCTTGATTATGGCTAATCAATTAGCCTTTTGATGACAACTAGGATAATACGCGTAATACACCTGCATTGCTTGTTATGCAAATATGAATGGATCAAACTTGTTATACCTCCTTCATTTATGAACTTCCACAATCCCATATTGTTTGTGAACTCTCATACCACGATTAGGTAAAGGATCAAATCATTGACAATTGAATAATACTAATCGCTTCACAGGAACCCCTATATATTCAATCTCCACAATCTCTTTTAGAATGCCATAAAAGTCATATTCTGATTGTGTAAAGTTAGTCCCTTCATGCATACATCACTATTTATTGTTGATTTTTCGATGGCTCAATGAATGAATGTGAAATCTGTACTCATTAACAAAGTAAATAGGCCAAGTTCTAACGCTTCTCTTTAGTGACGGAATATTCCATCACAAAATTGGAATTGACTAACACGCTTAGTAGTGACGGAACTTTCCGTCGCTGAATTCCGTCACTAACTAGATTTGCGACAGAAATATTTACGATGAAAATTTTCCATCACAAATTCCGTCGCTAATTCTGTGACAGAATTTGTGATGGATTTGCGATGGAACAAAATTCTGTCGCTAAATTCCGTCGTAAATTTGTTGTTTTTTTGTAATGAAACTGAAAGCAATTTCCAGCTTTATTTATACCACCAAAGACACAAAAATTAAGTTATAACTATTTTCAACTAAATGATAAATAAAGATTCTGTCAGATGCAGCTTTAATTTATTTGGTGAAATTCTGGAATGTGCAACGGGCAAAGGTGTAATGAACGAGTTATTTATTTTTTGATGTGCTTCAATTTAAGGTTGTTTTCTTTTTTAGTATCAAGATATATACTCTAGAATTATCTGAGATATTAAAGAACAAAATAGATTTCATAAGCTTTTAAAAATAAAATATATTAAAAGTAGTTAAATAGAATTAACTCATTGACTCATATATTCTTTAGTTAAATAGAATTAACTCATTGCCTCATATAGTCTTTACTATTATATATCCTTCATTTTATATGCATGAAGTGTAAATAAAAATTTCTCAAACTAAATATACTGTCGTTGTGGTTGATTGGGTAAGGAGGCCGGCCTACCATGAATGGAACGTTGGGTGGACAAGGAAGTTTCAAATTTCAATTTTGATGACAATAGAAATAGATAGCTGACAAGATTGGTGTCATAAGCTACATTAAACAGAACATATGTAATATGCTTGCAAGCTTGCAGCCACTATATAAGTTTAAATAAGTATAAAATTCTATATTTGAAACCAAATATGTTGAAATTTATAGAAAAACTTGTGAATGATATCCTTTGAAAAAAGTATTCGCATTAGGATAAGGTGCTGAATAATTTATAGAATTTTTGTTAAACAGATTCAACTTTTTTATTATTAAATATATTTTAAAAATTTTAATCATATACCACGACATTAAAATGAGAATTTTAATATGTATATAATAAACAAAAAAATTCAATCACTTTAAAAAATGTTTTTATATATATTTACGCACACATAAATTTTTAATCTAAAAACAATTAAATCTTATAATATACGTATTTTTTTTTTTTTGCACCAAAGATTTTAATTATATTACTTTGGGTTTTAAAAATTTATTGTGATCAATTTAGTTCCTTAAGTAAAAAAATTCTAATAACATCAATCTGGTCTTTAAGTGGGGACTAAAATTCTATCAACAAATTTGTGATGATCAAAATGATAGTTTAATACGTAGTTATATATATATATATATATATAATCATAGTTTATCATTACACTCTACCCCAATTATTGCTAAGACGTTAATCACCCTTCCCTTCTTAGAAAGGGAAAAGCTCCTCGATTTTGAAAGAAAGATATAGTATAATGGACTCAATCATTTATGAGATGGGCAAGTTTGAATACGTGTTTGTTTTCCATGAAGCCCGTGGTGATATATGGGTTTGGTAAGGGGTGTTTTCCTTTCTTTTATGTCATTTGCCTTGCACAATATAATACGCAACTTAGGATATATAATTAACAACGTAACTATATAAAGAACGAATAATTATAAGTAATTTTCTTTTTAAAAAACAAGGGTTAATAAGGCATTCTATTATTTTCTGATTTGATTCTTTGTATTTTATTCAGAATGACATTTCTTTATGGTCGTTTTGCAGAAAAGAAAAAAAAAATTTTTTAAACCATGTGTTTGACTAACACAAAAATTTAACTGCAGCCTATATGAAATTTTATTTATTTTTTACAGTGAAAGAAATACCTTATTTTAAGTAAAATTAATATGTTTTAAGAACAAACATATATATATATATATACCTGATTCAAAGGCCTTTTTTTTTTTATACTACTGTCATTTAAAACATAAAATCAAAACTAAAGTTTTCAAAAAGAAATTTTACAGCCCATGTTAAAACAAAATAATTTTTTTAGAAAGACTTAATTTTCAATTTTTTTTAATGATGTCATCATATTTTTTTTAAAAAAAAGGTGTTTGCATGCCACCTCATCATATAAATTTTGTACATGGCTTCTTTTCAGAAGAACAAGATAGTATATTAGACAGATACAGAGGGACACGTAAGTATAACTTTGTTTGGGCGCAGGAATTTGACGTAACCCAATATAATTGTGGAAAGAGTAATACATTAATTATTGCATGCAAAGGGAGGCCAAAATGATATATGAGCAGTTTTTATATCAATTTTCAATTACGTACTAGTTTGCTATGTTTTTCAATCATGAGTTTAGATATGTCCCACTGTAAGTTAGTTCATTCGTTCACTCAACGTATCCTTTTTGTCTTGTGCGACAAAAATACAACGAATCCAGAAAGAGACATTTTTAACAATCCAGATAAAAATTCTTAAATATATATATATATATATATGTAGATCTTCCATTATTTGTACCAAAACTAGCTAGATCTCACATTCTCACACAATATCTATCCTGTTCCCATACATATAAATTTTTAATAATAATTATGGCCAAAGATTTAGATAATTTGTAAGAAATTTTATCAAAATAATATTAGCAGAGGAGGAGGGGAGCTATTGAATTGATAAAACATTAACTTCATCATTTTAAATATGAACACTGACTTCATTTTTGGAGAAGACTTCTTGTAAGATTGCTTTGAAAGTCCACTTTCCACCTCACCACACTTGTATGGGAAAATGCATGGGTCAAAGGTAAATGTTTTGCTTAAAATAAGAAAAATTAAACTTTCAAAACTTATAATTTATTATACTTATATAATTAGTCGTCTAAAAATAAAACAGATACTCAATTTAATTCCATAAAATGATTGATGTATATAGAATTATAATTTTTGAAAAACAAAGTCATTTAAAACTTGGTCTAATACAAATTCGTTTAAAACTTAGTCTAATACCAGGTCATTTACAATCTAGTCTAATACAAAGTCATTTAAAACTTAGTCTAATGATTATATAATAAGTTAATAAAATTAATCAAAATAAATGTTTCAAACTATATACGGATTTCACTCTACAAATTAATTAATTAAAATCTTTCTTGTATGAATTTTTTATGCACTAGAAAAAATATGAATCTTGATCCCTCATAGCAAAAATTGAGCTGGCAATAGCAACATGATGATGCCTTGTATAAAATTGTATCTTGGAGATAATGCTCCATCCCCCCCTCTTCCTCTTCCTCTTCACCTCATTTATAGTAAGACTCTCTCTCTCTCATCCATCATCAAATGGATCAACCCAGATTTCTCATCGAAGCATCAGAAGCCAAATCCATGGTGGAATCCTCCGGCCTCACTCTCACCCACCTCCTCCAATCCCTCGTCACGTCCGCTCAGACCCTCGCTCGCTCACCCATCTCCAACTTCCCGGTCGGCGCCGTCGGTGTCGGACCCTCGGGCCGCATATTTGTCGGCGTCAACCTCGAGTTCCCGGGTCTCCCGCTCCACCAGACCGTTCACGCCGAGCAGTTCCTCCTCACCAATCTCTCCCTCAATGCCGAACCCCATCTCGATTACGTCGTCGTCTCCGCAGCCCCTTGCGGCCATTGCCGCCAATTCCTCCAAGAAATTCGCGGAGCCCCAAATATCAAACTGCTTATCACCTCCGATGAAACCCAAGATTTTAGCCCCTTATCAAAATTCCTATCCCACAGATTCGGACCCGATGACCTTCTCCCCAAGGAGGTTCCTCTGCTTTTAGAACCACGTAACAATGGATTATCGATTTTGGAGGAAACCCATAACTTAGCGAATGGGGTTTGCAATGGGTACGCAGTGAGTGAGAAATTGAAGATTGCGGCATTAGAAGCTGCGAACAAGTCTCACGCACCGTATAGTGGGTGCCCGTCTGGGGTGGCTCTGATGGATATCGGAGGGAAGATATACAAAGGGTCTTATATGGAATCGGCGGCGTATAACCCGAGCATGGGGCCGGTGCAGGCGGCGTTGGTGGCGTTCGTTGCCTGCGGCGGTGGGGACTACTGGGAAATCGTGGCGGCGGTGTTAGTGGAGAAGGAAGGAGCGGCGGTTAAACAGGAGGGAACTGGGAGGTTGCTGATTCAGTCAATTGCGCCAAAGTGCCAGTTCAAGGCGTTGCTTTGCAGTTCCGATGCTTAAGAATCAAGATAATTGTACAAATGAAATAAAAGAAAAGAAAATTTATTTGAATGGAAATGAATGGCTGTGAATAATCACTTTCAGTTGGATTGTGGTACCGGCTGGATCTGGATGGTGTCTGACAAATCAACCCTAATGCCTTTTGAGGTCCAAATATTTTAATAATTTTCTATAAAATTTGGTTCAATTTTATTTGATATCTTTTTTATTTTACAAATATTGTATAATTATTTTGACATTTGATATATTTGACAATTGTTTACATTCATTTTTTTCATTTTCTCAATATGTATTTGTTTAAAAATAAAATTATTTAATTATTTTTATTATTATATTTAAAATAAGATTACAGTCTCATATGTACAAAAGAATTAGTTTTGTTAAAAAAATAAATATTAAATTTTTTTTTGTAATTTATATAAAATGTTAAAAGAAATGAATTGTACTTTTGAAACAAAATGAGTATTTTGTGTGATTTAATCAAATGACATGGCACATTAGTGTAGTTTATTTATATATATTTTAATGACATGCCATGATGTTTTCTGATAGTAATTTCTATTTCTAAAATTTTAGCTAACATGGTGGTGCCATTGGACTGGTGTTAAATAAAGCATACGCTGGTATAGCAAATAACATAAAAATCATAAGATGTCTTGTGCAGCATGCATTCGAAGTTCTCACCATCGCTAAATTAGACCTGGGCTGATTGAAAATCTTGCTTAGAAGTTATTTTGTTAGCTTTAATGGTGAATTCCAATGTCAAAAAGTTTTCGGTTTTTTAATCTCATACTGGCTCCTTCTATTCATGTAGGTGCAATTTTTTTACTAAACTAACTTAAACGTTTTTATTTTTTTTATTTTTTATGTTTATGACTTATGAGATATTTGAGTTGAGAGTTAGCAATATGTACGGATCGCCTTTTCTGTCGTTTTACTTGATTTTTGTGTTCGACCCTTTCGGTAGATGTGTTTAAATGTGTGTATTTTTTTTAAAAATAACTTTGACTTTTTTTTTCCTTATTGTTGTATTACTCCATCGCAAAAATCTTCTTTTTCAAAATCTTCTTTTTCTATGCAACATTTTAGTGTTTATTGTATTATGTTGCTAATAGTATAGAAATTTAAATTTTTACTTTTTTATTTCAAGCTAAATAGATCTCGTGATGAATATGAAATAAGAGGTATTAGTAATGTTTAAGGGCTATTTCCTTTTATTCTAGCCTCACATGCTTTTTATGTCTTTAACGAAACTAAACATTAATGGTTTTACTTCTCTTATATATATATATATATATATATATATATATATATATATAAGTCAAATCATAAATAAAACTTCTTTTAATGTCAAGCAAATAAGGCCCAAAAAAAAAAATCTCAAACCCTTTAAAGTTCATATTTTTAAAATGATTATTTGCTGTTAGAGTGTTCATTTGGCATTTTTACTTTTAATTTTGAGTTTGAACAAGACTTGTTATGACTTACAATTAGGCTATGAACTTATACAATACATGTGTGGTTACAACAAGTTAGAATTTAATATTAATATGTTATAATTTATACACTTATCTTATGATATATCAAATATCAAATTAGATAATTTCAACAAAAAACTACCTATTCATGCCAAATTAAACAATTTATATAAAAAATTAAAGAGCTTTACGATATAAAAGCCTGCTAAGAGTTTATCTATTTTTAATATTATTACAAAGATAGATAAACTATTACTATATCTAGACTAACATATTATTTGAATTTCATGAACAAATCTAAACGAAGAAATGACGTGATGGAAGGATTAATAACTGACGTTGTGACCTTCAACATGCAAATTTCAATGATGGTGTGAAGGAGAATTATCTTCCATGTTTGAAGGGTACTTGAAGTAATAACTTGGGCTGTTCATCTCATTATTAGTAAATCTAGCAGCAAATAGGAGGACAGCTGAACTCAATGCATGCAAAACATAGAAGCCCACAAGGGAAGAAGATAGTGACATTGCATTAAATGGCCTGCTTTTTACATTGGTGTGAGCTTTCATTTGGGAGTGAGTTTTTCTTATACAGGAGTAACTGATATAGACATTTGAAATAACAACATGTAAATAACATTTTAATAACAATGGGAATATATAAATATATATATATATATATATATATATCCTGCATATACATCGAGACCAGCGTAATGTAAACGAAGAAATGACAGGATGGAAGGATTCATGGCTGATGCTGTAATAGTCAATAAGATGATTTCAATGATGGCGTATCACAAGCCGTGATGGACCCAGCAGTGGCTAATGGAGCATTCTAACCCTTTATTTATACTTTTATTTCTTGTCATTTGCGTTGCGGACATTGTATAATTTAAGTTTGGGAGAGAGTCAAAATTTCAAATAAATTTTTAAGGGTGAATGAGTTTTGCTTGAAATAATTACGTACACACCACCTAATTTAAAATGTAGCAGTGTGTTTGTAAACTAAGGTTAAGCATTCTTGAGTCTTAATAATTGATTTATGATACTTTTGCAAGATTGTAGGAATTGCTTGAGTCCTAGTAATTGTTTGAGAATATACACCTTCACTATCCAAAAGAGGAGTAATGTTTAAAGCCGGTGTCATAATCACAATTAAAATAACTATAGTCAAGACATATCTTAACCATAGTTATTTTAATCATAGTTATAACAAAGATTTAACAATGGTTATTGTACAACTATGATTAAATTCTTTATTTAACTATGATTATTATTAACCATGATTAAACTACCTCTTAATTTAACCACAATTGTATATATCTGTGGTTAAGCCAAATATGTCTGTGGTTAAGCTCTTGGCTTAACCACGATTATACCACAGCCATGGTTAAACCAACAATTATTTTAACCACAACTATATACAACCGTAATTAAGTCAAAAGGTGGTTTAACCACGATTATATATATATTGTAGTTAAGTTAGGTTTTGACCATAATTATGATAGTCGTGGTTAAATCAACAAAAACAATAACTATAGTTAAGCCTTTAATAACTTAACTATGGTTATTTAAATAACCATGGTTAAATGCTTGGCTTAACCACAGTTATTTAAGTAATAATGGTTAAACAAGGACTTAACTATAGTTATTAATAACCATGATTAAGTCATCACAGTTAAAACCCACGAATCACACTTCACTTTCTTGCTTTGTCTTTATCTTCATCTCTCCTTTGAGCACACAATGTTTGTATAACACCCCAAAATTAATTAAGGTGTTAATAATGTATTTGGAATAATTAAAAATAATTATTATGAAATAATTAGGTAAACTATATGAACGAGAATTTACAGGGAAATAAAGCTATTAATATAGGTTTAAATTTTCAATTGGGTTAAGGCTTAATTTGGGCCCAAAATTTATTTTAGTAAGTCATGGATAAGGATTTATAGAGGCTCAATGATTTTAGATGCAAGCCCAATTCCTTATCATGAGACTTAACCCAAAAGAGATCACCTAGCAATAGCCCAATCTAATTTAGTGAAATAGAGGCCCAAGACCCAATTTACAAAAGCTCTTATAGTTAGCACAACACACATTATGCAGATCCAAGTTCGATTGACTCTTGGAACTTGGCCTAACCCAATCAAATTTCTATAGCCCAACTCATGAAATAAGGCCCAACAAACATAAAATCAGAACCCATGAAGATTTGGCCCTTCGGGTCAACCTATAACCCATTTGAGACCCAATTTAAACACAACTAAACCCTAAATACACTTAGCCTCCTCCCTATTCTGCAGAAAAAACACAAGAGGCAAAGCAAAATTCGAAGGTTGAGAGGGAGGCTAGGGTTTTTCTACATTCCTCCACTATTTCTCATTTCTAGAGGGAGATTTGGCCAAGGTAATCTATATAAAATATGTCCCTTTCATTCTCCTCTTCATTTTGGTTCGATTAGTTTCTGGTTTTGAGCATTTTCATCTCCTTCTCAAATCTGAAATTTGGTGTTTGAGTGTTTTCTTATAAGATTTTCAGAGTTAGAAGCTAGAGGAGTGATTAGGTAAGCATTTCCCTCTCATTTTGTATATTATTTTGTTGAAAAATGCCTTCAAGGATTGGTTTTCAAAATGGGTTCTGCTATTGTGTGAAATTACAAGGAGATGAAGGTGAAACAATGAAAATTCTGGGTTTGGTAACTGAAATCCGAATTTTGAAATTTCTCATAGTGTATTCTTGATAGTTGAGGCTCAACTTAATCTATTTGACCCCTTAGGTATATGGGTAAGTGTTCCCTCTTCTCTTATGTGGTAGATATACTGAATTTCCATCACTTGGACTGACTTTTGGTGCATGGCTCTTACATGTGCCAAAATGGAGACATTAGGAGTGACTCATTGTGAGTTCTTGTTGTTGTGACCTTGAATTGGTGCTGTAGACCCTTAGGAAGCTCAGGTAAAAAATTCTTAATGTACTCTTGTTAAGATTAATATGTAGATAGAGAAATTCCTTACTAATGGTAGTTGAATAATGATGATTATACTTATGTTAGGCCTAGTATGCTTAGAATCATAATGGTAGCTAGAGGATGAGTAATTGGCTTTATTGAGGTAACCGGGGTTATTTTCCTAATTCCATGTATATGCTCATGTTAATCTGATCTTTGTTACACATGCTTGATTTTGAAATGCTAAATGATTAGTTGACTACTTGAATTGTTATTGTGATTGGACCTTGTGAGTTTATGGTGAAGCTGTGGTGCGGCTGCTAACCGTGCATGTGCTTCGATCGAGTACCAGGTTGTGATCAAACACCAGATACACTGAGCCCTGGTTGTACTTATTATGGAGTAGGTGTCGTGGATGGACCTCTCTTGGTGTTATTGGCTATTAACATATTGTGTATGATTACTGGTATGGGACAGTAGTCATTGGTAGCTCAACTAGTTCATTTACAAATTGAATTGATGATTCTGATATTGACGATATGAAATTGTATTGTATTGATTAATCTGTACATATATATGAAATTTTTCTCTTGTTATTGAGATTGTATATCTCACCTTGATTGTGGGCTAACATTTTCAAGGACCGGACCTCTTAGTGGCAAAGAGAAAATTAATGGAAGCTTATTAAATGGTTTGGTGGCATATAGGTTTAGGAGCCTTGTCAAATTGTATTATAACTTGTGAACACCGTATTTTGTCCGGACAAGCCTTAAAAATAATAATAAAGTTAAATTAGCAAAAGTATATAAAAAATTAAAATTAAATTAAAAATTGGCAAAAATAATAAAAAAAAGAGAAAAAAATCAAGAGGTGCCTTTTAACCAAAAAAAAAAGAAAATTAAAATATAAAATAAAAATAAAAATACAAAATAATATATATATATATATATATATATATAATGAAATGAAGAAAAAAGGATCCATAGAAAACAAAAATCCCAAAAAAGGCAAGCTAGCCCAACTCATTCAAGCCCATTAATCCCAATGAAAAAATACAAACAAATCAAAAAATACCTTCAGCCCAAATAAAAGGAAAAGTAACCCAAATTTGAAAAGGAACTTGTAGCCAACTCTCTTAAACCCGGCCATCAACTCAGATAAAAAAAAAATAGATATAAAAAAAAATAACAAAATAACAAAATGTGAAAAAAGGAAAACAAAAGAAAAAAAGTCCCAAAGCCATAGAAAACAAAGAAAAAAGCAGATGCAAAAACCCCCGGTTTACAATTGGTGTGCAGTCCTATTAGCTCAATTTTAGAAACCTAAGCAAAACAACAAAATAACAAAATAGAAAAAGAGAATATAATTTTTTTTAAGAAAATTAAAAATACAAGAAAATGAAAAAAAGGGAAAAAGAAAGAGACCCAAAGTGCTACACCAAAAAAAAAGAAGATAGGGATATGAACCCAAATTTTGGACCCCAAAACCTCCTTCCTCGGATTGGGCCCTTGAGACTAGATTCTATTTTTTCTGATTGGGTCATTGGGCCAGCTGGATCAACCCATTACCCTGCCCATGTCTCTCTCCCTGGCAGCCTCAAACTCATTCGGACCCCAAGACACACAAGACGACACACACAGAGGGGCAGAGTTCTGAAGCACAAAAGACAGGAGGCAGCGTCCAACTTTTTAGAGAAGCCAGCAGGAAAAAAGGGCAGAGGATCAGAGGGCTGACAACGGTAGGCTCGAGGATTTGACTGCGAGGTGAGGTCCCTTTCACCATCAGGGATTGAGAGGAGAGGGAGGCGTGATTTGGGGGATTTGGAAATCAAAGGCCGGGGGACAGAAACAAAAAGGAGGAGATTCGGGGAAACGAGGGGGGAAGGAGAGAGCAGGAGAGTGGGAAATTGAAAGAAGAGGGAGGATTTTCGGAAAAAGAAAACCGAGAGGGGATTCGAGAGACAGGGGGCTGGATTCAAAAAACGGAAAGGAAAGGGAAGACCGAAAAAGTCGAGAGACAGAGGGGGATTCGAGCCAGGGAGGACCGGAAGAGAAAGGGGAGGAGAATAGATTTTCGGAGATTGAGGGGGCGAAGGAGATCGAAAGGGAGAGTCTCCAGCGATTGAAAAAAAAGGGAATCGAAGGGAGACTAGAGGATGAGAAATTGGAGAATCAGAGGGAGATTGGAGGAAGGGAGTTGGTTTTCGGACAGGAGGAACAGATAGGGGGAACGAGAGTGAAGGAGGATTTTCAGGGAAAGAAAATAGAGGAGCAGATCCAGTAAGGGAACGCGAAGCTTGGGAGAGAATTTTTGGGATCCAGTTGGAGGTTTCGGGTTGAAAAAACCGAGAGGGACAAAAGAGTCGTGGTTGGGATTTTCCAGCTAGAACTGGAGGTTTCAGGTTTTCCGGCCATGAGTGAGGGATTCTGGGGTTCTGCTCTCGAAGAATGACGATGCAGCGTGGTAATCTGAGCACAGTAGCAGAACGGGGAAGGAGAGTCTTCTTGGGAATTTTCTTTAGCTGCAGCAGAGGGAGAAGAAGCCATGGCAACCAATTTCACAAGAGAATAATTCTGTTAGCCAGGTAAAATGACACACTGGTAGCCATTTCGATTGCTATGATTATTCGTTTTGAATGCTGGAAAATCGAACAATGTTGTTAGTTAATGAGTATCCCTGGTGGTCTCTGATGCTGCTGTACTGCTATTCATGGCTTGAATCCACGAACAGCTTTTTAGTAAAATTGCTATGTGCGTCTTGGATTAGCATTTAGGTTTGAATATGAAATTTTGAATTGAGAAGTGTGAGACCTGTATGATACCCCATCCTTGTGTGAATTTTGATAAATCCTGGGTTAATGAAAGGAAATGTCTATTATGTGTTTGATCAAAGACCAAAATAGGAGTGGTAAATTTTGAATTGCTGTATGTTGGAGTTTGGACAGGTACTAAGTTGCTAGCGCTTCATATCCTTTTCTATTTCGGGATTATGCAATACCTGAACCTTTTGATCTCTGTTTTATTTGGAATTGATGGTGCCAAAGGTTAAAGACGAAATCAGTCTCTTATCTTACTGTCATTTGGAGTTTTCCCCTTCTTTTTTTTTTGTTTTCCTGTTCTGGCTTGGTCTTGGTAATCATATAATTATGCTTTTATGTTGCTGAGCATGTTCTTCGCTTATCGCAAATTCATGCGATTTTTGGCTTTTACTTTGCTTTGGTTTCCCTTTGCCTTGCGAGTGTTGCATTTTGGTTTGCTTTCTGCTCCTAACTCATCCTCTGTACTGCATTTGTACCTGGGCTGGGTAATTTGGTGGAGAGAATACATGGAGCCTTCTCCGTTGAAGATAAAAAAAAAGGAGGTGGCTGAGAAGGAAGAAGGAGCTTCATCAATCATGGAGGCAGCTTAGGAGTGGGTCCAAAATAGCATACCAGTGTGCTCGGAAGAACAAAAAAAAAACACCTGCGGAGGCAACCGTTTCTGGTTTTATGTTCTACCCTCAATTGTAAACATTATATTAAGTATGCCATTCTTGTTACACACAAGCACACGCAGTACAAATATCCGAATGTCCATGTTTTTATGTTGTCACTTCTTATTTTAGTTTTCTTTTTCATCTTATTTTAGTTTTCTTTTTCATTTTATTTTTTAGAATTATCGTGTGGGATTTATTGTCCCCTCAGATGCATATGAATCAATTCAAGGACATGTGTGGCAATAAGCCTTCTTATCCTTATTGAGTTTTATAATCATGTTTTAATAAATTTTGGATTTCAATTACTGATAACAAGTAAGGTTTTATTTAAAATAAAAGGATATAATGAAATTGGTAGGAAAAAAAACAAGCAATAACAAAATGATATTAAAATAAATAAAATGATTTTCTTTTCGAATAAAATGGAGAGAGTTTTCAAAATAAGAAAATAAGAAGGAAAAAAAACAAGCAAAAGATACCAAAGAGCCTTTGTTTTCCTTTCTCCCAACTCTAAAATCTTGTTTCAAATATCAAAATCAATCAAAAGGAGGGAAGATGAAAAAAGGGAAAAAAAGGAAAATTAAAAATGCAAGAAAAGCAAAATTAATTCTACCTTTAACAAACCAAAATATATCAAATAATTTCAAAACTTATTTTATTTGTTAAAGGAAGAAGTAATTTTTGGTTTTTTGTCTTTTCATTAAAAACACAAAGCAAAAAAAAAGAACAAAAAAGCAAAGATAAAAAAGAAGAGGAAAGAAGTAAAATTAGTTTTGCCTTTTTGCAAATAAAAACACCTCAACTAACTTTAAATTCTTTTTGTTTGCAAAAGTCCAGATGATTTTTATTCTTTTTCTCTCCAAAAACAAAAATAATAATAATCAAAGATCAAACAAAAGCCTAAAAAAATAAATAAATAAATAAAAACAAAAACAAAAACAAATAAAAGACACCAAAAATCCTAAAATAAAAAAAAAAACACAACAAAAAACAAAAACAATGAAACAAAATTAAATTTTCTTTTAACAAATTAAAACACCTCAAAACTTGTTTTATTTGTTAAAGGAAAATGTGATTTATTTTTTTATCTTTTTGAAAAAAAACACCCAAATGAAAAAAATTAAATAGAAGAAAAATTAAATCGAAAATTAAAAAAAAACAAAAGAACAAAAACAAAAAAAAACCAAAACAAAACAAAAAAAAACATAAAGCAAAACAAAACAAAACAAACATAAACCAATACACTTCCTTGGTCGAACTACGTGGACTTTGATCCCTCTCAGAGGGTACGTAGGCTCTAGGCTTTCATCCTAGGTCAAGTCCGTCCTTGTAAATAAAATTTTCTTTTCAATTTTTGCTTTCTTAATTTTCTCTTATTTTGCTTTTTCTAATTTTGTCTGTTTAATTTCTTTATCTTTTTTTATTTTAATTTTATTTCTTTTATTTCTATTTCTCATTCTGCATATGATTTGTTAAGAGAATTAAAGTAGACTAAAGGCCATATTAATTTTGTACAACTGATTTAGGGTAACCGTTCTTAGCAACGGGTGTTGTGGGGTGCCTAACACCTTCCCCACTCACAATCGATTCCCGAACATATTTTCTGATTCGCAGACCATTTTTCTTATTTTCCAAATAAAAAGGCTTTTCCAAAGTTTTGCCTTTTCAAAAATTAAAATTTTGGTGGCGACTCTACTATTTATTTTGATTTCGATTTCAGTCTTCATTTTGTTTGGAGATTGAATCGAAATTTCTTTTTGGAAATTTTCTTTGTTTAAGCGCCATGTGGTCGCATTTTCAGGTGTGACAACTAGATTGCTAGATTTGTATCATTGCTGCATTGCATCATGAGTTGCCAAGTATAGATACTGTATATGTAATTTAATTATCATGGGATTAAACATTATGATTGTAATTAGCTAACAATGGATAAGTGATTTAATCTTGTATGAACATTAAGCATTGACCTCATGCACCTTGTGACCAGAATACATTTGTTGTCATTGATATATGAACTCACTGGTTTATGGTAGCTAAAGGGTTAAGGATCCACATTTGGGTTTTGAAAGGATAATGATAGATGTGTTAGGTAGATTAGGTAAAAGAAAAATATTAAATCTTCACAAACTAAGTTAAAGTGGTCTAGAGTGTTGCAAGAGGGAAAATTGGGGAGTATGAGATGAAATCTTAAGAGTTATAAGAACAGCAGGGAATTGGTCGTGGCCAACATTTAATTGGCCTCAGCTAAATGGTAACAAAGAGGAATTGGCTGTAGCCAACATTTACTTCGCCTCGGCCAAATGTGGCGAACTTGCCAGAGAAGAAAATAGAGAGAAATTGGCAACGACGAATAGTGAAGTTAGCTACGGCTAAGCCTGAGAAGCAAGTTTGGAAGTGTTCTAGAGAGTATTTGGCCATAGCAAAAGGGGCATTTGGCCGCGGCAAAATGCATGAAATTTGTGGAGGTGTAAGGGGTGAAGCCGAGAATAATTAACCACAGCTAAGAGTAATTTAGCCGCAGCAAACATCCTGAAACCCTTATATTAACTAGGAAATTTTAGTTTTTCATGTGGTAACCTCAAGGGATGACTTAGAAATATTGGTAGAAGATTTTTGTGAGTTGGAATCAATGGGTAATAGAATCAAAAGCTTATGAATGAATGTTTATTTCCTGATGTATATAAGTGCTTGTAATTGTATGATTGATGACACTAATAACATTAAGGTTCAAATTTTTTTATATTTTTTCGAATATAATTAGTTGTAATAACTTTCAACCCTAATTTAAATTTTATGGTTATTAATCACGTACTTAACCTTAATTATGATAATTAGAAGTTATGATCATTACAGTTTGTAGATCCCTATTTGCTCTCGCATATTCTTCAATGCACCTTATCTCTCTTGTAGATCTACCTTATCCCTCTTGTAGATCCAACTATCTTCAATGCACATTGTGGTCTTACAGGTCTATGTCATCATCTTCGTTGACTTAGCCTTCAATATGTGAGTTTCTTTTCCATTTTTAGCAACACATTCTTCCTTATTTTCATGCTTTCCAGTTTTGAAACACTTGTAAATAAATGCTCAAGTTCTAAAACTTTTTTTTTCTCTTTTTGGTTATGATCATAGTAAGGATTGGGTTCTTAATTGTGTTGTAAGTTTAAAATTAGGCAGTTATAGTTCAGGATCCTTGATATTAGATAAACTTTTTCCCTTTGCTTTATCAAAATTTTCTTACTTGTACTAAATTATGATTTTTTTTTTTACTTATAATCACATGTTATATAGAGAAACAATAATTTTATCAACAAGATTGTTAATAAACAATTTCTCCTTGTTTTGCTTTTTAGAGAAATAACTTAATTCTCTTCTTTATAAGGATTATGGTTTTACTTTGTGGAAGAAAGTTGTAGCCATATAAATGAATTTTGATTAATAATATTTTGTTTTGAATTCTAAGGACTAAGTGATTGGGACAGTAAAGACCGACCTGCTAATGATAGTTATTCTCCATAAGAATTGACATATTATTTGGATACACTTTATAATACATTACTTATGTGTAGATTAATGGAACATGAATTTATTTTTAATTTTAATAACATTATTGTTGTTGTTATTGAAAGTTAGTTTTAGTTGTTGGATATGTTGTTAAAAATTGTTGTTAATGGGAATTGGTTACTTGATATATTAGTTAAAAATATTAGTTAAAATTTATTGTTACAAGTTTGTGGGAAAAAAAATTAGCCCTCATATTTTATTTTAAAATTAAAAAAATTCAAAAGCAACGATTCAAACTATTACTTTAGAATGCTTGTTAAACCTATCTTAGCCATGGTTATAGGGTTTAGACAAAACTTAGCCACAATTATCATAAAATCGTGGCTAAAACTTGTCTTAGTCATGATCTTACTAATAATTTACTGAAACTATAGTTAAATCTTTTTCCACAGATAGTTTCCTCCGTGGATGTTTTAATCATGGCTAAAAATCTTAACCATGATTATAACTGTAACTAAAGTTGAAAAATGACCTTGATTAAATCCGCATTTTTTTTGTAGTGCTTTAGTTATTACATCTAATTACGGGTTTTAGTCATAAGCCTTTAATTGTAATAATAAAAAAAATACTCTACAGAATTTATCATCTACATTTTGATGTACTGATTGTCTACTAGATCTTTAAGGCATAATGGTAAATAGTATTCCAATGTACTGTAAAATTAGTTTGCTTCTCTTCACACTCCAAGCATCTTTAAAATTAGTTTCATGATTTTATCTTCCAATCATTTGCAAAACTAGTTTGATGACTTTGGCAAAATTATGTTTTTCTACAATTTGAAACAAAAAGAAATGGTTATATTTTTCCTTTATTTCTAGATGAAAAAAGGACAATATATTTATTTTTTGTCAAAAAAAATGCTATAAAGATTATATCTTTCCTTATAAAGGTTACTATATAGGACTAAGATAATATATATATATATATATATTATATATATTTTTAAAACAAATATGCTCTTTCTTAATCAGGTGTGGTTTTTGTTTGTGTTCTTTTTTTTTTTTTTTAAAATATAAAGAGGTCCAAGCAAAATTCAAGCTGGTCAAAATAATTAGTATAGCATCCAAAATGGATCCTTTGAAATTTTATGCCTTTTGAAGTAGTAAAGTGTTTTATATTTCTTTTTTTTTAACGTATATATATATATATATATTTAAATTTATAAAACTTTACTTTCGTTGTCTCTTACTTCATAGAGACTATTCAGGATCCTCACTTTAGCAGATCCTGATCTGTATAGCATCCTAACCAATTTGATTAGTAGCGTTTTAGTTGAAACATTAGGAAACCTAATACCATCCATGCATCTCTATGTTTGAAAGAAACTTCACCTTAATAGAACATCAACGAATTAGCTATATGTTGACAAAACAATAGATTAAATGTGGAATATTATAAGCTAAACACAATCATATTAATTAAACATAATAAGAGAACAAAATAATATCCATAAAATAGTACACATTACAGCAGAATATTCAAAAAACAAAAAATGTATGCAGGTACCCTTGCCAAGACAAAGATGTAACAAGCATAATGATAATAGATTGTTAATCGACTTTTTAGTTCTCAACCTTTACAGCTTTCTTCATGTTGGATGACATCTAAGCATAGAGACCTTTAACTTTCTCATCATTCACCGGATTGTCCAGCAAATTCTTGCCTCACATGCTTTTTATGTCTTTAATAAAACTTACTTCATAGAGACTATTCAGGATCCTCACTTTAGCAGATCCTGATCTGTATAGCATCCCAACCAATTTGATTAGTATCGTTTTAGTTGAAACATTAGAAAACCTAATACCATCCATGCATCTCTATGTTTGAAAGAAACTTCACCTTAACAGAACATCAACGAATTAGCTATATGTTGACAAAACAATAGATTAAAGGTGGAATATTATAAGCTAAACACAATCATATTAATTAAACATAATAAGCGAACAAAATAATATCCATAAAATAGTACACATTACAGCAGAATATTCAAAAAACAAAAAATGTATGCAGGTACCCTTGCCAAGACAAAGATGTAACAAGCATAATGATAATAGATTGTTAATCGACTTTTTAGTTCTCAACCTTTACAGCTTTCTTCATGTTGGATGACATCTAAGCATAGAGACCTTTAACTTTCTCATCATTCACCGAATTGTCCAGCAAAATTCTTGCCTCACATGCTTTTTATGTCTTTAATAAAACTTAACATAAATGGTTTTACTTTTTTTTAGCATTTTTTGGGTCAAGATTTGATGTTAAACCCATGAATATAGCTTCTTTCAAAATCCAATGAAGAAGGCCAAAAAAAAAAATCTCCCTAATATCTGAGTCTCTTCAAACCCTAAAAACTTCTTATTTTTAAAATGATTATTTGTTATTAGAGTGCTTATTTAGTGCTTTTACCTTGAGCTTGAGCAAGACTTGGTATAACTTACAATTTTATGTTTAATTTACATACTTATCATTAATGGCACGAAAGCCTAAAAGAACCCTTGCTAAAAGAGAACAGAATTTTGAAATAAGATATTTTAAACTCATTGGATTTGTCAAACTTATCTAAGAATAAAACATAAACAAAAAATTAATTTTAAAATAAAGGAACTAGAACCTTGAGGGGGAAAAGAACTTCATTTTAGACCTTTAAGATCTACTGCCCATTTTATTCATAGATGTAGCACACCACAAATTCATTTGTGTGCTGCTTGGTTTAGTAGGATGCTTGCATAACCTATAGTATTTTTCACTTTCTTTTTTATATGAAACTACAAAGCACAGTACTACAATATTCAAAACTGTGTATAATCTACTTTGTTGGTATCCGTGTGCACTACTTCGTGCAGAAGGACTTAAGAGCGAAAACTAGAGAATTGTCTTATTACAGCAGAGGAATTAATAATCGGCTGGTTGGAGTCATTCAGTTAGGATTAGAGGCCATTACTTGAACTGAATATTGAGCTCTAAAATTCACAATTTTCTTCTCTTTATCTTGATCTAAGATATACAATTAAGACAATCTCCTTTTTCTATTTACTTTCTTATTTGCATTTTAGATGTGCCTATGATGTTTTTTTCCTTTTTTATCAATCTGTGGCAGTTTTTATCGTGGGTTGATTAACAATAGTATAAGTGTGCTATGATTAAGGGGTATAAATTGTCAGGTTCATATGGGCCTAAAAAAATAAAGGATGCTTTGTACAGAAATTCAAATATGCATGTCACCAAAGACAAAGCAATTCATTATTTGCTTAGATATCATTTATATTTTATTGTATAGATTTATCGGTTCTTTTAACTTGCTAATTTTTTTTTTTTTTTTTTCATTTGCATCTTCTATTGAATTAATATAAAATTAGTTTGGAAAAAAAAAAAGGGAGGAAACAATGCGTGCCACTCGCAGATAATACCAGAGTTATCCATTATCACAATCCAAATAAGTGGCTGTAGTCTTGGGATAACGTTGCTTTAGCACTTCGCTTGGTGGAGCTCCAACTTTGCAACCTTTATAAGACACTTTTTGTGTTTATTATGATCAGTGTCAAAATCCATCATCATACGACCAATAATGTTGTAAAGGTTCTTACCCAACACAACTTTTCACTTTTCATTTTGTTTCTCCTCAACCATTCAATGTGTACCAGACTAGAGCCTATGATAATAACATTCTTTAATTTTTCCCAATCATGATAGCTACATACTTCAAGCTGAGAAACATGTGACTAAATTTTCGATCGTTGACGCGCAAAAATGGCAGCTTTCATTCAGATAAATTCAGAACGTTCATGATATCCGTCAACTGCAGCAAAGACACACGTCCAATAAGCTTCCGAAGCTGAAATCTCCACCGTCCACTCTGTGAAGCGTCAAGATCTTGCCACGCGTCCCAAAATGAAGCAGCCTAGGAAATATTTGAATTAGAATGAAGCAAAAGTGTGTTTCTTTGTGCGTTTTGAAGAACCCTCTTCGTCCATCCCTCAAAATACCCACAATTAGCAAACAAAGGAGAATTTTCATCAGCAAACAAAACATATCTACACATGGACACAACTCAACCTCAGATCAATTACAAGCAGTTACTTCAATCCAAGCCGTCCCAGTACACGAAACCAATCAAGAATAATTTCCAAAAGAATGATCCACAACAAAATTGAACAATTAGAACAAATAGAAGAATCAGAAAAATTCAAGAATTAGACAAAAAAAATGAAAAGCTTCGGGTATTTAAGTTGTTGTGTTTCTCAGCGTGGATTAAGAGTTGTTCTATTAGGGAGGGCTCCTTCAGTTGGAGCAATGCCTTTCAGTCAGGTCTAGCTGCTCAAGATCGTGTAACGCTCTTCAGCAATAGAGGTGGGTTGGATGAAGAGGGTCCTTCAATCGTACGAAGAAACGCAGCTTTTGCTTCATTTTGATTCATTTCCTGAAACGCAACGATTGGGTTGCTTCATTTTGGGACGTGTGGCAAGACCTCAATGCTTCACGGAGTGGACGGTGGAGATTTCAGCTCCAAAAGCTTGTTGGACGTGTGTCTTTGTTGTAGCCGACGGATCTCATGAACGGCCTAGATTGTCTCAATGAAAACTGTCATTTTTGAGCGTCAACCGAAAAAAATTTGGACGCAAAAAACATAGACACAAACGAACTCTACGCTGACCCAACAAAATTCAAAAATTATGACATAATTTGAACTGTTGTATCATATTTGATGCAAACATTCGTATTATACATTACATAATTCTTTTCCTTTTTTCTTTTTTTTTTTTTGGTCAAATGTTAATGCTTGATAAACTTTAGATGAAAAGCAAAATGGAACGTTCGAGTTTAATTCGCAGATAGGCTCAGTCCAAACAGAACAGGGCAGTTTCATTGTACAAACCCAACTCCCAAGATCATTTTTATGATTTTTTGTCTATTTTAAAAATTTTCGAGATTCATGTTTGTCCTTTTCTTTGGCTGCAATAGAATCCTGCTCCTTTTACTTCTCCATTTCTTTCTCTCTTATATTTGCTAGTAATATGTCAAATGGTGTGCATTTTCAACGTGTGAACTCAAGATTTTATTTCTAACATGGCGTCCAATTAGTGGGCTTTGCCTTCAATTTCTTTATAGGAACACAATCCCAAGGGGGTAGGTGCACGTACCCAGTATTAGTATGTGGATATGGTTTTTTTTTTTCAAGGTATAAAAAAGGGATACGAAACTGTATATTATATAAATAAAGAAAATTTTATAATATATGATAATTTTACAATATACATAATAGATAAAGAACTTTTTATAATATATATAATTAATCAAGATAATGATTTAAGTTTTCTAATTTGATTTCAACATTCATATAACTTTGGTGAAAGTAAGATTTAATTTTTGATCTCAGACTTAAAAACTTGTAGATACTCTTATAATTTATTCAATATGGATCCAAACTAAACTTTAAAGGAAAAAATTATATGATACTTATTATTTCATACATCACAAGAAATAAGCTTCACAATATCAGAAATACTGACAGGAAAAGCCATCAAAAATTGGATGGAAATTAGATTGGTCAAGAAATCAATGGATGAATCCAGCAGGAAAGTGAAAGAAAAAAAATCTCAATTATCTGTGATTAATATCTAGTTTGTGACAATCTCTTTAAACACTGAGGAAAATTCACTAATACTACTAAGGCGTAGTAAAAGAAGAGGAAGCAGCGTGTCTTAGACGGATTTTGACAATCCCTGCTTCTTCTTCATCCTCCTCTGTCTTTCTCATTACACCATGAACCAACACAATCACTACCCCAACACACATTCCTACCAATATATTATCTGTCACATTGCTGAGAAAAATCAACCCAACTGTGACCAATAACAACAACATAGCCACCAATCTCTCATCAATCTCATACCCAAAAGCTCTCAAAGGGTTATCTCGTACGAAATATAACACCGTCCAAGCAACCATCACTGCACAAAATATGATCACGGAGATGGGGTGCCACAGCAAACTGAGGAAGAGTATGAACAATATGATCACGACGTAGTTTGTGCGAAAAACTCGAACATTGGTCTTGATTCTTTGGATTGAGTTGAAGAACGAGAATGGGAATGTGAGGTGAGAAGGATGGATCATGTCCTTCCACGGTTTTCTTGCGCCAAGAATTGTTTGGAGTAGCTCTTTTGTCCGTGAGTGGAACTGTTTGTTTGATGATGATGATAACGACGCTTCTTCTGGGTCTTGTTCTGAGATTGTTCCATATATGCTCATTTTGCTTCGTTTTGAGAGGAAGGAGAGGAAGGGGAGGGAAATGGGATCTCTGGGTATGAGATGTTTGATGGAATAGTAGGCGTCATTCTCCTGTAATGCTAGTAGAGGACATTGCCCGCGGGACATGTTTGCTGATTCCAAACCACGACGTGTCATTAGAGGAGACACTGTAACTCGGCCCTAACAAACGCGACTCTTGCGGATCTCTTCACTTCTTCAGAGAGAGAAAATTGAAAGAGAGCGCTTCCTAAATATGAATATAGCCTTGCTGAGAAAAAAAAATGGGAGAGGAAAATTGATCTACTGAACAAAACTTATATGTATTTTCTAAATAATGTTAGAATGTAAGTTGCAAAACTTCTACGTGATACGAGAATTAAATAACATTTAAAAGTTGGTACTAACATGTAATTATGTGACTTAGGCAAAAGTATAATTTTCATCCTCTTAACCTTCCATTAGGTTTTATTCTAGTCTTTTATATTTTTTTTTTCTTAATTGATATCCTTTAACAAAATTATTGTCAATTTTATCCTTCACCTTAACTTTGTTAGTATAACTAACAAAATTTGATGTTGTTGTCTCACAAAAAGAAAAAAAAAAAAAATTGATGATGTGGCAGCTGGCATCCACGTAGCACCGCTGAAAAGGCTATTCTTTACCTTGGCTTCTCCTGTCTCACTCTTTGTCTATTAGCATAGTAGGCCATCACCATAAAATAGAATAAATCCTCACTTAATCTTAAATCAACGGTGAAGAACAAAAACAAGATACTTAGAATCACCTGTAATAGAAAATAGGAAAGCAGCTTTCATTTCTGACTCTCAAGACGTGCCGGTGTCAACCATAAAAACAAATTGATTTTTCATCTTGGACATATTTCCATGTCATATTTAGCAAATGAACTGAGCCAGTACAAGTAGCATTGACCTTAAGGATGAAGAAATGCTGCAATTAAATACAATTTTGAAACCTACAATTTCATATTTTAGAGTAGTTTTCAGGTCTCTAAATTACAAATCAGTCCGTGAATGTAAAAGAATGAAGCAGAATAAACTTTTCCTGCTTGAGATCCTTGTAAAAGAAAAACGGAAAATTTATCCTTCACAATTAGAGTATGGATTGAACTTTAAGTGCAGCTCCTTTTAGTGTTTCTCTTTGGGCAACAAGTTCCAGGATGCGACATAATAAACAGTTGTGTGGATAAAATACCATGCTTAAGAAGATTTTGCTGGTCTATCCTTTGGAGCAAAGGAAGGTTCAACTATCAAATCACCGATTCCCTTAGGTGGACCAACGCTGCATCGAGCTGTGTTATGTGTCTCAATGGCATCCTTTATTTTTTGAAACTGTAAATTCCAAAGGAACAAGAAGCTGATTATCAGAGTCGTTGTTCATAGCTTTTTTCTTAATAACTAGTCCTATACACTATTATATGTCTGCTCCCTATTAAGAGTCTATACACATCATATATTTGCTTTACTAGTAGACATCTAAGCTGCCCATTATCTCAGAGCAAGTTTTTTCCGAAACTAGAAAAAGGAATATGAACATGTTTATATTTGTTTGTTTATCCCTCTTCTGAGTTCAGTCAGCCAAGCACCAAAATTGACATTATTATCACTCAATATCAGAACCTTCTGTTCGGTTGTCGGTGTCAGATTTTAACTCAGGGTCTCAGGCGAACATCGTACGGACCAAGAGAAAATGTCTATATACCAGCAGCAATAGTAAAATGCAACATCAATCATTTTTGTGTAACTAGGAACTATTTATAAACTAACAATTAATTGTCTGGCGAGGGGGAAGATAAGTATCAAAATATTAATATAGTTACTGACTGTAAGACACAAAGTAACCAGTTTCATTTCTCCACCTCACCAGGATTCATATGCATGTAAGATTTCTGGTTCCAACATTGGCATCGATATATATATATATATATTCTGCTGATTGAAACTAGAAATCCTGAGATAAGCAGCGCTAAATCACTGAAATTACCTTGGCAAGTGAACATGAAAATGACTCCAGCTGCCCATCAGCTCCTCGATAAAAGTGGAAGTATGGAAGTACCTTCACATTCAAACTTTTGCACATTGGCTTATTCTCATCAAAATTCACTTTCAGGAAAAGAATGTCAGGGTGTTCTTCCGCTGTTCTGAATAGCTGACAGATTTATTTAAACAAAGATTTCAGAACGCCCAAGTCACAACAGCTCTAAAATATTTCAGCAGCAAGTGATGTGTAAGAATGCCATACTATCTTGTCTTCGTGCTGATTGTGAAGAAAACTATACGTCAAGGTATGAAATCTACTGATGCATGTTTACTTTTAGGCTTGAAAGCATGTGACTTGGTCATTATGCTAGGCCTCCTCGTAAGTAGGATACATTTATGACAACTAGCAAGACCTTAATTAAGACCCTAGCTAATACATTTGAAACAATTTCAGGTGACTGCAAATATTAGATGTATGATAGTTTTACTATTTATTTTCTTTAAAACAATAATCAACATAGTTCCATCAAAGGATAGTTATTTCACAATAATGAAAATAAATATTCCTCCAGAAAGTAAATTTAAGAATGAAAGGGGAGATTTGAAAGCAAGAGAACCTTTGGGTATAATGCTCGGCAAGATGCACACCAAGTTCCATAAAATTCTACAATAACTAGTCTATCCCCAGCTTGACTTAAAGCATTCAGAAATTCTTGCGTAGAGTGAATGTCAATCATATTTGGGGCATTCTTTTCCCACCAGTTTGGCCGATTAGTTTCAGCAATAGTTGCAAATAGCTGAAGTGTGTGCAGAACAAACAAAAGAAGCTGTGAGAAAAGCACATCAGACTTAAGTAAAGCATATAATTGACTAATACTCAAGAATACTGCAGTAAGAAAATAACACCGGTCACTTAGATAGCCAAAACATTCAGTAAGTAAACTATGTTAATTTGTTTATTAGGGCAGAAGTTCCTCCTGCACTGTTTTCCAAAACAGTCAACTTCTGTCACACACGAATTCCTGATTGATATATAGAGGAAAAAAAATCTACATTGATTTATAAATGAAACATTTAAACACTTTTTAAGCCATCTCAGGAGGTCTTGTGATGAAATCTGGATAGCATGGATGAATCAGCTACTAATGAACCCACAGTGGAAAAAAGTAAAGTCTGCCAGTAAGCAGCAAAAGAGAATTAGCACCATCTAAGATGCTTTACACACGTGCTAAGGGCAGGAATATCACAACTAATAACAAGCAGTTACTTCTAAAAAGAAGTTTGTGGGAAGTCTTACTAAAATAAAGAAACTGCAGTTAATTTCCTTGTCCTCAAAAATTAGGTTTGCATCAATAGAAAGAACATGTCAAAAAGGGGAAATAAAAATTATTGAAAGAATTAACCACCCTAAGCCTTCTTTCTCAAACAGTTTAAATCTATTGTACAAGAACTGAAAACTATACAGCAATGATTCTCCTAAAAGCCTACAGCCAAATCAAAAGGTGGCTTGTAACACTCAACTGTACAAGGTAACATATCTTCCTCATTAAATCCTCTGATCAATCCGATAATCTCATCATATGTGTAAGCCTGATATTAACCTTTAAAATTCACACATGTAATTCTAATACTTCTAACAAAAAATATCAGATCTATTACTGCTCACAGTTAATTCAGAAGTCCTATTCAAAGGATAAGCAACCTGCATCTTTAAGCTTGGCTTGCAAGCCTGGAAGAAAAATACAGCAATCACACAATATGGAAATATAGTAAGTCCTGGAAGATGAACACATGCCCAAGGGTAGTTTATTTGGTGGTTGCGGTTAATTCTGAATTCTTATTACCAAAACGCATTTGAATTTGCAGCCTATATGCTCTTACTTTTTGTTTACAAAATGGTTTCTCAGTGTAAGTATTGATAGAATTTATGGGGCAGAGTGGCAATTATATTAAAGGATTAGTACCACATCAAAACCAATGAACAAGGCGGAATCCCAAGGAATAACAAAGCTTTTGATAAGGGAAGCCATCCTTAGTTCGTAGCAAATGCCCAGAAAATTACAACATACGCACAAAGAGAGAAAGGAAGAGATTAGACATTAAAAATCGTGCTTAAATTTAGAAAGGAAGGGTTGAATGTATTTTGAGCTTGCAAGACAAGTATAAAGAAACCCAAGCATTGTGTTCCAATTACAAAATTTGCAGCAGGAAGGAGTACAATCAAAATTAGACAACTCATTACAAGTGAGAGTTTAAAGCATAATACAAAGGAATCACAAATTATGGGAATGAAATAAAGCATCATATAAATCACAAATAGATTCAAAATGCCTCTAAAACAGCATTAACTAAGAGAAATCAACGAGGAAGCAGGAACCTTTTAAACAAGAGGAAAACGAAAGTATAACATAAAGTACACGTCTCGTTTCCAACATAGCTGCAATAAGTCAAAACAGGGGTGTCCCAAGTTCAGTCAATGCGGAGAGAAAGAAAGGACAGACATTGCCAACAAAGACCCAAGATTTCAGCGTAGAACCAACATCCAGACGACAAATTAAAACAGGCCAATGAGAAATTAGATGACGTTTAGCGCATGGGCTATTAATCTACTTAAAATCTAAAGTTAATCCAGATTGCGAATAGATACAAGGTAAATAATTTACCGTGAAAGAGATGAAGTGCTTGGTGGGCCTAAAAGGGAGTGTGCCAAAACCAGAAGCGGAAGGAAATGCAAGAGGAGACAGTCTCTTAGTTGAGTAATCAGGGGGTGGCAAAGGAGGTGGGAGAGTATTGAGAGAGGAAGGAAAGGAGAAAAAGAGAGAGGAAGAAGAAGAAGAGGAGGGAAGGGGCTGAAATTGTAATGGAAAAACGTGTGCCATTTAGAGAAGTGAAGTAAGGAAGAAGGAGGAGAGAAGATGGGAGTAAGGGGATGGATTTAGTTTCCTTGAGGGGAAGGGGCTGTGGAGTGAATTTCAAGTTGGGAGGGTGTGAGCAAGAGGAGGAACACCGGCAACTGCAAGAAGCGAACAGATCGTACGGATAACAATACCTGTCACGGATCGCTTGTTTCCTATTCATATTTTTCTTGGTCCTGCGGTTAATTGGACCCGCCCTTTATTTTTTTATTTTTTGGCTGTTTTGGAGTGGTGTAATTTTGTATCAATTCAGACTTTTTTAAAAAAATTGTTTTAAAGCTTTGTTTTTTCCAAAAATAAGAAAATAGTTTTTTGTATTTATTTTGCCAAAAAAATTGAATTTTTTTATATCTATTTTTTTTTTCAATTGGTAAGAAATTTTCTTAAAAAAAGGACACAATTATTTCCATTTTTGCTTCAATATACTATTATTAGTTTAATACCACCACAGTTATTCATAGTGGGTGAATGTCCAACATAAAATAATTTTTTAGTGAAATAATTAAAAAAGATTATATTATGAAATTATATTTTTAAGAAAAATTACAAAACAAAATGATGAAAATGGGCTTTTGGTGAAGCCTTCACAACTATGAGAAAGCTTCCAATGGGGGCCCTACAAGGTTTGGAGGAGGTTTGGGCTTTCTGCAAACGCTCTGGTGCTTAGGTCAACGGTGAGGTCAAGGCGAATAAAGACTAATAAAAAAACTTCACATATTTGGTGCGCGGAGACATTATATAGCCGAGGATCAGGGGTAGACGGGTAATTTCATGTAGCAAGGATAACGATGAGGTGAGGCCACATGGTAGTCTGTGAATGATCTCTTGTATAGAGATAGATAGGGGCAATGATTGACACAATAAGCGTGCCTGCAGAAAGCGAAAGGTAGTTATACGGGCGGTGCTCCAGTGCTTTTCGGGTGTATGGGGTGTTATAGAGGTGAGCTTGGTCTGCGTGCGTCACGATCAATCCTAGAAACGTTTTACTTACAGATGTTAATTTTGTAAAAATGATATTAAAAGGATTTAAAAATTAAATTTTTTTAAAGGATTAAAAAATTAAAATTATTTTTTTTTTCAAAATTATTATTCATATTTTATGAAGTTATAATCTAATTTTTGAAATATTATAAATAGGAGTGTTTATTAACCCGATACATCTTAGGGCCTACTTTAGCATTATTTAATCGAGCCAGATCAAGTCAAAAATATAAATGGATAGAACTTTAAACAAAACTATATTAAGTCAGGTCAGGCCACTGGCAAAAATATATTCTGTCCAACATACTCTAATAATTATTATTTAATTATTAACATATTGTCATCTTATATATATATATATTAATTCTTATTTCATCTTATTTTCTTTACATATTACAGTTTTTATTACCTACACTAACATTCCCTACTTCTTAATTATTTTTATTATTAATGTGTATACTTATTAGTATTTCTTTTGTTGAATAATGAAAATATACATATTTATTTAAGGCTAATTATACTAATATAACTTAAATTTTGTTTGATAATACTAAACTATTTTTTTATTATTGATAAAAATATAAGAGTTATAAAGGTCTATTATTTTAAAATATATATCTATGAGTCTGTAAAAAGATATTTTTATATTACAAGCATTAATTCATAAAAAAAAAAAAAAAAGAAATCCGGGCCGCTCTAACCCAACATAAAATCGGACTTGTTCGAGTCAGGGTGAGCCATGGGTATAAAAATAAACTTGATGTCTTAATCAAGTAGGGTATCAAACCGACTAGATGTTCGGCCTGACTCTACCCATATATAGCTCTAGTTATAAAGATGTTTAAATTTATTTTTATTTGTAGATAAAAATATATTTGTAATATTGAGAAGATTATATTATAATTTTGAAGATTATAAGTGATAATTTTAAGAAGTATTAATAGGAACTTTGGTTATTTAATCTTTTAGAAGATTTTTTCCTTTAATATTATTTTTATAAAATTAGGGTCTTTTAGTGTAATTTTTCCATCGATCTTTGTTGGGCCAAATTGGATTATGTTAGTTTGGCTATTGGGCTGAACTTGGTCAACCTGAATTGGTAAACATAGCCCTAGAAATAGGATAAATTTATTCATTCGAAATGAAGAAAATAATAATGCCTCAATTACAGCTTTAAAATGAACTATTAATTACTCAATAGCACAAAGAGTCATAGCATATAAAATTTTGACAAAACGAGATTTGTAAGAACAAAAATAAAAAAAAAGTCAGCAAATCATATAACAACATCTTCATTAAACTGGATCTGAGCAGTAATTGCCATTTTGCAAGACTTTGGTGAATTAGAATCTCCTACAGTAGAAGATCATATTGTACAGAATTCTATAACACCTAGAAGACATTTGTAATTTTTTTTTTCCTTTTTAGGATTTAGGGATGAATATGAAAAATAAAAATTTTAAAATGTAATTTTTTTTTTACAGTTAAAATTTTTGTCTTTACAATTATAATTTTTATTTTCTATACTCATCCCTAAACTCCTTTTTAGAAAAAAGAAAAAGTTTAACACCTAAAAGGCGTTGCAGGTGAAGAATGCACCTAGAGGAGGGTGAATAGGTGCTTTCACAATTTAAAAATCGCAAGTTCAACTAAAATTGTAAATCAGAAAACCTTGTAGATGGACTAAGATCTTGTCGACAGGATCTTCCAGAATTTGACTTACAAAGAGAAGATCAAGGAGTAAGGAAGAGACCTTGTCGACAGGGTTTTAGTTCAATGACTGAAAAATTAAAAACAAGATAAAGGAAGAGAAACACCTGATATATCCTGATTCGGTCCTCAAGACCTACGTCCAGTCCCCTTGATACACGACAAGGGATTTCCACTATAGAATCACAGAATACACCCACAGCACCTAGGTTTTCAAACTTACTTAGAACTTTTACAGATTTAACAGCTCACACTCACACAACCTTCTTTTTCTTTCACAAGTGCTACAACATTCAAGACTCTTACAGAGTTTCACTAATTAGCACAAGTCTCTCAGAGAAGGTTATTACATGCACCAGACACTTATAACTATAGAGAATAAAAATGAACAGAATTTCTTTTGTTTCTCTCTTTTTCGCTGGTTGCTGTACAGTAGACCTCTTGCACATATATAAGCATGAAAAATATAGCCGTTACTTCATCTCCTTCAATTTTGAATGTTTGAAATCAGTAGGCCTTGAGTAGCAACCAGTTAGCTGAGAGCTTGGAATGATTCAGCAGAACACAGAGGCTTTCCCAGCAAAACAGAGAGGCTTTACTAAATCAACTCTGAACTCCTTTCACCATTTTTCTTATTTTCATTATATCGAGGAGAGTGAACAGATTTATGTTTTCAATGAGAGAACAAAAAGAAAAGAGTTGACTTTGAAACAGAGCAGAAGCATGACCACAGTGAGGTGTCAGCTTTTAGCTTTTCAGAGCATAGATATACTTTCTGCAGACTATATGAAAAGCAACACCAAAAAGTTTTACTTGGATGGGCTTTTATCTGACTTGAGCTTTCGGAGTTATCAAACACAAAAGGGTTGAGAGACTATTGGGCCAATAGCAGGATGCTGTGCAGTAAGATCCCTTGCTACGAGGGATCCTGATGCAACGTTGGGGAAGAGATGACGTGGTTTGATCAAATGTTGCTATGCTTCTCGCCTTCCAGAGGACCAAATGGATGAATGCTGAGTTTCAGGGTGATGCAGCCACTTTATCTCTGTCGTGGAAAAATGAAAATAGAGTTGCGGGGCATAAGGTTGAAGTATGAATTAACCGTTTAATTCGTTTAACGGGAATAGGTGACCACTGGTCACATTGAATAATAATAATAATTACTTAGATTTATTATTAAAGTGTTTAAGAATTTAAAAAATTTAAAATTTGGGTAAAAATCAACATTAGTTATATAAATTTAAGAAATAAATATGAAACACATGCAAACTTATATTTTGAACCAAATTTTATCAAATCTATTCAATATTGATCCGATTTAATCAATTTAACCTGATTTTTATCAATTTCGATCAAGCTTTGACATTCAAGAGTAACTAAACCAGAAGATCAAACTAATTTATAGTTAAAACTAACCGAAACGGTCTAAATTTTAGAATACCAGGGAAGAAAATGACACAGATTCATTTTCTCTTTCTAATATGAACAAAGTTTGTACATTCTTCTAATGGTTTTGAATTTTTATTTTTAAATTTCAGAACACTATATTACAATCGTCCAAATGTCTTTTCATGGTGTAGAATCTGTAGATTCATATACTTTTGGTACATATTTTTAATATTTAAAATTTTTATAGTATTTTTTTTTCTTCAATCTATGCAACTTGAATGATTGCTTGGCACTGAAGTGACAAAGCATCATAGTTTATTTATCTAGCTTCAAAGCATGAAAGCCAAAATTGATATATATATATATTGGGCAGAGTGTCAATCAGATACAAGTTTATTAAGTAACAAGTTTTAATTACAGCCAAATATATTAAGATTTTCATTCCTAGTTAATGAAAAATTGAACCAGGATTATACACATCGTTCACAATGCTTTAATCTTAGCGCTTCTAACTAGCTGAATACATACCAAAATTAACAACGGACTTCAGTAGAGATGAAAGTATAACAAATCAAAGAGATCTCCCTCCACATCCCACCTGGTTATCTTTGATTTAAAAGGATTCATTGTGTGGTAGATAACACCAAGCCTCTGAAAACTGAAACTTAACATTGCTCAAGAACGTGGCGTATTATCATATTGACAAACAAGCACTGCCAAGCAATAGAGACAGAGCAAAAATATATATCAAAACTTTGATGTTCTACTATGTTCCCCCAAGGCATGAGGGTTCAACAAAGCTGATAATAACATATATCAATTTTGATGAGCAATATGCTTTTCCGTATTCACTACTGGTGTTCCCCCAGTCCACCATGAGAATTATGAATACAATTGTCAAAACTCAAAAACCTAGACCATGGACACTAACTCGGGCACAAGACACAATAAGGACATGATAATGCGATAAAATATTAAATGTCTATTTATTATTTAAAGAGGTACATTGTATTTGATGCAAGTGTCTAACACTTGTTAGACAAAGAAGTGGCTCACTACTTGTGTCCCTCCGTCCACCATGAGAAGTACGAATTCACTTGTCAAAACACAAAAATATGAAAGACACTAATACAGGCATGAAAAAAGACATCACAACACGATAAAGTATTGAATGTTCATGTGTAATTTAAAAAGTTACATTGTATCTGATCCAAGTGTTTGACACATGTTAGACAAAGACTCGGCTCATGTTTTTAAGCGTTCATGCTTCTTAGAGTCAAAAGTCAAAATCCTGCTAGTTTGTTGGTTCTATGAGGTGTCTAAGACTTGAACCTTTATCTGACTTTCTATTAAGTGGTCTGTTGATGGATGACTAGAACAGGACCACATGAAAGAGGCTCTGAAAATGAAAAACTCAGCTCTTCCTAATTTAAGTCCAGTCACTAATTCGAAACGTCAGTTCAATTATAGCTACTCTAGACTAGCTTGCAAATAAGTTTTTCGTTCTCCATATCAAGTTTATAACGCCTTCTACATAAAGTTAAACATGAGACTTATGCAGCCAGGATTTATTAAATTTAGACATATATTTAGAAACGGTAGTAATGTGCAGGTGAAGTTATTAATGAGGAGCATCATTTAACAGAAAAGAATAATTAAAGCAATTAAAAGATTGAAATAATCAGGTCCCAGCAGAAACATAATCTGTAATTAATAAGAACTTTGACAGAAGAAAAACATAAAATGAAGCATGAGATGAAGTTAGACATCCAAATGGTAATCTCACTCTATCTCAATAAATTCAAAATTTTGGTAGAGTATATTACTTACATACTCATAAGCATTGAAGCTAAGCTTGGCCACAACTTGAGCAGCGCAGGATTAATGCAATTGTAACCAATTGATGGAAGGAATGTCATTATTTACGTCTAACTCTACAAATGACTTTTTCAGGGATCTCATGCTCAGGCATATGATACTGAGTCTTTCTGCAACGTCTTATCATGTTCATAATTCTGACTTCTGAGCATCCATCCATCCATCCTAGAGAACACATTATCATGCAGCTTCTCAATCAAATATATTACCAACTAGTATAAGTTTATGCACCGGGTAAAAGAACAGACTCGGCAAATGAAGCAGAACCATTAGTAGTTGCACCCTTAATCTTGAGAATAGAAGTGATCAAATTATAAATCTGAACATTCTCAAATGATGGGATTTTCTTCCCTCTTGCAAATTGAGGACCATGTCCAATAAAAATGCTCCTCATAGAGAAAATTGAGTTGTCATAGCCATGCGAACCGCCACATTCTTTGCGCTTTGTTCTTTTCTGCTCAACCTTGAAACCTTCTTCAATTAAACCAATAATTGGTGGAATCCGATTGCTCGCTGCATAATGAAGCCGGCCAGGCAGATCCTCCTTGAGATACACTGTCAAATATTTCCCATTTTCGACTTTCCCCGATTTCAATCCTTCATTCATCTTGGACACAACATCTGATGGTGCATTACCAGGAGGTGGACGAATTGCAAGCAATGGAGTGTATGACTGGACCCAATTTGCCGGAATCTCAATCCAGGGAGCCAAATCATCTAAGAAAATTAGCTTCTTGTCACATGTACCAACCATCCCATGATCACCCACCATAATAATACTAACATCTTCAAAAACACCCCTTTGTTCCAACCCTCTAATTAACCTCCCTATCATCCTATCAATTCCAGCAACAGCTTCAGTGATCTCTGGATCATCAGGACCAACCTTGTGACCCTGATGATCAGGGTCCTCAAAATACAGGGTCATAAATGCAGGAATCTCATCACTAGGCAAATCAAAATACTTCAATGTTGTATCTACTCTCTCCTCAAATGGAACAGAACCATTATAAGGCCTACAATATTTGACAGGGCAAGTCCAAGAACCTTTATTTACCTCAGAGCCTGGCCAGAAATACGTTGCAGCTTTTAACCCATTGTTGACCACGGTCTCCCACAAGGGCTCGCCCAGCCACCACTTGGGTTCGTGGCTAGCCATGGTGAAAGCTTCATCCGTTTGAGGATCCAAAAAATAGTTGTTGATGATGCCATGATAAGCAGGGTAGAGACCTGTGACGATAGAGTAGTGATTGGGGAAAGTTAGAGACGGAAAAACCGGGATCAACCCGGTCTCGGCTTCGGTTCCATTGGCAATCAACCGGTGAATATTGGGCGTGGAAGTCTTGAATTGGTAGCCAAATCGAAAGCCATCAGATGAAATCAAGAGAACCACAGAGCGATTGAGCTTCTGGAGAGGACGAGCTTTCTGGGCAATGAGGGAGGAAGAGGGGATGTTGGTGGGGGTTGAAGAGGAGGAGGAGAAGAAAAGGAAGGCGAAGGCGGCGGCGGCAGAGAAAGCAAGGCAAGACATGAGGGTGAGAGAGATGAAGATGACCGAAGAGGAGGGTTTGTGGGGATTGGAGTTTGAGGAAGAAGAAGAGTCAGTGTTGAAGGAGAGGAGAGCCGTGGTGGAAGGTGGGTCTTCTTCTTCGGTAGGAAGTGGAACAGGCTTTGTTGAATTTAACACGCCGGCGGAAGGATCAGAACCCATATTGGGAACCTAGTTTCTATTGATGATGATGATGCCGCCGTTGCTTCTTCTTCTTCTTCTTGTTGAGGGTTTGATAACAGAGAGAAGAAACCAATTGAGGGAAAGAAAAGAGGAAGTTGAGTGAGATGTAAGGATGAGCGGGTACTGTTTGTTGGAGGATCGCTGTCAGAGACATTGCTCGCATAAGGTGGGCGCAGGAGTGGACTAATTGAGGAAGGTTGAAGGCAACGGTGTTTCAAAGGGATATTCCCACACTGCGTGTCGCGTTCTAATTGGACAAACAAAATCGTCTCGCCAAACTTTTTGTGACCGATGGGATTAGAGTCTTCACTTTGTACGTGTGGCATAATTAACACTAATCTTGTCCAGGTTAACCCGAGTTCATCTCTTTTGCTGCTAGTTTTTATTAAAGAGAGGGTACTCAATTTTAATTATCAATGGACATTTTTATTCTTTAAATTTCATACTCTAATGTATTATCTTGTCTTATCTCAAATTCAATTTTTGATCCAGATCTATTGTGCTTTATTTATTCTTTAAGTGACATATTTTATCTGCAATTTTGCTCATAACAAAAATATGAAATGTATTTTAATTTTTTTATTTTAAATTAAACTCACTCACCTATTTATCTCTCTACTAACAACACAATTACAGACAAAATTCAACTGCAAAAGATCCATACTCGTTCCACTCTTTTCTTTTCATTGGTTATGAATATAGGATTATCATTTACATATTTCAATTTTCATAAAGAAACTCCCATCCCTTCTCTGATTTTGAAATTCTTAGTTTTCATTTGCCTCTTTTGTTGAGATTGCATTCTTATACTAGTATGCTACTTATAAGAGAAAAAAAATGACCAAGAAAACCCAAAAAAAAAAAAAAGAAATATAAAAGCATATTGTGTGGACTTGTATCTTGTGTAATTATTGATATATTTTCTCAAGGTAATCTACTAATAATATGATGTGTAAAAGAACTATTTGCAATTTGGCATTTATAATACTTAGCATAACACCCAAACAAAAGGGTAAGAAATTGTCGTTCATTTCAATGTTAAACATTCAAATAAAGGGAATGTAAATTTATTTTTTTTAATTTCATTCTGTATTTATAAAATTTCCAAACATTGCCTACGTAAAGAGGGAGGTAATACTCCAAAAGATACTTTCACCGTAACCCAAAAAAAAAAAAACAAAACCGTTGAGTTATATTTTAAATTTTAAAACATAATTATTAATTTATTAGAATATAAACAAGAAAAGTTCTTAATTTTTTAATGTTATAAGGATAGAATATTTAATCAAACAAATGGTTTAAAAATTGATATAATCCTGGCACTTTAAGGCAATAAATCTTTGTTTCTTTCCAGAAAGATGAAGCCAAGTTTATTATAGAGTATCAACAGAAATTACATCCAAAAGAAAATTTGAAATTGGAGAATCCTCAATTCAGATCTTAATATATCGAGACTAATACCAATCTAACTCATTTCATAAATAAAATGTGACCAATTAATCAACTAACAAAATTATTTGTTAGAAATAAAAATTAATTATTGTATCGAAACATATAAATATTAATTAATGTGAGTAACATTGAATGAGTAGCCAAATTGAGTTGGCTAGTCACGACACCCATGAAAATTGAAGCTTCCTAAAGTAAAGGCACAAATTTTGAATATCATAAAGGATGGCTTGAACATATGCAGAATTGAAGAATAAAGGGGTCGTTGACGTGGTGTACACTGTTTGACTAAAAAACCTACCTTTTTCCTTCCCCAAACTCCTCCTCCATTACCACATATAAATATGAGACAGTTCAGTTAAGAATTAGGAAATCGATTAATGCCTTTCTTATATTTCTTGTTAGCGTATGCTCTACAATTTTCGGTAAAAATTACTATTCATTTAAACAAAATTCTTCTTAATTGTAAGGTTTAATAACTTGCCAAGTTTTCAAGGTACAATTTTAATATGCAATATATATTTTTTTAAAACATCTTATATTTAATATTTTTCTTATGTATTCCTCTCTCTCTCTCTCTCACTCTCACTCTAGTTAATAATGTTATTCCGGTTTATCCCGGCTCATGAATATACCTGAATTTGTCGTCTGCATCAGGTATAAATGCAAGTGAAAAGATAATTGCTTAATTATTTGTGTGTCTCTTCTCTCTGATTCCCGAGTCCCAACTGGGAGTTGTCGCTATCTGTGTTTGATTTGTTAAGTTTGTGGTGCAAAAGGAACATAAATAAATGATTACAACAAATATTGGAATTGATAAATTTGGTGAGCTTAATAACTAAAAACAATAGAAAGAAATGTTTCTCAGTGATCCTTGAGAGGATGAATGCAGGGAAAGGGAAATAAAGCTAATTAGGGCTTGTGCAAGATTCTTCCAGCCAACAGGGCGGCTTCCATCACAACATGGATCACTTCAATAACAACTTCAACTCGGCACTTGTTTCCTTTGAATGTTGCCGTTCTTGACTTGTTAAAATTATTCATACACTTTATCAATGTTTGGCTGCACTCTTGGCTTAAGTAGTCATCTGCATGTATTACACCCCCGTAATCTTATCATTTCTTTTTAATTTTCGGATATTATGATAAAAGATATTTTCAGGCTTTATCTGAGCTAAATTTCTTTGTTAATGATTTTAAAGGCTTATTTCTCACGTCGATTTAATATATATTTAAGATCTTACTCATAAGGTGCCTTTAAAAAAAATTAAACTTCTTTACAAAAATTAAACTTCAGTAAATAAGTAAGCTAACTTCCTTTGATAATAGCTCCACATATATTGGCCCCAATAAAAAAAAATAAAAAATAAAAGGCCCCATATATATAGAGTCATGAATTGAGTGCCCACTTGCCAGATTTTTAACAATTTTAAAAGGACTCAAAATTTGATGAATTCTTATATATGTACATTGAAACTCAAAACTCATTTAACAAATTAGGTCTATACATATATGCATGATCCTATCCACATAATATATATAGATGATTATTAAAGGTTCCATTTGATTTTAAACTAAAACTAAATTGAACCATATTAGTCAGTTTTACAAAATAAAAAACTTATTTGATTTTAAGTTATGATTGGTTTGATTTGAATTGTCTTCACTTTTTTTAAGTGATTTAGAGCCTGTTTGATTCTATTTTTTTTTTTTAATGTTTTCAAAACAGATTTTTTTAAAACAAATTTAGAGAACAAAAAAATTAAAAAATCCGTTTGAATTATTATTCTGAAAAGAGTTGTTTTTTGTTTTTTTTTTCTAATTCTACAAAACAAAAATTATAAATCACCAAAAAAATGTTTTAATTTTTCTGTTTCCAAAAACAAAATTTTGTTTTTTTGTTTTACAAAACATTTCATTAAAAACATATTATCAAATAAATTTTTTTATTTTTTTTATTCTTAAAAACAAAAAATTATTCTAAAAATAAAAAACCAAACAGGCCCTTAACTTCTTTTTGTTCTTAGGCATTTGTGTGATAATAACCGGCCACCTATGTCCTGACTTATATGTTCATTATCATTGGTTTACTTCTCTCTTTTTTCAAATAATAATCCTTATAACTTACAAATTATTTCCTTTCCCAATTAGCTATTATCCATACAATTAACCAACTATTTGCAAATATCAAATTAGATCTTATACAAAAAGTTGAACAATCAATTTTGATTTATTATTTGTTACATAATATTTCATTATATCAAAGTTGCATAAAATTTACATGGTGACCAAATTTTTTTGCTTTGATAGGGGAGATAAAAAAAAAAAGTAGTATTTTGGTTTAGTTTGGTTTAGTTTAACCACTAAAAACTAAAAATTAAATTGATTTAGTTTGCTTTTCATGTAAAAAACCTATTTTGACATTTTTCTTTTATTTTTGTTTTGGTCCGTTCAATTGAATTTGGTTTAAATCAATCAGTTTGGTTTGGCTTTGAACATCCTTGTACCTTATATGTAATAAAGTATTGGACATGAATTAGATCAATTTGATATTTCTATACTTTTATTAGCTCATTCGCAAATTTTGTGGGCTTTAATAACTTTGGAGGAAATTGACAATTCTATCTTTAAATTAAAAGGGGAGAGTGCCTTGAATCTAGATGAGTTTCAAGCTAAATTTTATTAGTATTATTAGCATATTCTTAGGGAAGACATCATTAATATGGTATTGGCATTTTTTTCCTTAGGGTTACTTACTGAAATAATTAAATCATACTTTATTTCCCGAAAGTGACTGCCATAAACTACGAAGGACTTTTGACCAATTAATTTATGTAATATGATTTACAAGATTATTTCTAAAATCATTTGTAATATAATTAAATGCATATTGCTAGACATTATAACTCCTAAATAGAATGCATTTTTGCTAGGTTTGCTAATGTCTAATAATATTATTCTAACCTAGAGCTTATGTGTAAACTACAACATACAAAACAATCTTAACAAGGTCGGTGTGCTTATAAGTTAGACATTGTCAAAGTTTATGATAAAATCTATTGGTAATTTTTGTAGGTAGTGTTAATGGAAATGCAATTTCGTTTTCATTGGATACAAATTATCATGCAATATGTGACCATAGTTAGTTATTAGGTCTTATTTAATGGTTATACTACTATTTTTTTTTTCTCAACAGGATCTTCGACAAGGTGATCCTTTAACTTTATACTTATTTATCATTTATGCTAACATCTTGTCTTATATAATACATAAAGAAAAGGTTCAAAAATTATAGGAAAGTATTCAAATTTGTTATCAAGCGAAAGTAATATCTCATTTAATATATATATGTTGATGATACATTATTGTTCTTTAAAGCTTTTACTATTACTTGTGAATGTGTGCAAGCTATTTTGCAACATTATAGCTATCTTTCTAGTCAAAATATTAACTTGACTAAATTAAAAGTTATTTTTATTTTTAGAATACTACAGAGGTCAAAAAAACTTTTGTCTCACCCTATTCTTAATTTTTTTAAAAAAAAAGATTTTATACCCGGCCCAATTTGGTTGGATAGGGCCTTCGAGTCCCGTGAATACTCATAATTTTAATTTTTAAAAGAGATAAATAAATAGCTTATGAGACTTCTTCAAATTGTGATTTTATCATATTTATCTTGCTTTAAAAAAATTAAGAAGATTCAAGTCCCTCCTCCTAAAAAAAAAGACTAAAAGGGTTAAAATAACATTCAAAAATCATTCATTCCAAAATTTTAAATTATTATATAATAATAAAATGAACAATAATTTCTATTTTATATGTGTCAATAGAATGAAAAATTTTATAATATCTACAAGGTATTATATATATATATATATATTGTGCAATTAGCAAGGATGTTAATCGAAGTGAAAACATTCAAATTCTTCAAAGGAATTAATAGTAGTACGAGCTAGACAAAGTACCAATATATTATGAATACCAAAATATACTTATACAAACAACACATTACTACGGTAGAAAAAAACAATTATTATTATAATTATAATTATAATAATAAAGTAAAGAATCACTGTCAAGTATCAACCAACTTCTATCTATTTCCTTTTAATGCAGGGGTTGTGATAGAAAAGGATTCTCTGGCCACATTACTTTGGAAGATTGGGATTGAGACATGAAACCCCACACCGACACAACTGAGATAGAAATTGCTTTTGCTTGTTCCTTTCTCCAAGATAATTATCAAATTAAGGTTGCAGGACTAAGTAACTTGGAAGCCATTAATGAACCAAAATGGAGATCTAGTTTAATTACAATGGATTCTTATATCCCATTTCGATTCTCAGATCCGATATTGGAACTATTCAAATCTAGAAACCATAACGAAACTAAGATGATTCAAGAATTATTGGTAAAAGAAACTTACTGTTTTTGGCTTCAACACAATGATCATGCTTCATACAACAAGCGTCGAGGCCATCACAAGGTCTCTCCCCAGGGCACCCACTGTACAGAAGCCCACAGTACTTGCCATATCTCAGAAATGGAGGCACTTAATGTCATTCCAGAAATTGGCACATTTTTCCCAGACATGACAGTAAACAAATCAAGATCTTATTTCTTTCAGCTCAACTTTCAAGGGGAAAAAAGTATATATAATTAATAATTGATGAACATCAAAAGAGAAAAAGGGGTAATCAAGAGAAGCACCTGAACAGAAGCTTGACTCACATGTTCTACTGCAGTTTTCGGCCTGCAGATGAATAAAAAGAAAAGCAAAATATGGAATTAATTAGGTTGAGACCGTATTTATTTGTGTTAAAATCAATGCGCGCATTGGATATAGAAATAGAATAAAAGAAGACACGAACCAAAGAGACAGCTACTCCAGTGGTTTGAGCTCCAATGTTAAGGGCATAGACGGGGATGGATATGAAGTTAAGGGCGAGGTTAGTGAGAGAAAAGAGAAGAGCAAACTTGAGTGGGTATCTTCGAACCATTCTTTTGTGAGAAAAGAGGTGGAATATTGATTTAAGGCTTTTGAAGCTTGGTTTTGCTAACAGGCTCTGATTTAAAGGCAGAGATAGTGAGACGTATCGTAGTCAGAGTTGAGAACCAAGAGTTCTGGCCAGTAGTCACAGAAGAAAACAATGGAGGGTGGGGTTTGTTTCGTAGTGTCTCGTGACTGTATTATTGTCATTATTTAATATATATATATATATATACATTTTTTTTAATTTCAATTTGTTGTAGCATACTATGGTGCTTTCTGTTCTGATATTGCCATATTAATTAGCAGCATTAAATAGAATTAATAGTCTAATAATTAAATCCCTGGTGGAGATTACTACGCTGCTCATTCTTTGGTTCAACTCGTGATGATCCAATAGTATTTTGAAACATTTTAAAATTAAATATTACGTATAAAATATATTGATGTTAACTCTTGTAATCACACTTCTGCATATTTATACAATTGTGATTCAGAGTTGTGTAGCTAACAGTACTTCCTATGTAAAATATTAAATTCCGCTTGCCTAAATTTATTCCTATTATTTGAACTTCTTTTTTTTTTTTTTTTGGGGGGGGGGGGGGGGGGGCGGCTAAATTTATTTACTTAATTGGCTAAGTTTTTTCCCCCTATTCATAGCCAACATTTGTGTAAATGCTTAGAAGTTCAAGAGGGATAATATTATACGTAAAAAACAGATGAGTGATCATAACATAATTTAGAGGTTAATCTGATTCTATAGAGTTTTCAGATTTAAATACATTACTAATACTGATTATCATACCTAAATCAATAAACTTGAAATGAAACTATGTGCGTGTTTTTTCTAATGGACAATGTCACCTATGAAGTCATACTTAGAAATTAGTAGAGATTAACTTTATAATAATATAAATTCGTAAGAAATCAGTGTCAAAATCAATCTTTAAGGGCCAAAAGTGATTGATTAACCCCCCAAAATCAACAAACACACTCAAGTGCTACAGAAATTTTACAGAGATGGATACAAAATACCCAAAAAATATCTGAGGATAATATAATGGATATTCATATACTAGTGTGAAGCCTTCAAAACCTTCAGTTTCAACGCAAGTTGATATGAAGATGAAGATGTTAAAAACAGTGCTTCACCATCCACCATTGACGTATAGCAATTATCATTGGGGATTAAATCAAAGCCATGAATCATGGAATTTTGTTTGCCACAATATTTTTGTGAAGTGCTTCTATATTCTTGAGTTTGGAATTTATCTTTATGCACCTGTCTTTTTCTTTTTTTTTTTTTGGGTGAGATAAAAGGGGCAAAGCCCATCTTGATGTTTATTTCGTAAACCTAAAACGTATTGGCCCAAAAAAAAGGGTAAGCTATAACGAAAATTGTCCTAGCTATTCTGATCCACCAATGACTTTTCAGTTATAAAGAGGAAAAAAATCTTTAGCAATGGAGAAAGAGACAAAGTAGGAATTTCAGGGCCCGTTTGGTTGTCCAACAAAAATGCAAGCTGAAAGGTAATGCTTTGACAAGTGATGTTTCGTGGCTGACAGTATTTGCTTCGAGAACCATCAATGGCAATGCGCTCCATCGACTGTAGCGCGGGAAGCTTGGACTGCTTTGGAGCCAAAAGCCTTGAAAGACCATTTTGCCCTTATTGGTCTTTGATTATCGAACCCAAACGACTAGCTTCCTCCATTTGTTCGAAGCGTCGCTCCGCTGTTGGGGATCGCAACGAACACATGTGCAACGCTGGAGCTAATGCTCTGTCGACGTCCTGTGCAACGCCGGATCTGTGCATTGCTCCACTGTTGACGTCCAACCACCAGAAGTTCTATTGTTTGCTTCACCAAGATTAAAATAAAGAAATTAATTTTTTTCTTTTTTTTCTTTGAAGGACAATTTTGTCATTTCTTAAATATATTTTTCCATTGCAATATTATCTTTTATACAACTCAACAAGTATAAGTAAAAGTATTCTACTTATTTTTTATATCATATCAACTATAACTATATGATGCCTTTTATTTTAGCATTCCTTTTTATAATTTTATCAGTGGTAATTCTATGTACCAAACAGGTTTTTAGATGCATTTAGATCTTTGGAGTTGGAAACTCGTATTCAAAAAATAATTTCATTTGATTTGAGCTCAGACTTTTGAGCCAATAAACGAATGACTTTACATATAATCACAAATATCCTTTCATGGCTAGAATTATTTTCTTTGTAGTTAATTTTGTTTAACTCAAAGGATTGGCCTGCTAATTAAAGGAGTCTGCTAGCTACATTAATTACTTAGTTGGTCAGCACCTATAAAATTTTATTATTTTAAATGCACTAAGGCTGTTGAATGAGGATATTTTTAAGATCCTCTGGAAAGGATTAGAACCTAATTTCAATTAATGCACAAACTAATTTGACCATACTTTTATCATACAAACAAATGAAAAAAAAAATTACAATTAAAGATTTTCAATTAACGGTATTTGTACTTAATAATCTTAAATTTTAAAATAATTTTAAAAAATTTAAGAATAAAAAATTTTAACTTCAAATCCAAAATTGTAATTTTATGTGTAGTTTAAATTTTTAGTTCTTAAATTTTTTAAAATAATTTTAAATTAAAAAAAATTCAATATAAATATTTTCATATTGAAATCCTTAACTGCAATTTAAAAAAAAAAATAACAATTGAGGGGATATTCTCTTAAGCTTTTGCTCTCAGCCTCTCAATGATGCAAATCAGAATAATGAAGATGACCAAGATTTGAAAGATCACAAGATAGTCCATTATATGGGTGCAAATCCATTTTATAAGATAATAATAACCAAAAAAGAAAGAAAGAAGGACTTTTGTTATTGGAATGGCTTTGTTGATCAATTTCTGGAAGAAAAGAAGAATTCTCTCTGAAAGTTGAATGCTCCAAATCTATTTTGAACATGGAAAATTATAAGGATTTGTGTGGTTAAAAGTGGCCTATAACAATCCTTCTCGTGTGGAATAAATACCTATTTTGCTCCCGTCCAATCAAGAGAATCTTCTATATTTGTTATGGAAAAGGATTGATTAGAAAAAAACAATTGCCATGATTTCTGGAGAGTATAGACAAGTAATCAAGCCTTGATTCCATTCAAAGTAAAAGTGAAATTGCCAACTCAATCCAAGTCACATATGATCATGTTAAATAATTTTTCAATTCATCCCATGTTAGGTTGAAAAATTCCTTCGGCCCAACCCATAAACATGTTCACTCGTTTATTTGCTGAATCTATATTCTTTCAAGTGAATAAAAGATAATGTACCTTTCAATTGTAGAAAAATAAAGATTAAAAAAATAGAATAAAAGAAAAGTAAAGTTGTTAAAATAGGTCAAACCTATTAAGTCAATTAGTTTAACCCACTAATTTGGTAGGTTAGGTTTGCCCATTTTTTTTAAAAAATTTTATAGTATTGTAATTTTTTAACCTAGCTCACCTTTTGTATAATTCATAAGTTGACCCAATTAATTTTTAAAATGTTTCTAACTTAACTAATGTCCTATCCTAACCTAATGTCATTGGATAGATCAAGAAAACAGCAGTAGCAATTGCAACAGGAGCTAAAATATGCAACGGCAATCCAAAGGCGTACACCTAAACGAAAACTAAATTCTCACTCATGACTAATATAATAGGCTACACCAAGTAAGAAGAGTAGAATAATTAGCTCATAAGGACCGCCCTTGTATAACCATTCATCAACGAATACCGCTTCCCATAAGCACATGAGCTTTGTTTTCGTTTAGACCAATAAATAAAGTCATGCATGAGAGTGAGATAGAGCCACGAGGAGCTTCATTTAAAGTTTGAGGTGAGATGTTCATAGCTACCCTTTTTCTTTGGTTCTTCCTTAAACTCAAAGATTGAGGTGAGACATTCATAGCTTTCTTTTTCTTCTTCTTTGTCTTCCTTCGGCTCAGCCAATGCAACAATTGAGGTGAGACATTTTGTATCTTGTTTTTGATTGGTAATCTTTTGTTCTAGATCTAGTTGGTGATCCAAATCACCATATTATTCTTCTTCTTTCTCTTTTGCACTTTCAGCTGGGAATAGCAATGGTAAGAATCCAAACCACCTTCTTCTTCTCCTGCACTTTTTCCAAGTAAAAGATTCAAGGTAGGTACTATGTAGGGTTCTTGTTTTGCAGTGCTATTTATTTGTGGATCTAACTTCTATATTGCTATTTCTTTGTGGATAATCATTAATTCATTGAATTTGGAATCTAAGAAAGAAATTGTGAATTCATTTCCATGTTGCTTTAGATTTGTAAATTGTTGATTTGCTTCTAGACTATATAATGTTGTTGATATGGGAACAAATCCATTTCAATGTTAGATTCAATGGGAATTTGCTTCACATTTTTAGGCTATATAATATGCACATCTGAAATGTTGCTTCAACTTTTTTTTAGATGGGAGGACTAAGTTGAAGATTTTGGCTTGTTTTATTTAAACGGTGGTTAGACAAGTTAACTTGTTTAATTCGAGACTGGTAATGAATTAGTTTAAACTAATCTACCTTTAACAATTTCAGTGAAAAAAAGGAGGTAAATCTCGTATCCATTCTCACTCTATGTGTCACTCTTTTTCTACTTAAAATGCACTTTATCATTTATTTATTTAAAAAAATCCAAAGAATTATTTGCTACAGTAATATTTTAATAAATGATATTTGTAGGGACTTCCCTATCCAAAGTTAAAAGGTATTTATTGTAATCAGCAGTATTAAAAAATTTGAGTATTAACATTATTTGTATTTGAAGAAATAAATGATTTTTGCTTTAAAAAACAATTTACATAAAAAATATATAAATAATAATAATACTAATTACTCCATATTACAGTGTTGGAGTGAAAATGAATTGCAAGACTCGTTAGATTCCGGTTTTGTTTGGGGCTTTGCCGTGTGTAAAACAAAACCTGGCCCAATTGCTTCGCATATACGCATAAAAAAACAGCTGCGCATATCCACATTGACGCAAACTCGGAAAATTGAAGAGGTATTTTATGAACCCAGAAAAAAATTTAAAAACAAAAAAAAGAAGGAGATATTATTCGACTATTAATTTTGAAATTAAAAATATCCGCAACCCGGAAACTGAAAGTTTGAAGTACATCCGGCCTCTGCACCCAAAAAAAAACAAAACAATAATAATAAAAGTAAATAAAATATTTTTTGGAAAAAGAGAAATCTAATTTAGTCATTTTCCTTGACGACTCAGGGCGCTTTACGCCTCTTGCTTTTTTTTCAACTTTGTTCCAACCGCCTACGACTTAGTGTGGAGAGAGTACCCCCGCCTCCCCAGCTCTGCCTCTCTTCGTCTGCAATATCAATGGCGGGTGCGATGAAGAAGGTGGATAAGATTCGCCAAATCGTGCGTCTCAAACAGATGATGATGCGCTGGAAGCATCTTAGCCTGCGACGCCATTCCCGTCTTTCCTCTTCCGATTACGAATCTGACTCCAATCCCCTTCGTCGCACACCCTCTGGCTTTCTCGCCGTCTACATTGGACTCGAGCGCAAGCGTTTCGTCATCCCCGCCCGCTTCCTCAACCTCCCCATCTTCCTCGGTCTCCTTAAGAAAGCCGAAGAGGAGTTCGGATTTCAGAGCAATGGGGGTTTGATTCTGCCCTGCGATGTTCCTTTCTTCACCCAAATCATCAAATACCTTGACATTGACGAACACAGATACGGCAAATTTTCTTTGGACGAGTTTCTCAAGTTTGTTTCCGAAGTGGCTTCTGATTCTTGCAAGGAAACCACCCTCGCTTTCACCCCTCTGCTTCAGAAGGCAAGAGTTTGATTTCAGATTTCAGTGTGCCTTTTCTTCGCCTGGGATTATATAGCGTTAGCATTTGTAAATGAAACCATGATTGTGCTTCTTCTCCAACCACCCCGCCCCCGCCCCCGCCCCCCCCCCAAAAAAAACACAAAAGAAATTGGGTTTTTGGTTCTAATCATCCTTGAATCCATTCCCTAATTAGAGTGGGTGGGTTTCAATGAGATGTTTTTGAACTTATCCTCCAGCGCTGCAGATTCGGGTAATCTGTATTTGTAAAGATTATCCCAAAGCTATTTCCGATGGTGATGACGATCAAATTTTTGTGATCAATGAGAAACTCTATGCTTAATGACAGGTCTTGATTCTGGATCTGAGTTGTCCCTTTGCATTTTCTGTATTATATATTTCACCACATCCTCCATTCTCTCGTGCTATTTGCATAATATTTGGCTATCATTTACGTTGTGTTATGATTTACGTATTCAGTTACTAACTTACTTGTGGATAGTAATTGGCCTTTATTCTCTTAAGGGCCAAATTGGTAGGCATCAAAAAAGCTACTTTTTTTATGATAGCCTGAAGCTTCTCATATTCATTCCGATATGGGCGCCGAAAGATTCTATAGATCTTTTCAAAGTAAAAGGAATCTCATGATTCAGTTATGTGTTCTAATATTAGAATTTGTCTTTCCCCATCTGCCTTTTTTTCTAAGCTTTGGCCCTAACCCAAGATTCTTCAGATGTTAGCACAATAGCCTTTATTTTCTTTCTTTCTTGTTTGTTTGTTTGGAGAAAATGTTGGGCATGCGTCAATCCTGGCTTGATAGATTCCATAATCATTTTTTCTCAATTAATATTATTCTCCTTCCTCCACATGAGTCCTGGTGTTGATCGGATTCTCTTGCTGTTTTTTCTCTGTGCCATGATAGTATAGATTGTGATATTGGTTATGATTTATGATTACTATGAGCAATTTTCGGAGTATATTCCCAAGAATCAAATTGTTCATTCTTCTCATTGGCCTGCAACGAGATATTGTGACCGCAATGAATCTAAGTTTGAATAGATTACAGAATTTTTTTTTTTGAAAAAGAAAATTTATAAGTTAGCGTTATTATGGTAAGATAATATTATTTATTGATGACTTCTAAACTAATAAAAGGTTTCATTAGGAAGAGTAGCAACAAAACACTGAAGATATATTAAAATTTAGGATATATTTGAAGAATAAATTACCTTAATTTTCTATAAGATTTAGTAAATTATGCATGATAGCTCTCTTATTTTAAAAATATTATTCATATCTTTTAATATTATATATATATTATAAAAATATTTGTTTTAATTCATTTTCTATCAATAAAATGATTATCTACACAACATAATATTAGTCTTTAATTTAAGATTATGATTTTATTTTAATATAATAGCAAAAATAATTAAGTAATTTTATCATTAAAAAGAACGCATATTTTGTAAAAAAATTAATTTTATTAACAAAAAATAAATGAAAAAAGATATTTTTTATGATAAGAGAGTTAAATAATTTTTTTTAAAAAATAATAAAGTATTGTTTTTTAATCAAAATTAAAAGAAAATTAATATAATTTATTCTACTTTGAATGAGCGAAAAAGAGGAACAAAGAAAAACGTTAGTTGAAATATTTGCTTCAGAGACTTTGACAAGAAAGTGAGAGAATTGAAAGATTTTTATCCTACTCTTCGAAAACCTTTAAAGTTATTAAACCATATATTTTCAAATACTTTTATTTTATTTTTTCAACAAATAGATTATATCATTCATTAGTTAATACAAATTGAAAATTAAAAAATGGAATCATTAGGATTAATTATTGTGACATAGAATTATCATTTTTATTATTTATTTTAAACGTTTAAATAAGTGAAGGAAGGCTCTAATTTATCGTCCTTTTCTTTTAAAGTTCCCCCTTATCCTTCCAAGTTTGAAGCTTAGCGTTAAAAAAATTTAACAATGGGATAGCAATTCAGGATTTCAAGGCATTAAAAATACATAAAAGTCGGGTTTAATATAAAACTAAGATAACTTATATTTGAGTTTTTCGTATATATTTTTTAAGTTATTTGTTTTTTCTCTGTCTTTATATTATTTTCTAAAGTAATATTCTCTATACATATCTTTATCTTTTAGGAATCAAGATATTATTGTTTCCATTATTAATCTCAAAAGATCGGAGAAGGATAATAGACTGATGACCATGTAACCCATATCTTCCACTTAATTAGAAGACTTTCTAATAATTATTGGCCACTATATTAAAATAAAATGGTAATGATTTATTGGCCTGTATGACCTGTGTAACAGTATTATCTAGAAGATTAAATCAGTTTTAGTTATTTAGATAATAACACAATTTTAAAAAAAAATTATGTAACTCTTCATTGAATATAATTTTTTATTTTTTTGATTTTTTTGTATTAATGTAGATACAGTATCCTTAATAAAAAAAAAATGATAGCATGCATGTTTAATCAAATCTTATCATATATGCTTGCTTTTAAAATTTTAATGTCGAGCCAACTTGAGTCACACATATGCTGCTGGAATCCATTTTGATTATAAAAAGATATATTTTTTTAAAAGATCAACCATATTCGGAGGATACGAACTTATTATTAGGTCTCTCAATTCACGATTAATTTGAATTCGATCAGGATAGGACCACGAGGGCAACAAAACTCTTCCAACTGAGTTTTTAAAGAGATATCTTCTTTAGTCAAATTAAAAAAAAAAATATTTAAGAAGTAATAAAATAGTAAACAAGCATTCAAAAAAAAAAATCATGAGTTAGAACTAGAGTGAGTAAGAATCACGTTCAGTATCATTTCAAATTCAATTTAAAATTCAAAAGTTTGAATCTAAATCTGACCCTATTTAAAACTTCAACTTCTACTGGCCTAGTTTAATAAATTTTTTTCTTATAAAAAATAGAACAATATCAAATTTAAGTGAGATAAGTTGTAACAAAATAGAAGACTTTACATAAAATAAGCGGTATCAAGAAATTCATTCTTTTCATACAAATTGCATATAATTAAAGTTTGGCTTGTCAATGGATTGATATATAGTTCATGCCTTTAAAATTGGTATAGGATGTTAGGATATATCTAAATACAAATTTTTAGATTTAATTGTTATTTATTATTATTTTTTTACATATTCATTCTCAACTTTTTTTCTTGTTAAACAAAAGAATAAACTAAATCTTAAAAGTAAGGATAAAAGAAAGAGAATATTAAAATTATTGTACCCACATGCATTAAATTCTTTTTAACACTTATATTAAAGAAAATATGACTTGAATTGAAACTTAACCATGTCTTATTAGGTGATACGTCATCTCATTGTAACAGACGTTATAACTAAACAAGCGCAACTTTTACTATTGTAGAAATCAATATTTTCTCTTATTTGACTATACTTTGAGACTATACTTTATAGATACTGTTTATTATATATATATATATATATATATATGATGTTATCCGAAAACAAAAAGGATATGAAAGTATCGTTTATTTTTAGAATAAACTAATTAATATTCATTATTATAAAAAAATAACTTATATGTAATTTTTTATTATTAAAATTTTTAATTAAAATATGATAATGTACATGTCTCGAATAATAATATACTAAATATATAATTTTTTAATTAAGTTATATATTTATTCTACTATTATTAAAAAATATTATTATATTTAAATTAAAATAAAAAAATTATATTTAAATCTCATCCTAAAAAGAATGTTATCTATTTTGGGTATTTTAAGATGCAGGGTAACATGTTATTGGGTCATAAAGCGAGGGATGCGTGTCAGGGTGCGCAGTCACGCTTGCTTTAAAAAGGGCAAACCTCCGTAACACTTTTCCGTATTCATCATGCCCTCCCTCATCCTCAACCCAAAACTTTCAAACCAAGAACCCTCACACATTTATTAATCATTATTATTATTATTAATAACTTCTTTTGAATTTGTTTCAAACAATAGTAGCTACAACCCAGTGCACTTTTATTGAAGAAAAAGCCTTTCTCATTGCTCTTATAAACCATTTTGGATTAAAACTTTGTATGCACATTCAATGATATTTATTGTTTTCATAATTATGCTTTTAAATAAATTACTTGTGTTAGGTGCATCTTCTTCCTACTGTCATTCAAATTTAAATAAGTTTAATGCCTTTAAAATTACTTACACTTTTCCCCACTAAAGTATACCTTATCACTTAATTCCATCTCTGTATCTTTCTTTTTCCATTTCTAGGCATAGATCTCTATGCAAGATGAATACCTCGAATTCCATTAATCAAGGAGTGAAAGCTTGAAAACGAAACGACTTAAGAATTTAAAATGGAAATTCATCCTTTGACTAAATTGCTTCCTTTATAAACGTAGAAATAGAATGACCATAAAATCCCCACAGAAGACAAACAAATCCATCGATCTCATTGGATGAACAATAGTCACCCACGAGCCACTCACATGGACAACCCACCCGTGATTTTCTATTTCTGACACCAATCACTCATTTTCATCTTACTCTTCCTCAATATAATATATGTACTTTTACGTGCCTATAAAAATTTTTACTTCCATTTTTTTATTATTGAAATTAAAATTTTCAAATTATATCTACCCTCTTAACAATACTCTTTTTTCCAAAAAAAATTACTTCAATATTATTAATTTTTATATACATGCGTTAAAAATAAGGAAATCAATTTAAAACAAAAACATAGACTAAGCAGTTACATTTTTTAAAACATTTATACGTTTAATTTTTAGGATTTTTAATTAATTTGATATCGTACGACAAGTGTTTTTATATGTTTACGTTATCAATCGATACTTTATTTTATGTTTAATCCTTTACTTAACCTCTACTTTGCCCTCAGATTACGGATTTACCACCAAAATCTCCCAAGTACTATTACCATGTGCTCTCATTCTCTTGAAAAATATTTTAGGCCATAGATACGGCGAATTTAAGCATTTTAAAATTTATTTTTTCAAAAGGTTAAATATTACATTTTAAAACTTATCTATAATTATAAAATATATTTTTTATAAATTTTAATTGATTATTTAAGTTGGGCTTTTCATAAAATAGTCTAATATTTTATAAACTAAATTTCAATGTGGTTTCTTATATTTTTATTATCAAGTCATTTAATAAAATTATTATATACATAAACAAATTAAAAATCTTTAATATACTGATGTGCAAAAATTAAATAACAAAAACATAAAAAAAAATCTAATTTTATGGTGACAACCACGCCTTGTGGTCAGTATAAAACCTCTCTGAATGGAAGCCTTGGAACAATCAACGTGAGAAAATCAATTTATGAAAGAATAAAGAAGGAAGAGAGAGAGAGAGAGAGAGAACTCCATACATTTTTTTTAATTTTTTTAATCTTGTTTTTGTAATATTTATTATATTATTATTATTTAATAATATTAATTTTTTATTTTTTAAGTAAAATTATGAATCATTTCATTTCATTTTATCAAAGGAATCTCAAATCTTTTTCTTTACCCACTACACAGGACGATGGTATTGATGCACATGAAGCCGAAGAATAAGTGTGTGTTTCAAAATCATGTATTATATGAAGTGTCAAATTATTATTTTTATATAAATGTGATCTTTGAACGTAAAGCTAAACAAACACAAGAAGAGTAAAGGATGATGAGTGAGGAGACACGTCGGATTAGATGTTGGATTCTCTCCTGTACTCTTCCTCTCGAGCAGTATAAGAAAAGATTTAAATAGTATAAATTTATTTATTTATTTTTAAAAAATTTATTTAAAAAATAAAAATAAAAATAAAATTTTAATTGTAAATTTAAAAAGTCATGTCCGACAACGTTGGCAGTTGTTACGGTTAGAATAGAATAGATATGGAGGTCGACGATACATATCTGACAATGTTGGTTGGCTCATGTGATCGCCAGGACTCTCGCGGTCACACCATGCTTTGCGCTTTTCGGAGCATCGCTATTTCATCTATTTTATTGTTCTCTCAAGAAAATGTAAAAAGTAAGGTAAGATTGCATGTGTACGTCTGTCCACTCAAACTAGAATCCAAGTACGAGGCACAGTGAAGACAAAATATATTAAAACGATAGAGCAAGAGTTCAAAAGTTCTTCGTCATTGGAAATTTCACCCTAAGAAATTATATATTTTAATATATATATATATATATATAAAATCTACAAATTAAAATAAACGAACAAAAACACTGTTTATAAATATTACTCAAATATATATTTTTTTATGGCTATTTTTTAAAGTTGATTAATTGACACAAATTCAAGTAGATTTGCACAGGGTTTCATTCTGAATATTATTAAATGTTATTTTTCTCTTTTAACTTTAAAATTCCATAAAATATGATTAACTAAGATTAGAGAATTTTTAATTAAATATTTATATAAAATATAATTTATAAAGTTTATTTGAAAAGATGATTGAAATTTCAATTTAATCTTTTAATAATTTTTAAATTATTTTCATATTTTAGTTATTTAATCTAATAACATGAGATTGAGATTTTATTATTTATATGATAATAAAAATAGTTAAACGAATGTTAAGATTTAATATGAGATAGTAATTTTGTTTAGTAAAGATATTTAAATAATTTTATTTTAAAAAATGCATATTTTTTAAAAATATAATTTTATTGATAAAAATAAATTAGATGAGAGTAGAGTGTACTTAAAAAAAAAGGTGTTAAATATAACTAAATTAAATTACAAAAAAAAATGTAACTTATTCTTAATTATATGCTATAGCCTTTTCATTTAAATATTTTTCCGTTCAACCAAAAAAAAAAATTGTGCGATGAAAGTAAATAGCTATGGTTTAGTGGCTGATATTGGCTTTCATAATACTAGTTTTGATGGAAAGCTCAACTTCAAAATGGCTCAAGTTTGCCCTGGCACTATTTGTCGGGCTGCTTGCTGCTATGTATATTTCTGACTTTGTATTGTACTTTCTGTATTTTGGAAACAAAAAAAGAAAAAAGAAAAAAAGATTTATTTCATTTTATTCCTAAAGTGGCAGCTTATGTAGAGACATTAAACTCTGGGTCATGTTTTTTTTTTTTTTTTTAAAGGTCAAATTGGATTAAGCTTGAACAGCTATCCATTACGTATCTTTGTTTTTTGTCAAAGAAATCTATGATGCAGAGCCTGAGGGCAGGCAACAACAAATAAACTAAGACAGCCCAAGACCTTCACTTTTTGGAAACAAAAATTTATAGTCCAATGAGTCAATACATCTCACAAAATCTTCACTAATTAAACTTAGCCGCATTATTTTTTTTTTGGGTCTATTGCTCAGCTGAATTTCAATAACGAGATTTACCTTTTCTCGTGGATCCAACATCAAAAGAGACTTTTACAAGACCTGGGGGGCTCCCCTCTTTTTCTTTTGTGCTCAACATGGGCTTTGAGCCTTCGTTTCAAAACATCCATTTGGGTATGTGTCTATTTATCTCCCTTAACCATTAATTAAATCAAAAATAAATTTCTCTAAGAAGTCAATGAAAACTAATTTTCTCTCTTCTCTCATTCTACTATTTTCTACCCAGTCCGTTCGACATCATTCTAACTTAACTTTTGCTTTTGGTGTTTTTTTTTTTTTGGTTTTCAACAGAAGTTATAAATTTATGTTTTAGTTAAAATTTTTTATAATATTTCTTTTGGTGTTTTTAAAAAGCTATAATGGTTTCTAAGAAATATCTTAGGAGATGTTTTTTAAAATAATTGTAGCTGATATCAATTTAAGATATACAAAAGAACTTTTTTATCTCAACTCAATTACAAATATATTCTTATCACAAACCTGTTTTTATAATTTGTATTGTCATATATATATGTTTTTTATTAATTTTGTTGGGTCATTTTTTGTAGTTTCTTTCCAAAACAAAAATTATTGCCATCTTTACGCATATACTACATACGTAAATTTCATATATTTTTTCAATTCTTACCATAGAAATATATTCTTCAAATTTAATTTCTATTTATAATTCTATAACTACTAGATTGATGAATTTTTAACTTTCAGTCATATTGTTTTTTTTTTTTAATTTAACGATCAATTAATATATATTATTTTGATAACTTGATATAATTTTTAGTATTAAACAAGAAAAAAGTATTAGCATATACTCATTATTGTTATTCAACACAATCACAACAACTTCTAAAAATAATTACCAAACAATCCAATCAATCAATTTTGCTTTCTTAAAAAACTTTTATAGGATTTCCATTTTTACCAAACAGTTCTACGATTGTAAAACCGATAGTTTTTACATAGCACCTACGGTGCGGCGGCTTTTGAAAGTCACGACATTCCCTAACAAATCCTTAAAAGCATAAACATAAACACTTGTTTTGAGAAAATGAGGTACTTGGCCAAGTTCTTATTTAAAAAAAATTGCTTTTAAGTGATAGCAAAAATAGTATTTTTTATTAGATTTTGATACAATTCTTTATATAGTTGCCATCACATTCTTTAATCAAAATATAACAAATATATAAATTTTATTAATAATATAACAAATATATTGATTAACTGAAAAATTATATAGTTATTTATAAAAAATTAAATATTTATCACGTTAGTATTAAAAACTTATACACTTTTATATTTTAATGAAAGAATTTGATATTTAATGATATGGATAATTGTATATAAAATTTTTTGACTATTAAAAAAAAGCAAAAAATTAGAGTTTATCTTTAGAAGCAGAGACATTAGCAAAAAATTATATTTTTTTGAAGACAAAAGATTTCTTATCCAAAAACATTAATTACCACTTAACCTTTTTTCAACTAATTTCTATCCTCACTCAAATCTGTATAAGCCTTTTAAAAGAAATTTGACACTAAAAATTTGTCAAACACAATAATATTAATAACTGCACTTATCAGATAATTTTGCTAAACACAAATTATTCCTTTCCAATAGTGTTTCTCATGAAAGTCCTATTGAAAAATAACTATATGAAAAAAAGCAAAAATTCATCGCAATTCAAAATGGAGTATAGCCGTGTGGCCAAGTTTTTAGAGAAAAAGTTGTTTATTTTTTAAAAAAGGACTTATTTTGGTCAAATGAATAATGAGTCGGACCTTGGACGTGGCATAGTTATAGATCCATCGGCTCTCGCATTGATTTTTATTAATAACTAGTAAATAATATATCAGAGTTAGGAAAGGTTGGTAATTATAAGGAGGGGGAAGAAAAGTGGAGAGTGGGAAGAAGACGTCACGTCGCAAATCCAAACAAACAAGGGGGTGGCCGCCGTGGAAAGCGCGAACGAGTATTTATCAATATCAACTGACAAAGTGACCGATATCTCCAAACCTCATTTCGTCGATATCCATCCCCCTCTCACTCCACTCATGAATGATGAATGATTGAGGTTGATCTTCCTATGAATCTTTGAGCTTTTCCAATACCAATGGCCTTCACTCACTCTGCTTCATCCTTCCTCATCAATGTCTCTCCTCCCAACCTCTTTCCTCCTAAATTTCACTTTCACTCTGGATTTGTTTCCTCAAACCACAAGCGCAAATGTTTCCCCTCCCTACTTTGCCACACTGCTTCCGCAACCAAGAGTTTCGTGGTGAATGCCAGAGATGCTGGTGCTGTAGAGACTCAAACTACGTTGGTCGACAAGCCACTCTCGAGTCGGTTCCAGATATCTAGAGGCTATCCGATGCCATTTGGGGCCACTGTTCGAGACGGTGGGGTCAATTTCGCCATTTATTCTGGCAATGCAACCTCCGCCACTCTCTGTTTGGTCACTCTATCTGATTTGCACGATGTGAGTTGGGTATTTCTATCTACTCTTTTCCCACTTGTCCTTGTTACTATGTTCATATTTATTCTTTTGTAAAGGGCAAAAGTTACAGATTATTGCAAAACCTCTAAGCCTCAAACCAATCCCTTGCTTTAGTTTAACTAATATAACAAAATTGCAATTCTTTCCCTTGTCAAAATTTTTGAATTCATAGATGTGAAAATGCTGAAAACATTAGTAAAGCAATTTCAGAAACAGCTGACTTCTAATATGAACGTACTTGTTTCTATTAATGGTTTAATGTATTTGCTGCAGAATAGAGTAACAGAGCATATTCCTCTTGATCCAGCGATCAATAAGACTGGGGATGTCTGGCATGTATTGGTGAAAGGCGATTTCAAAGATATGCTATATGGCTACAAAATTGATGGAAAGTTTTCTCCTGAAGAAGGACACTACCATGATTCTTCTCGTGTATTATTAGATCCTTATGCAAAAGTTAGTGGGCCTGCACTCTTCTCCTAAAATTACATTATTCAATAAAAGGAGAGAACTACTATAAATTTTTATGTTTTTTTCTTTACTATTGAATTGGAGTATGCTCTAATTTAACTTTCATTTGTCTAGGCAGTTATAAGCAGAGGAGAGTTTGGGGCATTAGGGCCTGATGGTAACTGCTGGCCTCAGATGGCTGGCATGATTCCTTCTTCTGATGACGAGGTACTTTATTTGGAAAAAGAAAAAAGAAAAAGAGGAAATTACTCAAGTGCATATGTGTGTCCGTCTGTGTATATATGTTTGAATTCTTTTCCTTGAACATTTTTGAAAACCGGATTTCACCTTTGATAATCTTGTAATTAGATGCAAAGTTGCGAACTATCATGTCTGATGGTAACACCAGATTTTAAGTGGCAGAAAACCTATCCTCGTTTATGAAGACAAACTTTTTTGCCCTCTTTGGTAATGGGGGATTCCCGTGAGAGGGTTAATTGTTTCCTTAAATATACATCAGTATGTTGAATTGTTTCCAATAATTAGTATTCAATTGTTTCATGTGATTTTAAATGTGTAAAATTCCAACTGTTTCTGATCCAGGATTCATATAGTCTGCCCCAAATATAAAGGATTAAGGCTTTTTATTGTTATGTGAAATGTGCAGTTTGATTGGGAAGGAGATTTACCTCTGAAGTATCCACAAAAGGATCTTATTATTTATGAAATGCATGTGCGGGGGTTTACAAAGCATGAGTCAAGCAGAACTGAGTTCCCTGGTACATACCTTGGTGTAGTGGAGAAGCTTGATCACCTAAAGGTGAGTTTCTCATCATTTTCTAAAACCTTCATTTCTATCAATGGTTATTTGCAAATAGTCCAATATTCTTTTTAAGGTTATAATTTCAATAATATATATTTTTTATGTAGCATCAATTTAAAATGTTTTTAAAGGTAAAAAATAGGAACATTGTTATTTAAATTGTGTAGAAATGAGTCAATCAGATATTTAAGTTTAATACTTCAGCACTTCCCTCACTGTTGATAATGGACTGTGAAATAACATTCATGCAAACCTAGGAAGCATAGACATGGACACATGATGCAACACTGACACAGACACAGTGATTCAGCAAAATTTAAAGATTTCACATGTAATTTAAGGCTACGTTTGGATGGATGACAAGGGATGGAATGGCAAGAGTGGAATAGTCAATTTGGGGCAAACCCTTGTTTTGGGAGATTTTTTTTGGATGGCTTGGAATGGCAAAGCAGGGACTCCAAGACCCCTTCTTGCCCCTCAAAATTCTAATCTTTTTGTCCCTCCAAATTGGGGTGGTTTGGAAAGGAATAGAATGGATAGGTGGTATAATTACAATTATATCCTCTTTGGCTAAAAACTTGGTAAAATCACATTCTAATTATAAGGATAATATTTGAAAAATAATTTATATGCCTTTCCATTTCATTAATGACTCCATCCTTTCTCTCATTAAACTCCCAAACAGTGGAATGGTGTGTCTTTTCATTCCACTCTTTGCCTTTCCATTCCATTCCATTATGAGCCATTTCATTGCCTTTTGAACTCCTAAACATAACCTGAAGTGTTGCATAGTATTGTGTCGTATCTATTACATATGTTTGATGCATGTTGGATATGGATGTGACTCTCTTTTTGAAGTGTCCGTGCTTTATAGATGCAAACCTCTAGAAAGTCATAACATGGAATTATTAAATGGTACTATCAAGTTGTAGCCCTTTTAAAGGTTAAAGTTCAGCTCCCATTTTGAATTGTCAATTTGCTTGATTTATTAAGCTCTTTGAAAATGTGCCTGACTAATTGATATTGCTTAAGTAGCATGTGTGATACAATTGCTTTCAGCTGTATATTGGAGGGAATGGATTTCAGAGCTCTCCATATCTCAAAAATTAAAACCTTAGACCTAAAAAATGACCAGTGCATTGTGTTCAAATCTTCTTCAAGTTTGAGAAATTCAAAGTTGAGGGTGTTGTCTTCCATAAGAAAATGTCCTTTGACTATGTAAACAGAGTATAAGTTGTGGCATCATCAATTATCTGAATGCTCATGCCGAAGCTAAACGAGTCTGACTATGTGCTATCATTCCTAAAAGTTAAAACACTAAAGCTACTCAAGGTGTGGTGCATATGGAGTGAAATTATGTAAAGGAAATGCTATATCAACTTTTATAGGGGTTACTGAGCTCTGAATTGGTGACATCCCTATTGACTATATCAATTCCACACTGGGCACACTGAGATTAAGGTGATATAAAATTACAATTACTGAGTTTTGTATATCAGTCTTCGTATATGAATGCTTTTGACATGAATTTAGGTGCACAATAGAAGTGTCTTATTGAGTAATGTTTTTTCACAGATGTTGCAGGATATGTATTGATGAAAATTGCTATGGTAGTTGTTACTGAAAACTCTCCTTCTAACTTACTGTACCTTTTAGTGAAGTAACAAGGACTGAATATTGAGCTTCAGTCATTGGCAGTGTTGTGCTCTGTATTGTTATGCTATTTCTACCTTTGTATTGCTGATCTCAAAAGTATTGTAACCACAATTTTTACATTCCATATTCTTTGGATCTTTGTAATTGCATAAAGCATATATGTTCTTACAAACTGTTAACTAATCCATAACGTTAGTTCTCAATTGGTATCAATCCTGTTGCAGGAACTTGGAGTCAATTGTATAGAATTAATGCCATGTCATGAGTTCAATGAGTTGGAATACTTCAGCTACAATTCTTCGCTTGGGGACTATAAGTAAGAGAATTCTTGAACCATTTACATCTTATTATAATATTCTACTTTTTCTTCAGCATCCTGCTGATAAACTAAATTCCAAATTTGATATTTGCTGATGAAATTATTCCTATCTTTGTCACTGACTTCTGTTTCTAAAACGTCAAGTGAAGTACTAGTCATACAGCTGGCTTTTACTAAAGCCTTTCGAGGTAGCTTTTTTCTTCACTTTCAAACATGCACTTGCATCCTGCATAGTCCGATGTTAAAAATTTTCTTCAACATTGTAGCATAATTTGATGAAATCGTGATCTCATATGAATGGTTTACCACCACTTCAACTCGATAATTCTTATTTTGTTTTTCTTTCACGCTATAATCAAGTTATGATAATGCAGTATCTTTCTTCTTTTAGGATTAATTTTTGGGGTTATTCAACCATCAATTACTTTTCACCAATGATTAGATATTCATCTGCTGGTATACGAAATTGTGGCCAGGATGTGGTTAATGAGATTAAGTTCCTTATCAAAGAGGCACATAAGCGGGGAATGGAGGTGATCATAAATTACATATGATTTTGTTTCCTTTGTCTTTTGGTTGTTTTCTGAATTTGAGTATGTTTTCATTGCTAATTTTGCCTTCAGGTTATAATGGATGTTGTTTTCAATCACACAGCTGAAGGAAATGAGAATGGTCCCATAATTTCTTTCAGAGGTGTTGACAATAGTATTTATTATATGCTTGCCCCCAAGGTATACCTATCAATATTTTTACACTTGATTTATGCTAATGTTGGAAGTTTTTGAAGCCTTGGAGCGTTTTGTGGAAAAACAGAGCAATTGTTGTGGCTCTGTGTTCATTCTATTCAGAATGAAAACATGATCCAAATATGAGGACGTTGGCCACAATGAGTTTGACCAATCAGACCCACACAAGAAGGAAGCAAAAAAGGAAATAACCTAATTGAAATAAAAGGAAACAAATAGTAATAATGAGTTGACTACAGACCAGACCAAATCAAAATGAAAAAAGAAACAAAATAAACAGAATATTACACAACAAAAGAAAACAATAAAAAAGGAAATAATACTCTGAATCGTTGTAAATCAGAGCATGATTAGCAACAGGTTTCAAAGGAAAATTTTTTACAATATGTATAATTTATCCATGATTATTTAAGTTTAACTGATAACAAAGCATATGAGAACTGAAATTCTCTACTTCATCTAGTTTCTTGACCGTCCATTCTACATGAAGTTTGAAATGGACATGCTGTTTCCATAGATTGGACTGAATTTTTTTTTTCTTAAAATTTCTTGCTGGATCATAAAATTTTTCTCCATTTTGGAAATGAACAATGTAACTACAGTGGTTCTGCCCTTAAGGACAGCAATCTTTTCCTCTAATCTTACTAATTGAGTCATCTGATATATTTTGGTTAATTCCTTCTTTACTAGTTATTTTGAGGGAAAGAAAAGATATGATGATGAGAACACATAAAGCATACAGGACACTACATAAAACTAAATTTCAGAGTCTCATGAAATGACTAGCAATTAGAGAATGCTGTCAAAATCCAGTAACCAAAAAACAAATCTCAGTTCTCTTTCCACTAAGGCAATGGCTTGGGTGCAATATTATGCATGATTCACTGAACTGAAAAGTATAAAGCTGAAGATAGTCTTCTCCTGCAAGTGGACATGGAAATTTTGATGGTCAACTGTGTTTCCACCCTTGTTCCAGATACTGTACTAATTCCAAAAACATTTTTGCTTCCCCATTCTGCCATAAACCCTTTTCATATACCTTGAATTTTCAGCCCCTACTTCTATCTTTCCTGTTTTATCCAACACAACACTTCTCTTCTTTAGTGCTTTTATTTCCACAGATATATATGACTGCAGGAAAAATAAAAAATTAAAATAGATAGATCACTACGTAGGTTTCACTTCTGTTATATGTCACCACTAAACTTTGTCTGGCCATGCAACCAAGGTTTATTGCATAGTCTTAGTAAGCACCTGCTCATTTAAACTATGCTTCTTCAGCTTGTTTTAAAGTCTCTTTGATGATAGTAATGTGTATCTTAACCTTAATTATTCAATACTTTTCAATAGCATATGATCATGTAGAGCAATATTCATGTCCTACAGGGGGAGTTCTATAATTACTCAGGATGTGGGAACACATTCAATTGCAACCATCCTGTTGTACGGCAATTTATAGTGGACTGCTTAAGGTAGCTTGCTATGATTATTGGTGGTATGATTTTACAAAGTTAGTTTCTCTAGATATTTTATTATTTTTAAACCTGTTTTAACACATAAATATCCCTTTCAATTTTGTTTGGAAAACTTCATACCACTCAATTATTAAAAGATTGTTGACCTTTGTGTCTATGGGCATTTACATGTTTGTTTATGTAATCACATCACAGACATACATGCATAATTTGATCATAAATTTCAGATGTAGTAGTGTGTGTGAGAGAAACCCCTCACAAAAGATATTCATTGACATGTCTCATATTGATGATTTTGTACTGACGCATAACTGGCATATCAATTTGAACGTTATATGCTTAAGCAGTTAGTGTAGAATGGGAGCAGGCTACCCAGAAACCAAAAATTAAAACACTTCACTTCTTTCATTCAAATTCAATATCAAAGCATACAACTGGTGTGGAGATGAGGTAAATCTGGTACTCAATACCAGTTTGTATTGTTCGAATATCCCAAAATCATCTCAGTCTCTCTAGCCACTCTTATTTATAGAAGAGTGTCTCAGCTAACTAATCAATAACAGAAGTATTAACAGGACAACAGTAAAGCAAGGTAATAGCAGAGCAATAGTAAATCAGAACAATACTCAGTAAAACAACTTTCAACTGACACTTATCAACAACCCTAAGAAAGACAAAATGCTTTATATACCCCTAATTCAACTAAGATTGGCAACCTGAATGTAATTTTTAAGTATATAAATAGCCAAGTTATTAATAAATAAACCCTAAATATGAAACAATTTATTAGGCATCAAAAAAGTACTGTGAAAAATTACAAAATGTGGAAATTCCAGTTTTAAGGATTAATTATTCAAACAAGGAATTTTGCAAAAGCAAGGATTTGAATAGTTGCAATTCAAATTCCATTAATTTCTAAAACATACCATCCTAACACAACCAGAAAGAAATTCCTTAATGCTCTTATATTTGCAATCTAAGCACTCTTGAGCTTCCTCTGATTCTTACTTTGATACCAAACTAATGTAGAAGAAGAACAAGGGATCAAGGAGCCCGTTAGAGGATTAAAAATTATCTTGATTGTGAGGGGGAAAAAAGGCAAAAAAAAAAAGAAAAGAAAAGCAAAATATCGTTTGATTCTGACAGGCCAGGTATTTATAGTCCTCTGCACAAGTAATTTGTTGGAGCAAAAATAATAACTAAAAAGAAAAGAGACTGATAGTATGTCTCTATCCAAACAAAGGATAACATCCATAACCAAGACAATTAAAAATCCTTAATCCTATCCAAGGTCATCTCTACATATCCTTTATGTTTATACTGGATAGTCTTTCAATTGATTTGATTCTGGCCAGATTTCCTTTAGTTGTTATTCTTTGGGGTTACAGTTTGTTATCATATTGGTTGAAGATCTCACTTGTTTTTTATTTGTTGCAACAGATATTGGGTAACAGAAATACATGTGGATGGTTTTCGCTTTGATCTTGCTTCAATTTTGACCAGATGTAGCAGGTTATACCATATAGTGTTTTGTCTTTCAGATTTTACTGGAGATCAATGCTTCTTGCTGTTCTTATTTTCCTCTCTTTGTTTGTCATCAGTCTCTGGGATGGAGTTAATGTTTTTGGTGCTCCAATAGAAAGAGACTTGCTGACAACAGGAACCCCTCTTAGCAGCCCACCATTGATTGATCTGATAAGTAACGATCCAATACTTCGTGGAGTAAAGGTTTTTTTATTTACATTATTCTATTACTCTGCTGCAAAGCTTGATTTGTATTCATTCAAGGACAAATACTGTTCCATGATATGGATAGTTTCTTATTTTATAGTAATTTACATTTTATTAAAGAAATTCATGGAATGAATGAATCTTTTTTCTTTCTTTTTTTCAATTGAGAAATAAGGAGAGACAGAAGAGGAATATTGATGGGAAGCGTAAGTAGTGAGGCTTATGGTTTGTCTATTTATACCTGTAGATGTACAATTGTAGTACACGTCATAAATAATACAGCTAGCCTATTTAATTCTAGAATATTTTAAATCAGTTCGAGAAGTTGCCATATTCATGAAGATAAGCGGATATCAACAAGAGCAGACAAACTGAGATGCCTATTTCCTTTCTTATTATAGAGAGGAAATTGCAACCTTTGTTGGAATATTCAGTTGGTATACTGGCACAGTACAGATAAACATCTGTTTTTATATGTATACCTGGCAGGAGTGGGGTTTAAAGCATGTAATTTAGGTTCTTTGATGCCATCTAAGTTACTTTAAAGTTTGTGCTTTTATCTATGATTGAATATTGTTGGTAGCCATATATTTTGATTTTTTTTTTTCCTAAAATAGAGATGAATCCAAAAGTTTCTGTTCATAAGGGACAAGTGGTATAAAGAATTGATTTTTATGGGCTAAATAGTTATATCTCTTGCTTTATGGTTAAAATGGAGTAAGATGAGTTTTATGTGTCATTTTTTAGTCCAACAATGGGAAGACTTTGGGTGAGGTTGTTTAGGAGTACTGGATTGTTATGAAATATGATAAACAGCAAGAACACCCCCCCCCCCCCCCAACCAAAGAAAAAGTGAAAGAAATTTACCAATTGCACTAAGCACTTCTTCAGGGAAAAAATCAATTATTTCATTAATTCATCTTTGATACTCACTTAAAAGATGGTTTCAAATAGGTAAACAAAATTATTTCAGTGATAGAGGCTTTAATTGCAATAGACACTTACTTTTAGTAGCTCTCATCAACTTTGGAACTTGGGACAGTCACAATTAAAAGGCACATTTTCAATGTAACCTTGCCTTCTTAAATAGTGCTGCTTAGTTTCTTGTCTTGCCAAGATTGAGTACCTAGGCATGGGGCCAGGGTACCTTGCCTAGGTACTCAATCTAGGCACTAATGTATGATTTTATTATTATTATTTTTTAAATTGTTTTGATTGGCCAGTGTTATCATTATCTGTCATACAGATTAGTTTTTCACTGATTTGATGTCAACTAGCTTATTTGTACGCACTCAAATATTGTCAAAAGAATAACTGAGTTTCTTAATTTCCTCTTTACAGCTTATAGCTGAAGCCTGGGATACAGGCGGCCTCTACCAAGTTGGCAGGTTCCCTCACTGGGGTATGTGGTCAGAATGGAACGGGAAGGTCAGTGCAGATATTTAACTGTTGGCTTCCTTATTTCATTTAATATGCTGTGATTGAAAAATATGAGGATGAAGTAGCAGTAGGACAACTTTTAACGGAATCCACATATTTCCCTGGAAAAACAGAACTTTGAACAGTATGAAATTATGGAGGAATTCAGAAATCCTTTGATTCTCTTATCATTCAAGTTTGAAACAGGAGAACATTTATAGAGAGGGGCGGACAGACCCTCAAGAAAGAAAAAGACAAGGAAATAAATGCACAATAAAAAAAACCTAATTAACGAACAGATTCACACCTTTCAAGAGAGGAAAAAAACATAAAAATAAAAACTTAATTAAGATCTTATTACAATCACTTAAGAAAGGATATACAATGTTGATCTAGCTAGCAAAGTAACAAAACAAATAAGGCATTAAAGCCTCAAAATAAGGAAACAAATAAAGGTATTAAAGTTTGAGAATAAGTACATGTTAAATGTGATTCCCAACACTTCCTCTCAAGTTAGGAACAAATTAGAGTTCGTATTGCCAATCTTCTTCTCCAAGCCCAAATCCTACCTGAGCAAAAGTACTAGAACCCACAATTTTCTCTGAATTGTTTTGGTCCTTATTTCCAAGCAATTTTTGTAACAACTCCCATTGCTCTTTGGTAAAAGGATTAGTCTTAGATTGAGGATTTTCCTGATTGGTCACCATTAAGTCACGGGTCTCATCTTTTTGTCTTGGCTTCCAATTTGTTGGTTTACTATGGATTTTCCAACAAAACCTTAGTGTGACCTGATTTTTGGCAATGATCACACCAAGCCTTAGTTTGTCTTTTCTGTTGGGCCATCTTAGCAGATGACTTAGTGGTCAGATTAGAGGTTTGAGACCCTTGTGTGATTTTATTCCTCATGCCTCACTTTCGAGAAAGTCTCTTTGAGTGATAGGAGAGGTGTGTTTTCAGCTGATTCATGGTTGCTTGTCTGGGCAATTTCGTTAGTTGGCTTCCCTTTTTTGGTGTTGAGTGTATTACTTGCTTGTATTTTATTATTTAGGCCTTGTAGGCTCTAATACCATGAAGATATTTAGAAATGCTCTGATTCTCTTTTCATTCAAGTTTGAAACAGAGGGATGATAGTCCTCCAGAAAAGCAAAAGACATAAAAATAATTCCATAATAGAAGACCTAATTAACGGATAGACTCACACCCTCTAAGAAAGGAAAAAGAACATAGAAATAAAGATCTAATTAAGGTCTGATTACAATCACTTATAAAAGGAAATAAAATGTTGACCCCATTAGCAAAATAAGGAAGCAAATAAATGCGTTAAAACCTCAAAATAAGAAAACAAATAAAGATATTAAATCTTGAGAATAATCACATGTTAAATGTAATTTCCACAAATTTTGTTAGTTCCATACAGTGTTACATTACCTCATACTCCTTTCAAGTAACTCTACGGCACTTTGGTGGCTTAAGTTTATGTACAATATCAGATAATTGCATAGTTGTCTCACTGAGCTCAAAACTACATTCTTGAATTGAGAGGTGAAAGGAAGCTATGATTTGTAGCTTCTTCTTGCTGTCTAATACTTCCTCTTCTTGAACAGCTCTTATCCTTCCAAACGGTTTGAAAATTTGACATTCTTCATTGGGAACTGTAGATTCTGGACAATATTCTATTGGCCATGCCTGAAAAGTCAGTTAATTTTTTCCCCGCACCATGGTGCTGGCTTATAAATACATATTCTTTCCTCTTTTTCTAGACCAGTGTATCATGGGAAGAATTACTAAGACTGTAGGGTACCTGAAGTAGCGGTCTCATCTAAGGATTTAATCAGAATCATCTTCATCCTCCATATGCAAGTTAAAATGCTAAAGTTTAACCAAATTCTGTGGGCTGCTTACCTCTAAACAAACAGGTTATCTGTATTTGCATAATCCTCTAATTCGGGTCTTGCAATATAAATATTTCTCTTCGACCGTAATTGGCTGTTGCATTACTTGCCAAGCTTCTAAAGCAAGACATGGTCTACAACTTTTACATTGTAATACATTTTTCATGAGGAGTGAGGGCCATTTATATGATATTTTTTGTCACATGCAGTACAGGGACACAGTGCGCCAGTTTATCAAAGGTACAGATGGCTTTGCTGGAGCATTTGCTGAATGCCTTTGCGGGAGTCCTAATTTATATCAGGTTTTTCTGTTGTCTCTTGGGCCAGTATTAGTGCCTTTTGTATAATAACTTCCTCTTTATCACATGGGTCCTGTTCTTTGATTCTAAATGACATACAAAACATTTAAGTTAGCTAGTCTAACTTGAACTTGGTCAGTGATTTCTCTTATTATTTGATTATTATCATCCAGGTGACCTTAATATTAATGGTTTAGGAGTTTTCTATTGCAATTGTCTATTTTATAACGTTTGCTTTTGCATGGTTAATATTACACTGTATTTTGGCACAGGCAGGTGGAAGAAAACCATGGAACAGTATCAACTTTATATGCGCTCATGATGGTTTCACTTTAGCTGACTTGGTGACCTACAACAACAAACATAACTTGCCCAATGGAGAAAACAATAATGATGGTGAAAATCATAACAATAGCTGGAATTGTGGGCAGGTAGATGTTGAGAGACATACTCTGGTTTTCATTAAACAAACCATATTGTTTTTCTAATTTCCTCTCATGCTTGGTGGTTGTTCATTATTTCACCGACCTGAATATTGTTATGTCATGATGTTAATGGCACTATCTAAAGCACTGTTTATGTTACATTATTAGTAAGTAATTCTAAATTGTTGTTCATACTCACAAATTTGTCCAATGTGGGCGTTCACTATAATTTTGTCTTCATTAAAATCAGTCCAAAATTTTTTCATGTTATTTTTTCCTCTCTCCCTCAGGCCTATATACAATCCAAGTTAGGCTTTTGGACCACAGTACAACAAAGTGTTCTATCTTCTGATTCATCGTTATGCTTTTGTATATATGATTCAGGTTGTGTCAAGTTTACTAATATTAACTGGCATTACGTCATTAACAAAGAAAAGCATTCTTTTAAGTTGTCTTCCAGGCATTAGTCGAACATTTATGAATTCCCCATATTTCCTGCCTGATATCTTCTCATTGTTTACTATAGTCTATTGAATCTGGCCAGTTATGAATCAGTTTTATTTTTCCCTGCACCCATACATTTAAAGCACTTCTTAATTCTTAAAAGAGTATTCTCGTTTTATAAATATCTTAATCATTATATATTATGTTAAACATGAGATAATGTACCCCTGTATTCAATGCATGCCTCTTCAAGGACATATCTTCTCCTTTAGCTGTTTTGTGGGATAGAATTGTGTATACGGCTTCCCTTTGGTGCTCAGCACATGGCCTTTTAAGGGGGAACTCCTTATATGATATGCAAAGAGAGTGCACCACTGTTTTACATTGTTAGACTTTATTGGTTTTTGTTACTTTGTTTCTGCTTGGAGTTTATTCTTGTATTTTCTGGTTTGAGGATTTCTTATCTTCTAGACACATGTAAATTCTTGCCTTCCTAATAAAATTTCTTCTTTTATCCCCCAAAAAAAAATGCAGGAGGGGGAATTTGCCAGTTCTTCAGTGAAGAGATTGAGGAAGAGGCAAATGCGCAATTTCTTCCTCTCTCTCATGGTTTCCCAGGTAAGGCTATTTTTAACAACTAACAGTGCACTTGTAGCTCCTTTTTTATATTTATGTGGACCATAAGCACTTATTTACAGTTTAAATTACCTTATTAAAAGTTTGGTATTTCTAGTTGGAGTTTTATTTGATGGAAGTTAATCTAACTGATCACCCTGTCATATTGCATAGCAGTGTAGAAACTGATCAGTGAGAGAAATTTGAATGGGATCACTGACTCACTTTTTCAGTTTCCTTGTGTAGATTTATTCCAATAGAAAAGGATAGGTACGAGGTAGTACGTGTAGTACAAGCCCAATTCAATACAGAGAAACGGGGAGGCTTAATGAACAAGAATATTTAATTGTTCTGCTGAAGTTGTTAGCAGAAAGGAGAAAAAGTGATGTGAACTTGTGCATCAATGCCTGCACTTCTGATACAGAAAAACTAAAGGAAATATCCCACTGGAGAGATAACCCAGAATTCAATTCTTATTAACCAAAACATATCTAGATTACATCACAAGAGAGATTATTTCCTAATTAGCCACTTATTTCTGCCTAATACATGTGAACTCAGCTTTCTAACAACTTCCTAACTGATCCCTAGCTACCGATACATGCTACTTATGTGGTCTCGTCCAACATCCCCAACCCCTTCAAAAGCATTTTGACCTCAAGGTTGGAATGTAGGAAACTGCTGTTGAAGTTCCAACCCCCTTCAGGAGCCAAGACCATAGTACAGAGCCTATTACCCTTTGTTGATAACCTTCCAATCCAGAGTAGCCAGGGCTCCTTAAGGTAATAACCAATGGGATATGGTGCAGAAATAGAAGCTTCAGTATCCGTATTTTCTTTTGAATTCTTCTCTTTATCAAACCTCCCCATAATCCTAGAATCATCTTCTGCAAAGTCTACCGCATTTGACTCAACTGTCAACATATACAGCTAAGAACCTTGACATTTGTGATTAGCTGTATATTTTTTGGCACAACAGGAGTAAAGCCCTTTCTTCCTCCATTTCTTTTTCTGATAGTTGTTTATATAATTTGTGGCTGGACAAGGGTATTGCAGCACTGGTTATGGGCTGTTGTGGCTTGATCACATGAACATTTGTTGTAGTAGAAATGGGTTGTGGATTAGAAGTGGTTTTATAGCTTCAGAATGAAGGATTGAAACTCCTTGGATTTGCAGGTAAGGAGGAATTTAAACAGTTGAGGGTATCGGGATTTTAAACTAGAGTGCACAGGAGTCTGAAATGAGTTGCCTGTGATTTTTCTAAGCCTGGTGGAGGAGCACTTACAATCCAAATTAGATCTATTTTAATTCCTACATTGGGTTTATAATTTTTGTTGAGCTTGCTAACATATCATTGCATGTCTATGGGATAGCTAATTTGTTGATGCTTCCGACAGGCAAGTACTGTTTACTGACTCTTTTTTTTCTTTTTTAAATCTTGGCAGGGAGTCCCGATGATACATATGGGTGATGAATATGGACACACAAAAGGAGGAAACAACAATACATATTGTCATGATAACTATGTGATTCTCTGTTTACTATAAAACTGCACATTTTACCACATTTTATTTCTATGGGCTTATCTTCAACTGTTTTGCAGCTTAATTACTTCCGATGGGATAAGAAGGAAGAATCTTCATCAGACTTTTTGAGATTTTGCCACCTTATAACCAAGTTTCGCAAGTAAGAATCTTTTAATTTCATTTTGGACCCTTTATGATAAGAGACGACCACTGAGAACTTATTCAAGGAGGAGAACTCAAAAAATAAATTAAATTCTGATTATTTGAATTTTTATTTTTGTTGTTGCTAAGTCAAATTTTGTTGAGCAAAATAAGGAACCGTAAGTCCATAAATGGTTCTCAACGGTCATATTTGTTTCAAATTATTAGGAGATGTTTGTTCCAGATTTTTAGGGGATTTTTTCCAGCTTTATCTAATTATTTCAGCATATATTTATCTATAAATAGATGGTTAGCAGCTGTACCTAGGGATATACAGAAAATAATATTCATCTTTTATTCTCACATTGGAGATTCTCCCTGTGTTTGGCTGGTGAGAGTATTTTGAGTGAGATCCTTGCTTATTATATTCTTATTAGAATTTATCTTATTTTTCTGTAAGTTTAGACCTGACCACTTTACCTCATTTTCTGACATTGTGATCCTGCAGGGAATGTGAGTCACTGGGCTTAGAGAACTTCCCTACATCAGAGAGGCTGCAATGGCATGGTCATTTTCCTGGAATGCCTGACTGGTCTAAAACTAGCCGTTTTGTGGCTTTTACCATGGTATGATCCTGTTTTTGCTCATATCCCATGTCCTATTGATATAAGTTGCTGTTTACGGTAGATAGGTAAGGACCACTTCCTAGGATCTATTCTCATTAAATTCACCTTAACAAGCTGAGAATGGACATATTTTCAGTAACTAAGTGCTATTAAATTTGTACCATTTTGAAAAGGTTATATGCTAGACAACATAACTGTGCTTCACATGCTCACTGCAGATTGCCTTTCTGGAGATAGTATGTGCATATCTAGCGAAGTTCATGGATTTTTGGTGCTGCAGTTGTATGGCACTAATACAACATTCGCTGTAATTTCTTAGTATGGGAAAAGAACATGACAGAAAATTATCACAAGTCCCTTAGATATCATAATTGTCAGAATGTAAATGTTCATTTTAAGTATAGAATTTTTTTTTTTTGGTTTACAAGTATAGATTTTATATAGGAGTGTTTGCCACATCTCAGGGTTCCAATCAGAAGACAAGTAAAAGAAGCATTTATTTTTGGCCTGAACTTTGGAGTACTAAAATTGTAACTATGATATATTGTCCCATGGTATGGCATATAGGTGGAGGTGCTATTGGCAATAAAATAATACCCAAAACAAGTACCTTCTCGCACAACATAGCCAAAGAACCCTGGTTGGCCTTGTTCTCCTGATTTTGGACATATTCAGAGATCTTTCTGTAATGACTACGTGGAGATATAAGCTTTTAAACCCATGGTTTAGAGTTTAGGAAATGTGGTATAAAAGAATGTGGTTTGTGAATGTATCTGAGATTAGAAAGATTGATTTTTAGATGACAATACGGTTGCAGGATTTCTATGAATAAATACTGGTATTATTCTGTCTGCAGGAAGTCTAGGTTTAAAAGCCAGCGAGTGTCAGAGATTACCTTCTTGAAAAGCCCTGCTATAAGATCTGCTGCTTGTATTGAAGATTCTTCAATTATAATTGTGTTCTTTTCATTTTCATTCCTGGTTTAGAGGCCTAACCTTTGCTAATTGAGTCTAGACAAATCTTTTGCTTCATTATTGCGTTATTCTTGGCCAAGTGATATTCATTGGCTTTGGTTAACTTACTTTGCTTCCCTATTTCACAGTGTTTCAGTCCGTGAAGGTAGTAGTTATGAAACAAACAAAAGCCCTTAGGGGCATCTATGGTTTATTTGAAGTTTAAAATTATTTATCCTTGAAGTTCTCCATTTCAATTTACACCACCAAAGTTCCAGGCTTAGAACATATTTATCCTCTTCTTTTGTTGCTATACTTCATGAATGACTGACTGGTGTACTTATTTGGCATTAACTTGTACCCAGATTGACTCAGTGAAGGGAGAAATTTACATTGCTTTCAATACGAGTCATTTACCGGTGACCATTAGTTTGCCAGAGCGTCCTGGATACAGATGGGAGCCCCTTGTAGACACCAGCAAGCCTTCACCTTATGACTTTCTCGCAGCAGACCTTCCTCAAAGAGATATTGCAGTACGACAGTATGCTCAGTTTCTTGATGCCAATCTGTATCCCATGTTGAGTTACTCTTCCATCGTCCTCATACTTACTCCAGATCCCAATGCGTAACTTGGAAGATCCTGCTGCCTCGGAGATACATTTCCTCATTATCAACAATATTACACTGTATAATAGAATAAATTATTATTTTGGTCTTAAAGAAAACCGCTTTGCATCCGTTTAATGAGTATTTCAATTGATTACATTGGTATTGAAACATAACTAAAAAAAAGTCTTTCAAAGATTGGATTTACATCTGTTAAGGACTTGGATTGAGTTGAAATTTAGATATTGGTGTATTCGATTGATGTGAATATTTTTAGATGACTAATTTGCTGCAAAACATATTTTTCAAAAACCGGAATGATATTTACTCTATAATATTTGCTCCAAGTGTGCTCGAAGCAGAAGTGAATCGACCTGTAAATAAAGAATAGAGAATGCCCAGAAAAATTTTTCCTTGTTGGAAAGGAGACATCAAGGGATTTTTTAGGAAGAGAATAAGTTGTGTTAAGTCCTTTCTTTTCATTGTGGAAGCGAATAAGTTGTATGATATTAATTTTAGATGCGCTTCTGCTTCACCTAAAGTCTTTTTTGAGGCGGCTTCTAGCCTTCTATGCTACCGGTTGAATGGAATGGTCTAAAAACTAGAGATGACCAGATTGCATACCATCGAAGGATATCACTTACAAAACCGAAAATCAACAAAGGAAAAGGGTGAAAATATGGAGAGCTTATGCCTTTGGAGTTCGAGCTTTTATCGTCAGATAACAATTCAAAATTTGAATATAATAATAAAATATTATATCATAAATTTCGAGACGGTTACACGAACTTTAAAATGATAGATTTCAATTCTAAAAAACTTGAGCTCTAACAAAACTTGTATTTGAAAAAAAAAAAAGAAAACTTAATAAACACTGCCTTGGGAGAAATATGAAAGAAGAAAGAACGTAAAGGTTTTTACCTTTTTTTTTTTTTTTTTGGTTCTTCATATAAATGGCGATGAAAATGAACAGAAACTTCTGAAATTTTACATTCATTTATTTTGATTTGATTTTTAAGAAATTTAAAGTATTGTGACTACATACTTTTAAATCGGCTATGTAATAACACGTGGGAAAAGAAGGGTGATGAAAGGAAAAGAGTTAACCAGAGACAGAAGCGTAGGCCTGGAAGCGCCTGGAAGCCAGAATAAGCAGTGACCCCAGTGATCTTCTTTTCGTCTCCTCTTGTGATATGCTGATGGCGTCCATGAAGATGAAGAGGAAAAGCGTGTCAGATCATTTCTCTGACTTCTCTCTATCCTCTCCTCCCATTAAGATTCGCCGTCTTCCTCCTGAGGAAGACCAGCCGCAACCACCCATGCCTGAACCCGTGACTGACGACGAAAGGGTTCTTGTTCTGTTTAAGCCTCCTCCTTTCTCTCTCTCAGTTGATTCAAACATCATCTCTGCCATTAAGGGTAAGTGCTGCAACTCAATAATCTTCATCTACTTTCCAATTTTTCATTTTCAAGTGTAGAGATGGAGCAAGTCAGTTGATGAAATTATTGAACGTGACTTTACAGATAAACAACGTTGGTCAAAACATTCTGATCCCCTAGTACCAGCAGAACAAAACGATCGTCTGGCTGTTGTGCCTTGGGTTCCCTCTCAATTCCCTCCTGATACACCTACTTCCCATGTTTCTAACACGGACCGACCTGATTTAATGGATATAGAAGTTGACGTTGAAGAAGATAGTAGCAACTCAACCATTCACCCAACACTAGAAGGGTTGCATCAATGGCAGCAACAGCACTGCCTCATACCTCAGCTTCCTCACATGGACCTAGCTCATACACACAGTGTCCAACATTACCACTAGTTTTCTCTCTCTTGGCTTTTGCTTGCCTTTACCGGGAAATGGTGGGTCCACAATCCTCTGGAATTGGAATCTTCGTAGAAAAAGCGGAGGACCATATTTTTCTCGTTACGCAGAAACCCATGTTTATAATTTTGCTTTCCGGCTAGTTTTTACTCTCATAATTGGTTTTTCTCCATGCAGTAGAATTTCTGCGTCATTTTAAGTCCTGCGCTTCGCCGAATATTTATTATCGCTCACTGGGCAATGACTAAATTTGTTATTGGAATGTTAGATTTCAAATTAAATTACCAATTTTGATGATAATAAAGTACTGCTTTAAGCTTATAAAATGAATCCACGTATGCAAGCACCAAATAACTAGGGGCTATAGTGTCTTTGAATCTAGTAATTCATCATTATGTATCACAGCTGCTGCTACTGCACAGAATTTACAATCATTTTATCTCGTCATATTTGAAAACCAGACAGTAGGGGTAAAAAGAGTTGTAATTTTTCAGCCAAAATTTGTAGTTATTTTCATCAAGTTGAAACGGGTAACCAGGCAGAGCTCCAAAATGGTTATAATACAGTAGCCAGAATATGGCCACACTGAGTGGAGTACACTCGCCATATAAGACAGCCACAAAAATCCAAATCCTATGGAAATCGGAGGAGGCAAACCACCATGGAAACTAGTAATAAGTAAAATGGAAAAACATGGTGGTCCCCCAAAGTTCTGACGAGGACACTCCTCTGCAGTATCATCCTCAGAACTCGTCCTCCTTCAAAAAGATACGTACGAGATCCCTTCTCTATCCATGTGACACCATTTGCGATAAGGTCAAGTCAATGTGCAGTACCAAACTAAGTCGCTAGATGTATGTATATATACCACTAGTCTCCGGAAACATATTTTCTCTCTTCATAGTATTTCTTCTCGCTCTTAGCCTTCTTAGCATTGCGTTTCTGCATCACGAGCAAAGTGGAAGCAGAAATATTTGATATCAGTACAATTTAGCACAGGCAAAACAAAGAAAGAATTTTAGTACAATGTGTCAAGAATATCAACTTCGTAGTTAACGACAGAGGGCGTCAAATAAAAAGTGAGAACTGATTAGGCCTTGGGCTTCAGGGAGCATGTGTGATAAGTTGAGAGCCCATTTCTAATTTTGGTTAAATTCTGCCTCACGCCTCTTCAAATAATGGTCCTGGCCGAAGAAAAGAAGTTATGTATAGAAGGAATCTAACAAGCAATGACTTGACCCCAGAAGAAAGCCGGCTTTTCGAATGTCTAAGCAGAAGGGTTGAGTAGTTCTGGCTTCTTCACATCAGAATTCAAAGTTGGACAATAATTTAAGGGTTATATGGCCCGCCAACATCAATTCACTAACCTAGAATTGCATACATTCAACCTTGTATAACAGTTATTTGGATTTAAATTAACAATACCTTGAAGGATTATAAATTACTGAAATTTGTATATGTGCTTTAAGAGGGCTGCACAACTTTGCGATGGATTATATATTAACAGTACTTTCACAAATTCCATTTTGACCATAAATTTTCAAACTATACATTGATATGAAATATGAAGGTTGCTCCAATATCGAGAAAGCAAATAATAGTAATAATAGTAATTACCTCGTAAGCTTCATGGTTGGCCATTATCCTTTGGGCTACTGAAGTAGTGGTTATTTCTTTTGGGCTATCAAGCAAGCGGAATATTCCCATGATCTTTGGGACCTCATATGGATCAATTTCACTCTGCAAGGCAACATTTTCACTAGTAGATCAAAAAGGAGAACAGTATTTTATCACACATGAACTGAAAAAATGATCAATGAACTTACATTTTGTGATTTCTCAGCGACTGTGCCATGCACAACTAGTGAGATATTGAAAGTTGTAATCTGTTTGAATCCAAAAAGTAAACCTCATGATAATGAAAATATATAAATTAGATAAAGGCAATACAAATTATGCTTAACAATAATGAGGTCAGATGGAAAAGACAAGCCTGCAAGAAAAATAAAATGGTTGCAAGTTGAAATATCAAAGCAAAAGAGACTAATATAATTAGCATCAACGGTGACACAATGTAATGAGGCAATATTACAGATCCAAGTCCTCAATAATAAGCTAATAGTATGTCCATCTAAGAAACAAGAGGAAGAAACTATTCTTACTCATGTAGGGTTGATCAGGTCACAACACAGAACTTATCAAGATCAAAGCTGTCCTTTATATATAGATGCATGTTCATCTAGATGTTATTTATGCATAAAATCGTTATATCTCAGTCATATTCAAATCAACAATTTAAGTATGCAATATATGTATAAAGAAAGTCAAAGTTTCTGTGCACATGCACCAGGAATAATTTCAAATAAGATACTTCAGAAATGATACAATGACAGCTACTTCAATGTGATTCAGAAAATGTGAAATCAGCCACATACCATGTCTTTTGTAATTTCCCAAGGTGCGCCAATAATGACTTCATCAACATATCGACAAGCCAGCACACTAAGACTACGCTCGTGTAGTTGCATAATTGGATAGTGACTTCCCCGATGTTTGCTGCAGAAGAGTTGTTAATTTCTTATCTATGCTTCACAATAATACCAAGATAGACCCCATAAAGTCAAGTTTAGCATGATAACAAACTGCATACCTCACTGTCTCATCCGTGTGGACACCAACTAGAAGAAAATCTCCAAGCTCCCTAGCCCTCTTAAGAATCTGAAAGTTAATGAAATAAATGATTAGAGAACTATATATTATATAATAAATATTAGGTCAAATGCTACCTTCTAAATATAATTTTATATTCTGATGAAATTTAGTTTTTGACTGAGATAATACCAAATTCACATCCTGTATAAATCTGCTTACCTCAACATGCCCTGCATGGAAGAGATCAAATGCCCCATCAATGTATACAATACGAGCATTCGGTCCAGGCCCCTATGATAAGATGAAGTAACAATGAATTGATAAATTTAAAAAAAAAAAAATCCTCACAAGCTAAAATATAAGAAAACAAATTTCCTGTGAGTTTCAATAGTCACACCTCTGCTCAAAACATAGAGATACGGATACATAGGAGCTTTTATGTCATACAATACTACTGTTTACTAACCAAAATATTAAATATATAGCCATTCATATAAGCACTATATCATAAAAGTCGGTATATATCTTAAATTAATTGATATATCTCCAACTGAATTAATAGACACAAACAAATATGCATTAAGGCTTTATTCAGCACTGAACTTTGTTGTGATCTGCATTAGCTGTTCTTCCAATATAATCTAGTTATAGACGTCATTTGAGCTTCAAGAAAGAATCTCTCATCACATGGAAATTAAAATTTTGATCTATTCTGCAAGACTTGAAGGTAACTAAGATACTAAAAAGTCTTCAAATGGGAGAAAGCAACATATCATTGTAATTCTGACCTTGCCATTCAAGAGTGGGCACTTTGCACCAACCTATATGGTAAAGCATCTTTTCCCAAAACTATTGGGTAGACTGTACGATAATGTAAAGACCTACCCATGGAATAGACAGTAATGTAATGTGAAGACCATCAAGCCCTAAATGTAAATAATTGACATTTGTTGCATTAGATTAATCCACATAAACATTGTTACAGCTAGGCATACATCCAAAAGGGACAATAAAAATATATCAAAAGACTAAAATTCACCCAAAAGATACCCCTTCCGGTCTCATAGATAAAAAACAGATAACTAACTCACAAGGATTAAGTTAGTTAAAAGCAACTGATCTTCTTAATTTTGTCCCAAATAAAAATTATTTTTCAGGAATATCCCTTTTTAACGTGTGCACTTTCTTTTTGAAATTAATGACAGTTACTACTTATAATTTGAAAAAAGACTCATTTAATGGAAAGTATGATTAGAATACTATAATTAATACATTAAATATTCATTATTTGTTTTTTATATTTTAGACCAAATCAATCCTAAAAAAAAATCTCTTATATATGAGACCGAGAAAGTATATCATTTAATTTGTAGAATTACAAACTAAATATACAGATTCCTTAGAGAACAGGTGGACCACACAAGCAACATATACCTTGCCATTGGAAAACTGGACAATACGTCGGGAAGTTGGTAAGAAATGGGCTATGTGAGCACCCTTCAACTGACTTTCTTCTTCAGGTCTTGCATCAGTACCATTATGATCTTTACAAACTTTTTTATCTCCTAGAGAAGAAAGTATTCTTCCTGTAATGAAACAGTATTAAGACAAATACATATGATGAGCATAAAAATGATTAATTGAAATTAGCTAGGGAATATGAGAATGGTATCACTTAACATGCCCTACACAGTAGAGAACCTCAGATAAGCTTTTGAACTTAGGAAACCTGACTGTCACACTCACGTGTGCACAGGTACATGTACACTCCCCCCCCCCCCCCCCCTTTCTTTTGTCAGCCAATATTTGCTTCAACAAGCAATTGCAAAAAATCAAGTCTTTAACTTATTCATCAGCAACCCAAGAGATATAATGATTTGCAGAATCTCTGGCCTTTTTCTGATATAGATAGAGAAACTTAGTACCTACGATATCTGTACTGGAAACTCCTTCAGTCCGTTTGATTTGCTTGTAGCGGCCAGCTTTCTTTGCCAAGGCATAAGCATCTGTTCCATCTGGAAGCAGGCAAGGATCATCACCGTGTATGACATAGTCTACTTTATATTCATGAAAGAGACGATTCATGAATTGCTCAGTAATTGCATATGGAGCGTCAATTATGACCTCGTCCACCCACTTCAATCCACTCACAAGAGCCAGCCTGGAAGATAAAATACATTTTCAAATAGGAAGTGTACTTCCATTTTGCAGATTTATAATTCGGCAATATATCCCTGTACATTTAATAAGGCTACAATATCAATTTTCAGGGACCGATTATATCAAGTTCTTCTAGAACCTCATTGTCTTTTACAAGCTCTGTTAGCACTCATGTCTTTGAAGCTTGTAAAAGACAAGTTACAACAGCCAAATCTCAGCCTCAATCATACATAATACTATGGGCGGGTAGTAACTATCAATAAAACAATTACCTACAAACTTCTGTATATTTCAGACGTACACTTGTGACCCCAAATAGGAAAGTAATTGGGGTACCTCTTAAATCAAAGGTACCCCCCACCCCAATAAAATAAAACAAAATAAAATAAACTAATGAAAGAAAAGAAGATGATGTTAACTTCGATTCTTAAAATTAAATTGAATGGTGGCTGTGCCTAAGATAAAAAAATCAAGAGGGTAAATGAAAAAGAAGCACCTAACAGGGTGCCAAAAAGCATAAGAAAAAGAAATATATATATACCTCTCCTCCATGGACAAAACAGGCGGACCTTTATTGGCCAAAATCTCCTCATCACTCACGAGACCCACTATCAATTCATCTCCCAGAGCTTTTGCTTGTCTCAGAGCATTAGCATGGCCATAATGCATCAGATCAAAACACCCATCTATATAAACCCGAATACGCTTCTTCCCACTTCTCTTCCGGCGGAAAACTCCTAAACCAGACCAGGAACATGGCAAAGAAGGAACCCCAATCCCTCCAAAATAACTAGACGACAGCCCCAGCAAGGCAGCTGTGAGCATTAGACCACCAAATAGATGTGAGCAGTAGGACACCCCGTCCCAAATCCAACCGTTACTTTCATAATCCATGATCGTCTCTATCTCTATCTCCGATTCTGTGCGCCTCAGAAATTAACGTCGCTATGTGAGAGGAGACACAGATGACGGACCTGCGAAAAAGCAATCTAATTACACATTTCCAAGCTAATTTAGAACAAACAAAAGATAAACATAACGAGAGAATTCTAAATGCTGTGAAAATATCAGGGAGGAGATTGACGAAGAAAATGCGAGAGAAATCCTTCACGACTCACGTGAGGCACGATTGCACGTAAAAGGTTGATGGAGACCATATATTTCAATTAACAAAAATGAGACTTCAGATCAAGGTATTCTGAATCTAACCCAAAATATTTCCGCTTTATTAGAAAATTCCGAAAACAAATCTTCCTGACATGGAGTATGTAAATTTAGAAGTACAAATACGAATCCAAAAGGACAACCCACCTCAAATCTTCAATGAAAATTAAAAGATGATTTAAGGAAACGAATAAAGAAAAAGAAGCAAATTTGGGGAAGAAAAACAGTTCGATGGTAGGCTCCGGCGAAGAAAGATAAAAACTGTGACGGGAATCAAGAATGACATAGAGGTTTCATGCTCTAAGCATTGGCCATGCCCCAAAAAAAGATGGGTTGAGTGTGGGATCGAATCTTTACCTTTTCCTTTCCCGTTTGTCTGTGCTCCGTCTTTCTCCGTTGGATTCCTGCGGAAGAGATGTCTTCTCTCAGGTTTTGCAAGAAAGAGCTGTCTAAAATATATGCCACTTTTTTCAAAAATAATTATTATTAATTTTAAAAACAAATTATCACCGCAAAATATCTTGTTTCTCATTTTATTATTGTGTTATAATATCTCCACGCCGATTGCCGACTTGATTTGATTCTTTCGTTTAGCTAGCGTTTGGTTGGCATTCGAAGAAACGTTATATTTAAAATATATATATATATATATATAATATTTTATTATATTATTATCATTTAATAATATTTATTTTTTATTTTTAAAATAAATATATATTATCTATTTTAATTTCATCTAACTATTATTCAAAGTTTTATTTCCTCAATTTCTTTTCACCAAAGGCTACCTACCTATGTGATGTAAACTCAGTATACACCCGCACGAGCCGCGAGAAGAACCTGTTATTACCAAATGGTTTATATTTTGCGCCTAGTCTTTTCTTTGTTTGATATTTTCAACTTTTACCTGAATTTTGTGTCTGAGATCTTCTGGAAGAAATCAAGCCTCTTAACCTCCCAATCCTTTTTTGATAATTATTTTCAATGTAAGCATCCTCTCCCGTTGTGAAACTTAGGGGAGAAGATTCATTTGGCCTAAAATAAGTTTTTTTCTTATAAGGTTACAAAATATAAGTATAAAAGTAAACAAATATATAATTATAAAGTTAAAAATTTTAATTATAAAAAATTAATTTGACAAATTTTAAATTTATTATATAATTAAATTTTTTCACTATTCAAAAATTTTTAATCTCATAACTGTAATTTTGTTTTTATAGTTATATTTTGTAACCTTGATAAAAAAAAAAAAATCTATTTCAGATCAACTAGACCGTCTCCCATTAGGATCCTTAGTTGTTAAGTGTAGTATGAGACAAGTAGTATAGCATGTTTGGATGAGCTTTTGAAGGAACAAACCTTGGTTTGCAAGGAGCAAACCATGGTTTACAAGAAGCAATAACATGTTTGGATAGGCTTTTGGAAAGAGCAAATTATGGTTTGCAAGAAGCAAACTATGGTTTGCAAGAAGCAATAAATAGCTGCTTCTATAAAACGTGGTTTGCCAACCGGGTTTCCAAACACACCAGTAGTCATTCACAGAAGTTATATGTTGAAAGTTGAAATGTTAGGTCAAATTCATAAACGTCACTTTCTTTTTTTTTTATTTTATTTATAACCCAAATTCCTGGACAACTTTCCTGAATGTGCGTGGACACGACGAGAAGATTACACGCGCCCAAAGCCCAAATTCCAATTTAAAATGAAATAACTAGAATAAAAGTTAAAGTCGGCGGCGTCGTATTTTATTTTAAAATATATTGAAATTGACGATAGCGTCGTGTTTTCATTATAATTTATAAACACCAGATTCAATGAATATTCTCTAAAATGCTCAGTGACATTCCTTGTTATTATTTTGAAAAATCGTTTCTAATTTCTAATACACAAAAAGGTGAGAGAAGAAAATCAGATTGGTCGTAAGACCAAAAAAGAAGGCAACCGCTTTGCAAGTTTCTTTATACAAGAAATTTTTCTTTTGTTACATTATACAAGATCTTTAAATTGTTAAGAGGAATTACTGAGTAAAAGATGTCCATATAAATACATTAATTTATTAATACAAACACAAAATTTACTAGATCTCATTATATAAAAATTTTAATTCTTTATTGCTACCAAAAAAAAAATTATTCATTAGTGATGCTCGAGAATGAACTAATAAACCTATTTATGAAAATTTTGTCTATTTGTTAACTTGCACTTATTTATTAGTGATATTTATAAATAAATAACATCATAAGCATTACATACATGAATAAAATACTTTGTTATATGCAAATATTTTTATTAGGTTATGTAAACAGGCCTGTCTTTTGATGTTATTCCAAGTTCAATTAATTAACACATTAAATTAACAAGAAAAATTTGACCTTTTTGTATGGTAGAACTAATTGAATTATGTGTTAATATTATCAATTAATGTTCTATATAGTCGTCATGGTTTACCCAAAATTGTCTCTTCCACAAATAATTTATTATTATTTATATAAAAGTTTCAGGAGAATGATGTCTTTTTACTACTTGTTATTGTTGAAATTACATTATTTATGACCGTTCTTTTTTTAGTCATGTTTTTTGCTTCTGCCGATGGGACCCATTGAATTTTTTCAGTGCTCAGCTTTCCAGTTATATTTAGACGGCGTCTCTCATTTTAGAATTCTAGAATTGCTAGGCCGTAGCTTGGCTCGCGGCGCCTTCGCAATGGTTGGTTGTGTTTTTTTAATTTTCGCCGGCACTTCATATTCTTAGAAACGGCTTTTTCGGATGACGACTTTTCATGACGAGGACCTCGTTAAGCTTCCTATCTGGCATTCGGTGACATCGGACAAGCGTCATCCATGAGAAACTTTAATAATAACATGCTCTTACTATTACCGGTCAAAATTTTATTCTTATCTTACAAGCATTTTTATTAATTTTTTATTCTAAATATATTTACAAACTAAAAATGCAAATGATTTTCATCAAGTGTGAGACTGGTCTTTTTTTAATAAGTTTTAGTTGGCATGTATTGCGAAGTTTGGATCCTTCTGCTGGGTAAATTAACACCATTTTTGGTCTTTTCTTAATTATTAAAAAATAATGTAAAGTATTTATAAATTATAATTGAAAAGGCAAAATTTAATTTTATAATTATTAAAAAATAATGTAAAGTATTAAAATATAATATTTTTCAATTATAATTTTTAGAGTTTTTTAAATCCTTAAAAAAATATGCCAAAATGGAGCGCACAACATCCTATAAATCCCGTATTCCTAGACATCCAAGTCACTTTCTTTTTTTCTTTTTACTTTTGGCTAAAATTTGTATAACCTCGTACACTTTAAGTAATGTACAAATAATTATTTAATTTTTAAAATTTAATAATAAATTTTTTAAAATTTATACAATTAACCCTTTATTATTAATTAGTTCATTATTTAATTAACAAAACATGATATGATAAAAGGTTATTTATATATAATTTAAAGTTCATGAAATTATTTGTATATAATTTATAATTTAAAAGAATTATTTGCAAAATAAAAAAAAATTAAGAGAATTTATCATCACTAATTTATCACACTTTGTTAGTAAAATAATGAACTAACAAATTATAAAAGATTATTTGTATAAATTTAAAAGTGTAGGGAGATTCTTTGTCAAGTCTTACATATCACGAGTTATTTGCACATACGAGTTTTATACAATTTAACCTTTATTTCCTCCCTCATCTCCTTTGATTTCTCTTTTTTTCTTTCTCCTTGAGCAAATGGATTTTCTCTCTCATTCCTTCAAGCTCTTCCGCCTCTTTTTCTTCCTCTCTTCTCTCTCTCCAACGCCGTCAATTGAAGAAAACCCCCAAACAACCCCATTGCAAGATCTTAACCAGAGCTATTACGAGATGGGGATATCATTTCCTTATAACTAGATCCAAATGAAATCTCTGTCTCGTGCATTCAATTAAATTATAGGGCTGAATTATTGATTCACGCTTTGATTGCTTACTCATAATTATTTAATCAAATTGCTTAATGGATGAAAGTTTAATTCCAATTAGACCAAGAGTTGCGATAGTTTCCATTGTTACTGTGATGGTTTAATCAAATTGCTTAATGGAGAAAAGTTCAATTCCAATTTGACGAAGAGCCAAATGGAATGATATCACAGTGAAGTAACTTTTAGGGTTTGGTGGCCATCGATTTCACATAGCCATTTTCTAACCAATGTCAAGTTGCTGCAAATTGAAATCCCTAATAGATGAAGATTTCACAAGTGCGCAAAATTGCAGCCATAGATTCATTTTGTACAATTTCACATTTCAAAAAGACAATTATCAATGGTCTTTTGGTCCAATATACCAATCGTTCAAGAAACATTTTGCAAGTCCATTCTCTCAGAAAGGCAATAACTCCTATCACAGGTAAAGCATCATATTAGCTAGATTTCCATGTCACTGAGATTGAGTGCCAATCTTCGATGCCTGTTCGTCTTTTTTGTTCTTATATTTATATCCTGACTTGGATTCATTTTTATTCACATTTATATACTCTAATTTGAATGCCATAACTCTCCCTTACTTTTTTATTTTAAAAAATAATAAAAATAAATGAATTCTGTTGAATCGTAATTACAAAAATATAATTAGATATTACACAATTTTTTTCTTTTGTTCTTTTCTTTTCCATTAAAATATCAACATGCAAAACTATTTAGATTATAGTTGATCTGAAGGCACACAAATCTTGCGTGCATAGGTGTGATGTGTATCTGGACTACTCAGATCAGCTTTTAGATTCTTTTAATTTAATTTTTTTTATTTTAAAAAATACAATGCATAATGTAATTAATTTTATAACTGTCAAACTATCAAAACAATATTTTATATTAAAAAAATAAAAAAAATTCATAAAATCTAAACCGTTCAAATTTAATCTAAAGAATCGAACTTGGATGCGCATGCCGAATTCACGTAGAATCTGATCTGAAGCTGGTTACCTGAGACAGCCATATGCCCATATTACAGATATTCTTACATCCATATAATTGTCACGATGGATCCTAGAACAGATCATTCAAAGTGGAATGAAAATTTATTCTCTTCGCATTGTCAGAAAATAAATACAATTTATACTCATGTCTTGGTTTTAACTTACGCTTTCCGTCATATGTAGGACTTTTTCCACGCGAGTTTTCTAAGGAAACTTACACTTTATATCATTTGTGAAAAGCTAGGGTCAAATTAAAGCTCAAAATCAATTAGTCCCACAACCCCACTAAAAGAGAGAATACGTCTCTAAATATAAGGTACCTACATTGAAATGCAACGCAAGTAATACTCTAAGAGATTTACATGTTTCCGTATTCTTATCTGATCCAAATATGTTCACTTCATACTCACAACGTTTTATTCATCACTTTTGATGCAAATCGTTAATACCCAACGAAGTCAATTAATAAATAGTTAATTATAGCTGGTATAGCAGCCCCCCGGTGTCATGAGCAGTAACTAAAATAAATTACATAAGTTTGAGGAACAAGATCTAACAACAAACTAAAATAGTATTATACAAAACCATAAAGGGTCAGATTTCGCATTACACACAAGCTAAGGTTTCAATAAACTGATAAGCATCATGCCATCCGAATTGTAAGGAATGGTTAGTGGGAGAGGGCATTAAGTCACAAATAGTCGTAAATGTTTTATCTTTGAAGCGGTAAGAAATAACCTTACCAGGTATATGCAGTAAAAGAGACGGGTGCTCTTCATTTTCATCCGGGACAAGAGAAAGTACAAGGAAGTTATACGACGAAGAAGATCGCAAACAGCAAGGGTGATGGTTGTCCCGAAACCGAACCAAGTCTGGAAATGCGGGTTTAAGCTCCGTAAGATCCACTTGGTATTTAAGCAACCACTTGGAATAGTCACTCCCAATCTGATAGACTTCAATCTTAGCAGAACGAGGACCACAAATTTGTAGCAGATTTAAATGGCCACAAGCTGCTACAAGATAATAACTACTGCTCAAATGTGGCAAGTTAGGCATTTTTCTGAGGCACTCTTGAGTAAGATCAAAATAGAGTGACGAACCTTTCGGGCTAGTCCAGTGAATTGCGCCATTCCAATACACTCCATCCTCAAAAGCCATATCGTAAGGAGCCCTAAAGGAAGACCCAGATAGCCTCCAATTTCCAGTTTCACTTTCAGAAGAGTATACCATAATCTGATAGAAGTAGCACGACTCAACCGTGCCCCTAACGCAAACCACGGTGTAATAAGGCAATCTAGTGGGATCAAAAGCTAGATTAACCCCAAAGATGGCGATAGATTGTTGGATAAGGGGATAAGATTGAGGGAGAACCGAGAATTGCTTGGTAGTGGGGTTATAAACGTAATACCTTCGAGGAGTCCCGAATTTGCCCAAAGATGAGCACAGTAAGAGGCCATTGCAAGATTGCAAAATCTTGACGCCGTTAGGGTCGTGGGAGAAATCGAGGGATGTGAAGGGGGAAACGGAGAGGTTTGAAGTGAGAGAGAGAAATTGGAAGTCAGCTTGGTCGCCACCAGGAGTGCGGCGGAGGAAGATGCCGGAGACCTTGGAAGAGGGGTGGCGGAGGGTGTGACGGCGACAAAAAGCGGAGTTGGAAATGAGGGAAAGCCAGCGCTTGGAGACGCACTTGAATCGGAGGAGGGGTTTCGCGGGGACGCGTATGAGGATTTCCGTCAGCAAATCCTCGTTCTCCCCGATGGCTTCGGCGCTTAACACACGGCAGCTGTCGGCGTCCGCGTCGCTCATTTGCTTCCCCTTCGCTTTCGGGCTCATTTCACAGTAATCCCAACCATGTGGCTGAGACTACAATAGAACAATTATATCGATAACGCCATGAACGTCCCTGTCGCCCGAAAACAAAATTGAAAAGATGATGGCTACTTTACTTTTTCAAAACGATTTTTTTAAGTTATCCTCCTATGAGAAGGGATTAATTTTGTTGCTTTTAAAATATTCTGTATTCAAGTAAAAATATTATAGAATTTAATATGCTTATTTAATCCGACTATCGAAAATTAACGAGTCATCTATGTTAGTTCAACTAGAGTGTGGTAAGTTATAATTAGCACATATATATATATGGGGTTTTCAAAGTAAATACTTTAAATGAAAAAAAATGTATAGTTATGAATCATTCTTAAAATTTTGAAACTACATCACATTTATTCATTCATTTATTAATAGAAAAAATAATAACAAAAATAAGTCATTATAAAACTATCAGTCAAAGTATAATCGCATATTTAATATCCCAGAACAATATACAAAGATGTAATTTCATATCTACTTTAATTTATTTTGGGTAAAAATAAAAATTTATTAGATTAATATAAACGATAATACATAAGGTGGCCCTTGATAGAGGGTCAATGATAATGGGATAAAAACAAATGATAAGAAGCCTAAATACACGAAATAGACCTAGATAACAAAAATGTAGTAAAAACACAAAATAAACTACACTTAAAAGAAATAGAAAACAATACTTATAGAAAGGCTAGATAGCCTAAAGTATTAAGTTGAAGTCATGAGCAATTGCCTGGGATTTGCATGCATATTGGACCTTAATATCTTAAGGGCAAGAGTGATGGTTATGTGAGCAAAAATGTGGTAGAAGGATAAAAAGGAAAAAGGGACAAAATCAAATAATACATAGAGATGTCCTTGCATGACCATGCACTTCGTGAAAAAAAGTGTCATCAAGTTTGAAGGAGATGTATCTAGGTTGAAGGGGGAAGGGGAAACCACATGTGAAGCCCATGGCATCAATTTTGAGGAAGCTAAAGGAATCAAAAGTTACGAGAACCTTAAGAGTGCATTTTTCACTCGCCTAAATTTTAGTCAAAACAAGAAGATCAAGATGGTGAGCTATAAGAAGCTATTTAAGAGCATGCTTGAAATTGATGCCTAATGCCCCTGAATATTCCAAAGGAACACCTTCATGGTTATAAGAGGTTGGTCTTAAGAGAAGAGGGAATATTCAATCATGGTTGGGAGTAGATGCATGTGGTAGTCTGAGAAGCCATTGCCATAATTTAGTACTTAAATGGCAAGGATGGCTATTTTCGCCATAAGATGGAGGACTCGGATGAGAGTACACTCATTTAGGCTTGTAGCACTGGATGGATTGACTATTAAGAGCAAGATTGATGATTAATGGAGCCTAAAGATGTTTCAAAGCTAAGAATAAAAGCGTAAAAAAGCTTAGCCTTGGCATTCTCAAGTTCAGCTCATTTAGAGCTTGGCTTACAAAAATAAAGAAGCTAAAAATGATGATCAAAAGTGGCTTGCCTTGTTTAAGCTTGTTTAAAATTATACTTAACCAAGCTATATGGACTTAATGAGTTAACAATATTTTCATTAAACTTTAAATATATTTATAATTTATAAAATACATACAATTATATACAATAATTAAATGTTTAGTTTTTTATAATGAATTGTTCATGAATTAAATGAGCACAACATAAAATTTTTAAGTTTGACTTACTTAATTAAATGAGTTTAATGTTATACTTAAGCTTGTTCATCTAATAAATTAATCAAGATGGAATAAGCATTAATATAAGTTGAACTTGAATTGCTTATGAACAATTCAACTCATTTTCAACCCCAACTAAGAGGATTAAGGATTAACGATAAAGATGAAGGGGAAACTAGTTGAAGTGAAGAGGTCTTTGGGGTGTCTAGGGAGCTGCAACTATAAAAAGGTTTTTCATTTGAAGGTTCTCCAAGATGTAGTGAGAGAATAAGCTCCTTAAAGAACTATGATCAGCCATATTCATCAGAAGGCTTTAAGAAAGTGGAGCTAAAAGGAGTTCTTCAAGATTGCCAAAGAAGATTGACCCATATTAGAGTGGTTTTTATGGATTGTGTCGGATGTAGAAGATAAGCATTACATATGTTTCTCAAGTAATGTTCTTGGGGATCATTGGGGGGCACAGATTGCTATCTATACCTTTAAGGTATAGTGGAGGCCATTTGAAGGAATCACAATGGTTGAGAAACAGGAGAGTTCTAGCCTAAGGGGAGGTGAGGAAGGAAAATATCTCATGGACATTAGATAGAGGTTTAAGTGATGAAGGGAGGGTAGCTGAGAGGAAACATGGAGTGTGATACTTTTTTAGAAAGTAAAGAAGGTGAAACCAAATGGTTAAGGAGACATTTACAAATGATAGAGTTAGAGAAAACTTAGATACTCGTTGTCAAATAAGAATAGGATAGCTATCAAGGAACCAAGGGATGGGGTAAGGATTTTGATTATATCCTTGTTAAGAATTTGGTGGACAAAGAAGAAGTTTAAGCCAAGATTTAGGATCTCAAAATTTCTTTTTAGTTTCTATTAGTTTTATAACCTAGTTTTCTAATGGTTTTAAAGGCATAGATAATGATTACCTATGACCATCTAGAAAGGAGTTATGGGTTTTTGAAAGAGGTAAGATTCAGATAAGGATGTTAAAGGAGGTTGTCTAAGGGGGGTGAAAGAGGAGTTGAAAAGGTTGAAACGAGCTTTTAAAGGATGTTTAAAGATAGATAAAAAAAAGGTAGAGAAACAAGGGCAACAAATTTTTACAAAGATCCTCTTTAAAGCTTTGGTTAAAGGATAGGAAAAAAGTGGGTTTTAGTGGATTGGATCAACACACAAATCATTTTTTAGGGGATGTAATAAGTTCTAATTTTATATACTTCTTTATATCATTTTATGAGATTTTATCAAGTAATTCATATTAATATTTCTTACTTTATTATCATTTTGAGGTTAATTTGTCTTTAGGGTTTACTATTAAATATTATCTTGAATTATTATGGAAAAGTCCTAACTTTTGACTCTTTTTTTATAAATAAGCTAAAGATGCCTAAAAAGGCCAAGTACTAATAGTTAGAGGTCACAAATGATAAGTCTAATAAATAGAGTCTAAAGACAAAGACTCAAAACACCCTAATTAGGCACCTAATGTGATGTTTGAAGCCTTTCTCATAAGGTTAATACAAAGTAAGATTCAAACCTAAAGAGGAAGTCTAGGGAGCCATATGGAATTGAGGCGTCCAAGACCAAACCCAAGTCCACTGAAGAAGTCTCTTAACTTAACTTGGACAGAAAAGGCCAACTACTTATAGGTTAAGCAAAGAGGTTCTTAACACTAATAGAAAAGGCAATAGAAAGTTATTACATCTAAATGCTTAATGTAATTAAAAACAACGTTTATATTATGAACAGGGTTGCCTTGCAAGACATTAACTCATATTTAAAAAGGCAATCAATGAAGTGTTACTTTCCTTCTTTTATTCCTATTAGGAATAGTAACCCCTATATGCCCCAAATTTTGGCATTTTACATATAAATGCCTTTACTAACATTTAGAGGTATGGAAGACTAAAAAGTAGATACTACAAGAGCTTAGGGGAATCTCAAGATAAGGCAACTCTCTAATCCTAGGTTGTCCAACTAGGCTATTTACTGAAGACATTTTTTTTAGTGATGTTTTAACTTTCTTATTTTATCCTTTTCTATTTTTTTTCCATTTATATGTATTAATATCTTTTGTTAGGGTGTAGAAAGTAACTAACCCTATGTTCATTTGACTTCATCTATTTAATTATATCTTTTATCATGTGAATGCATGCTATTGTTATGATGCTTTTGAATGAATTTGAATTTAATAAAAACAGAGGTATCGAAAGGTGAAACTTTTAAGTAAAAATAAGTGAAGTGGGCAACTGAAAAGGTGAAGTTTTATTATTTATTCAATTAATTCTTGAATAGTAATAATGAACTAATGAGTCTAGTTTTATTTAAGTGATATATAGCATATGTTCTACTTTTGAGGTGCCACAAGGTAAAGAATTTATATGGTAATTTAGTTAACTATAATGAGGAAATAATAGATTAAGTTACATTAGCTTAGAATTTAATCATCCATGATAGGTAAACATTTGTACAATATTTGAAAGTAAAATTAATTAAAAAATTAAAATTGAATCCCTAATTAGGTATGTTTCATGTTTGAGTCTTGATCTTTACACTACATCTTTTACCTTCATATTTGCACGTTACATATTTTCACTTATAATTTTTAGTTACTAGTAACTAGGTTCACCTAAAATACTAGTTTGTAAATATTATTGTACATAATTATATTATGTAATCTTTAATTCATACATCTAAATCATAGTTTGTTTATAACATTCCAAGCAAGGATAATATCTTACTTGTTACTTTATTAGTTGTTCAACTACTACACTTTTTAGCATATAGGTATATTATAGTTGCATCGGTGATAGAAAACTTGGAAGCCATGAAGATGAAAGGCAAAGTTATACAAGATCATGATGAACAAAGAAGTGCATAAAGGAATCCCAACCCCATGTTTATTTATGCATTTGATTCTTATACTTTTATCAAATTTTTAATTAAATCCATATTCTTTATTCTTTTGCAAATGAGTCCTTATACTCCAGTGTTAACTTCTATCATAACAATATCAAACTTACACTAAGTTGGTTAATAAATTGCATACATGCTATAAGCTAGATTTCATATGAGTTTTATTTTGTCTAAATACAATTTTAATTTGATCTTAACTTTCACTGCTATTAAATTGGTCCTTATTTCCACATCATTATTTATTTGGCCATTCATTTTTCACTATCATTCCCACACAAGTATTATAAATTGACAACTAATATTTTGTTAGCCAGTTAAATTAAAAAACTTTTTTTGGTGTTGAAGAAGCTACTCATAATGAAGGACCATGCACAACTATGATCGTGCGAGTTGTGCACAGTTGCATTACCACATTTAGATTCCCTCTATATTGCACCTTATGGAGCCAACGAGTAGTAGAACTAAAATTTCAAGTTAAGGGGCAAAGTTAATATGATTCTTTTTGTAAATATGTTTTGTGTATCTTATTTTGGTCATTAGAATGATAGGATAAAATTTTAATTTATTTTTTAGATTTAATGGCAAATTTTTTAAATTAATCTCAATTAATTATTGCTAAAAATATATATTTATGAGGTCTAGATAAAAAAAATTTATTTTAATATTAAATTTTTCTTCAAAAATTTCATATCTTATTCAAAAAAATTATACCTTTACAGTATACTGATTTAATAAAATGTTAAAAATTGAAAATAAATTTACCTCTCTACTTCTGTATTAGCAATAAATAATAAAATTATAATATAACCAATGTTGTGATGAGTTAACAACTTAGCATTGAAAATCAAAGTGACCCAATTTGGCTTTCAAATTTCAAATTGAATTTAAAGATTACCTCAAAAACTTAAAAGTAAAGATTGGAAGCGTGGGTATCACATTTTGGGAATTCACATCCAAATAGAAATAATAAAGCTAAAGTATGCTAAAAATAAAAATAAAAATACCAACAACATGAAAAATAAAGCAAAGGTACTCAAATGATTAAATATTATGATATATTCAATTTTGTCTATTACAATGTTTTCTTATATTTCTTTCTAATTATGTGGAAATGATGCGTCAATTTTTTAAAAAATTGAGATTAGGGAAGAGCAAGATATTTACTTGTTTGTATGAGTAAGGATATTTTAAGAAATAATAATAATAATAATAAAGGTTTTTTTGTAAAAATTATATATATAATATATATGTAGATTTATTAAGTTTAGATTAAAATATTAAATAATTTCAAAAAAAGTTAGATAATCCAATCATGGATATATTTGACTCTAGTTGATTCAAAATTTTGAAAAATGAGAGAAAACAATATCAAAACTTAATATTCTATATATAATTTTTTAAAAATTAAGGGGCGCTCATTTACAAGTAACTCTGCCGATGGAGCCAACAAGCTCCTAACTTTTGCTATGCTACTTCTTGTTATCTAAGTTAACTTGGCTTGTGGAATATTTAGGTGTTAACTACTAATGCCTATGTGGATATAAGTGTAAAGTAATAGATACCAAAAATTAAAAATTAGATGAAGATATAAAAACAAAATTGAAAGGTGACAAAAGTTTTGGGATTAAATTATAATTATAAAAATAATACGTCTCTAACTCGTGACACACGAATGATTTGTTAACCAACTCGGCATGATTTTGGCTATAATGGAAACTAACAATACATACTTGTTTGAAAATGATAAAAAAGTTAGAGGACTAGTTTGCAAAAATATGTAAAATACAAGGGGCAAAAAAAAATGGATATAAGGAGTAAAAGAAAAATTTAACATAAATAAATGCACGGGGGATGCACAGGTCAAAATACAGGCAGGTACAAAAATCCCGACCGGCAATAGCATATCAGCAGAGGAATAAGACATTTGGTGTTTGAATTCCATGGCTCTACCTTTAGCAGTCCATTGCCCCAGTTCGACTCCTTCATCGCCACTCTCCTCGCTTCTTTCCTTCGTTACACTTCGATTTTCGCCCCCTAAATGCTTCTTATTTACGCGACCTGCCCTCCGCCCTCTCCGCTTCGACCACCGGCGATCTTGCCCCTTCGTGACGGCCACCCTCTCTACCTCTGATGCTTTGGCTACCTCCACTACTGAAGGTGACAAGAAGCTGCTGCTTCAAGTCACTGATTTGAGGGCCAAGATTGTGGCATCCGATGTAGAAATTCTTCATGGTGTTAATCTCATCATCAACGAAGGAGAGGTTCGTGCTTTATAATTCCTTTGTTTTCAGTTATTTCTTTCTTTCACTTGTAGCACAAGGAGTTGCCATTCTATGTTCGTACTGTGATTCAGAGCCGTTGTTATCTCCGTTTTCGATTTTACATTTTTTAATCTGATCCTTTGACGTAGTAGGTAGATAAGCGTGCCTCTGAGCATACGTTATAAGTGGAACTCTGCGGATATCTTATATCTAATTTGGCTTTTGGTTTTGTTTTAGTAGGTTCATGCGATCATGGGAAAGAACGGTTCTGGAAAGAGCACTTTTGCAAAGGTTAGTGCTTTCTATTTAACACATAACTGTAAGTGTTATGTATGAAATGTCTGGTTTCGATAGCTTTTTAGAGGAAAAGCTATAAGAAACTGGAGAGGAGAAAAGCTTATTGTTATGTTTTGCTGGTAATGGTGAGGAAGTAATATCGTGTAGGTTTTATGTTATTTGTGGTGATGCTTAACATTTAATGCCTGAAACATTCGCTGCGAACATTATGCTATTTTATCTAAACCAACGGTTTTGTGTAAGTCATTTTGGTTAATGAAAAGTAATACTTGGTAATCTCTTACTGTCCATGGAATAAAAAGGAAAATTAAACATGCTGATGCCACATGGTTTGGCCATCCCTAATATAAACGGGAATGGTTTTTTTGTAGGTTCTTGTTGGTCATCCAGATTATGAAGTTAGTGGAGGCAGTGTTTTATTCAAAGGAGAGAATCTGCTTGACATGGAACCTGAGGAAAGGTCACTTGCTGGCCTTTTTATGAGTTTCCAGTCCCCTGTTGAGATCCCTGGTGTTTCTAATGATGAGTTTCTGGTTATGGCTTATAATGCTCGAAGAAGAAAACTTGGCCTGCCTGAGCTTGGTCCACTCGAGGTATGTGATGAACTGACTATCAGCACCACTTTCATTGTATGCTACGCCCCAATTCTTAGCCCCTTGGCCATCATATGGAATTGGCTAATTGCTTTATACTTTGTCTTTTCTTTGACTTTGATTACTTCTCATAATTAATTGACATGTTGGGTTAAGGGTTCATTCTTCATACCTGAAGTAGCTTTGAACACTCCAACTTCTTGTTATCAATGTATGCACACATGCATAGTTAATTTGGAAACTACACTCATAGGTTATGACAACCGGCAAGCTATGCATGTATATATCTTTGCCAAGAAAACAATGCAACATAAGCCAGGAATTTGATTGATGATATCTTTTGTAGTCTAAGACTTAACTTTTCAGTATAATATTGTATGATGAGACTTACCTTCAACCACGGGATTATATAATCTTGTTCTTCATCTTGTAATTTTCCTGTGAACTCTTAATAGAACATGCTGAACTTTAGCTGTTTTATTTGCTGATTCCTATTGTACTCAGTAATATTATCTTTAAATGATTATATATCTGATCATTCATGAGTTGGTAAATGTGTGTGTGATTAGTTGGGTGTCTTTTTCTATCTTCATCTGTGTTCTTCGTGTAATGCCAATTGCTATATTGATTTTTCTCCCCTATATTAATTTTCGAGTTGAATAATTGGGGTCCTATTTGACCTTTTTAATAAATTTGTCTTGCAGTGCTTTTCTTACCTAATGGAGAAACTCAAACTTGTAAACATGAAGCCAGACTTTCTAAATAGAAATGTAAATGAAGGATTTAGTGGTGGTGAAAGGAAGCGCAATGAGATTTTGCAGCTTGCGGTATCCTTTTACTTACAGACATTTCCTTGTAATGCCCTAACTTTCACACTTTCACGAGTTATTTATGGGTATTATCCTCCATGATGCAGGTCTTGGGGGCAGACTTGGCTATTCTGGATGAAATAGATTCTGGATTGGATGTTGATGCACTGAGAGATGTAGCAAATGCAGTGAATCGAATTCTGACCCCAAAAAATTCTCTGCTGATTATAACCCATTATCGCCGAATTCTGGATCTCCTAAATCCTACACATGTTCATGTCATGGTAAGTTGTTAATCTTGAATATTAAGATGAGGGCTTTGGACTAGAAGGGAATGGCACAAGATGAAGAGAGCAAGTTGCTTGTCTCCCTCATGTCATGGGATTTGTTTGCATATGGTACTCCAAAAACTAGAGGGCAAAAACACCTTCATGAATTAAGATTATTGTATATAATTATGAACGTACTACATTTATGCCACACAATAACCTGAATAGGAACCTTTCATATTTGATTTATATTTTAAAATTTTCAGGACAAGGGGAAGATTGCAAGGACAGGTGACATATCCATGGTTGAAGTTATTGAGACACAGGGATATGAAACAGTATCGACCTAATTTCATACAACTAGTTTTGGTAACCTCTCTCACTCAGGCATGATGTTTCTTCTCTTGTTTTAATTTAAATCCACTTCATCTTGTAAATATTTGCAAGACCTTTTTCTTTGAGTTTTCTTTTCTAATCATGCATGGTTGATGACTTAAGCCTCATAAGGTGTACCAATCTGAGGGGTCACTTGTCCTATTTTTTCACTTTGATTTGAAATCTTGCTTTGTTGTCATTCCATAATTATGTGCCTGCTCCAAACCCAGACAACAGAGGATTGCACTGGGCTGATTTCTGGTATCTACATGTTATGAAACTTTTCTTCTGTGTATGATAACAGTAGATTGGCATTGTTGGTGGGATTAAATGAACCAGTTGATGCAGAATACAGGAAGAAAGTAGGGAGGAGAGAATTAGGGGAGAAAGAAAGGTTAGGGGGAGATTTTAGAGAGAGAAATGGGGGATAATAGAATTTCAGTGATGGTCTCTAATAATTCAATAGTCTGCTAATAGTCTAATAAAATCCAAATACAAAGCAATGCTTAAATAGACATTCCTGAAATATCTTGCTTTACATAAATTTTGTAATATCTCTAATTATTTAACTAATCATTATTTATCAAGGAGTATTTTAACTCAAAAGCATATGCAATAAAGGCCCATGAATAGTTTTATTATAATCTCTAACACACTTTCTCCTTGTACAAAGCCCTTTTGATACAATATCAGTAGGCATGCCTATTAAAGCACTACAAATTCGAAAAGCCCTTATCCATCAAGAACTTCAAAGAGCTCAAGTGGCCCAAATTGTGTTAGTATTTGTCCAAAAATTTCAAAGAGCTCAAAATAATATCTATGTTGGACGTCGACCCAAGTTTAGAGCCCAAGATCCATGTTTGATCAATTCAAAACATGCTAAATTAGACTTTAGACATGAGATCTCCTTAAAGATGCAAAAGTGGAAGTCCAAATGGAAGGCCAACATCCTAAGAAGGGCCATGGAGCAACTAAAGTCAATATCCAATATGTTGAAGGCCCAATGTAGTTATACATATACAAGAGGAGTGCCAAGGCCCAATTGGAGTCCAATTGCAAGAGATTAAGAATCATGTGACAACCATGTGATTTTTAATGAAGCATGAGCATCCCATGTGACAACTTAAGAAGCTGATTAGTTTTGACTAGGATTCCTTTTGAAATTTCGTTTTTTATTATTTTATTATTTTTTTGAACTTGGTCAAAGAGCTTATCTTGGAGATCAAGTTAAGATTAGTATCCTAATCTAATTAGGATATATATTAGGTATTATTTAAAATATTTCTAATCAGATATTAGAGTTTTACTTTAATTAGGACTCTAGAAATTTTGCCTATAAAAGGCTTCCTATTGTACTCTATTTTACACATGAATGAATGAATGAATGAATGAATTTGAGTATTATTCAATACTTTGTGAGGCTTTTGCTTCTTTGTGTTCTCTGAGAGTTCACGTGAGAACCTTGTCCTAGGAACCTTCAACAAGATGACACTTTGCCCGAGACCGGCTAGAATACAAGAATGTTGGTCAAAGGAAAGACCCTAAGAGAACTTGTCTCTTAGAACCCTAGCCTCAAGACGCAAAAGTGTCAGACTTGTTGAATCCTTTGATAAGTCACGTGAACTCTCAGAGAACACAAAGAAGCAAAAGCCTCACAAAGTATTGAATAATATTCAAATTCATTCATTCATTCATTCATTCATGTGTAAAATAGAGTACAATAGGAAGCCTTTTATAGGCAAAATTTCTAGAGTCCTAATTAAAGTAAAACTCTAATATCTGATTAGAAATATTTTAAATAATACCTAATATATATCCTAATTAGATTAGGATACTAATCTTAACTTGATCTCCAAGATAAGCTCTTTGACCAAGTTCAAAAAAATAATAAAATAATAAAAAACGAAATTTCAAAAGGAATCCTAGTCAAAACTAATCAGCTTCTTAAGTTGTCACATGGGATGCTCATGCTTCATTAAAAATCACATGGTTGTCACATGATTCTTAATCTCTTGCAATTGGACTCCAATTGGGCCTTGGCACTCCTCTTGTATATGTATAACTACATTGGGCCTTCAACATATTGGATATTGACTTTAGTTGCTCCATGGCCCTTCTTAGGATGTTGGGCTTCCATTTGGACTTCCACTTTTGCATCTTTAAGGAGATCTCATGTCTAAAGTCTAATTTAGCATGTTTTGAATTGATCAAACATGGATCTTGGGCTCTAAACTTGGGTCGACGTCCAACATAGATATTATTTTGAGCTCTTTGAAATTTTTGGACAAATACTAACACAATTTGGGCCACTTGAGCTCTTTGAAGTTCTTGATGGATAAGGGCTTTTCGAATTTGTAGTGCTTTAATAGGCATGCCTACTGATATTGTATCACCTTTGATCTTGAAGTGGGGACAAAACACAAACCGACCTACCTTATACTGGAATTTCATTTAACTAGAATAATGGAGGGCTAGAAGGATCTAACTTATGACCACTTGGTTATAGAGGCTCTAATATTAAATTAAGAATCACTTCAACACAAGCTTAAGTTGTTAAGTCCAAGGCCTATGAATAGTTATATTATAATCTCTAACATTATCCATAACGTAAATCCCTACTTTAAAGATAATGCCCCTATTATAATGATCCCAATTATTCCTACTATCCTTATCTCATTCCTTATCACCATTGTCATACTAGATACTCACGGTCAGCTTCTACTTGATACAATACTTGTGAATGTGGTGAAAGATATTAGAATATCATATTGGTGATGCCTTCTCTGCCACCTATAACTTTCAATATAGCTGGTAATTTATCATGGGACCCCAGCATGAGGCCTTGATTCCAGGACCTGGCTTCTTGTGTCCAACCCATTTAAACAAGAATTTTGAAACAGAGAAAGGAAGGTCACCTATTGAGCTGGAAGAGCTTTATTGTGCCAACGTCTGAGAGTGACTGATTAGAATATGAGTGGTTATAGTACTTTACTTCTACAAGTTTCAGCATAGAGTAACTTGTGATTTATCAAAAGAATAAGCACCAGATGGCAAATCTTCTAGAACCAGAAATTGAAATAATGTTTACTTATAAAAGAAAGGAGATGGATATACAATAAGGTGATTATATGGGAGGTGAATAAAGATTCTTTGTTTGATCTGAAAATCTTGGGATTAATGTAAGTAACTACTTTCATATTCTTTGTTATGCCAAGAATAGCCTGCATTTGTTTCAGATCCTAGCCATGCAAATAAGGTGTCTTTTACTGTCAGTGAAATCATAGTTGGTGTCAATCTAACATTTTGGCATGCAGCTGGTTGTATTAAGGATGTGGAGACATTTAGCAACCAATTGGTCTAATTTTTTATGTGCAAAACATTTGATGGATGAATAATTTGAAGTTGCTTACAGACGTCTTTCTCTTTAGTAATTAGGTAGACGACAAGAATGCCTTTGAAGGTTGAATCTCATTTCATCAACATAAATGTTAATACTACCACTGCAGATAATCAGCAGAAGTGTATCAGCAATGCAGAGGTTTGAACTCAGCTGCACTAACATGTGGAGTTCGTTTATGTTCCATGTTAAATGGTCTCATCCAAGGTTTCTGAGCATTATTGAGTAGCTTGCTATTGAGTTTTTTTTTATCCTTTTTTAAGGTAATTTTTGCCGGGCCATTTTTATCGAAGGAAAATTCCGATATGTCATTGTTTCTTAAGACCTATAAAGTTCTTTTTTTTTTGGGTGGATTTTTAATTGCATGTAAATTTGTCTTCCAATTTTACAGTTCTTAGTAAAAGCTATATATAAATATTAGGTTGTGAAGATGCCAGGGGTTGCGTTGTCTGATTATATTTTTCCTCAAAAGAATGGGAATGATTCCTAAGTCGTAACGCAGTTGGAATGATCTGCTATACTGATGTAGCTTTATTAAAATCTCTTCATTTTGTTTTTTGTTTTGCAGATTTAGAAGCATAGTTAAAACAAAGCAGTTGCACTTACATTGATGGATGTCCCCTTTTCTTTCCGGACTCATGCACATTCATTTCCGAGTGTCATTACTTGAGGACTTTATAGAGAATGGAACAGCCTCCTCCCGCTTTTCTTTTTCCCTTTTTCTTTTCTCCTGTTTATTCAGAGTTTGTATTAATGGATTTACATGGCCAAATAAGCTATGCATTTACCTACTTTCCCATCGAGGTCTGATAACATTTAAATATCAAGTTTTATTATCCATCAGCTATGATTTGTAAGACTTGCTTCTACAGAGATGTCAACTAATATAATTTGAAGATTATATCCGCCTAGCCCACTTAACTTGCAGGTTAAGTGGGTCAACTCACTTAAATTGTCTTTTTCTTTTTAGTTAATTTTAAGAATTGAAATGTTATTTCAACTCGTCACAAGACTTTTCAAAACCAGTTTTCAAAACCAGATTTAAATGCTCTTAATAAAGAAATTTTAAGAATTTCATTATTTCTTTTTCTTTGTTTTAGTTATATAATAAGAGTTAATTAAATAATTATTTTTGTTTGATTTTTGAAACTTGAAAGAGTTGTTTAAGTATTTAAAATTTTCATTTAATTGTAGAGATAATTAATTTTAATTTTTTGAAGATATTTATTATTACAATAAATATTTCTTCTTAACTCGTTTAAAATAAAAAAAAAAAATTAAACAAGTTAATTGGTTTTAACTCTCAACTTATTCAGTCAATTTAAATGGATTGAGGTGGTCCACTTGAACTACTCTATTTAACTGCAGTCTTTTTATTGGCTTCTCAAATTTGTTGCCAGGGGTTTTAAAGTTTGTATTATATGTCATTCTATACTAGCCATAGAAATCAGAGTTTTGCTAATAGTGGAAACCTCGAAAGATCGAGAGCAGTTCATGATTAGTACTGACAGACAAGTGAGACTTGTTGAGAGCGTAAATTGTAGTTCAGTGATTGGATCAGTGACGAAGACACTCTATGATTGCAATATGTGTTGCTGTCTTCGTTCTCCATGCATATGGCTGTTTGAATTGCATATCTTTCTTCTAGATCAAATCAAGTTCAAAGTTGTATGACAAATTTTACACGGTCTCTCATCTTTCCAGAATAGATCAGGGCAAGTCTCACATCCAGCTACAGAAGGACTTTCTTCCTTAGTTTACAACGTTGAGATTTAAGTAACAGGAACCTTAAATCAATGAATCAATTGCTTGAAGATGGATCCATTTTTGCACTAGTTCTTCGCCCATGTTTCCAGCCTCAGCAAAAGACTGAGAATCTTTTGCAGTAGTCAGGCTTAGGTTCCATATCAGAGAGACAAGAATGACGGTCTTCTGTAACCGTGACCACATCCGAGTCAGACTGACCAGAATGTGACATATGCCCCATTCCAATGTATAATTAACCATAATCCTAGACGCGACTCTACAAAGAGCTGCTTGCTGCGTCTCTAAAGATTCTATAAAAAGAGCCTTCCGTTTACCTTTCTAAACACAGAAGGCCTAAGCATATCTAAACAAATGTAACAAATTATTAGCAACAAAATAGTAAGCCATACAGCAGATGCAAATAGTTTTATATCTCCTCTTCTAGTTTTTCTTCTAGAATAACTGAAATAACTAATATGCTGGACAGGGCTACATATATTATGGAAGTTATGAAACTCACCTCTTCAGACACCTTCTAGTGACCATCTACTATGGCCAGGGTAATCCGAATTACAAGGGCCCAGGAAAAGCCAGTATCTATCGTACCTGCGATCAGATCCCAGAAACACAGACTGACTGGGATGTGAATCTGTTGAACATGCTTCTTTTGCCTTGTCATAGGAATGCTTATCAATGGAGAGATTGAGCTTTATTAATGAGGAATCCACTGGACAGACAGAGGTGAGACTTGAATAATGAGTGCAGTTCTTTTTATGCCTTGAAGTTGTCCAGTGTGATCCCTAAATGACCAAGCCTTGTTTTTACTGATGACCTATTTATTTTTGCTCCAGATCCATGAAACTGTAATCAGTGGTAACATTAGTTGGATACTGTTAAAAGAATCGTTTTGAAATTTATAGGACAAGATCATGTAAAGAAGTTACAGTTGATGGAAAGGAAAAAGATAATAACAGTAGTTTGCACAAGTCATAAAATTCTGGATCAAAGTTAAGTAAAAAGCAATTACTAACTAGCTATCCATTATAGTATTATAATTAAAACTATATATTACGTATTACATCACTAATTACTCATTTTCTTGCATTAAAATAATTTATTTTTATTTTTTGTGCTTATTGTTGAAATAAAACATTGATAAAGTCATAAAACCTAGACACATTAATATAGAAATACTTTTAGTAGTAGAGCTACAACCTAATGAAATGATATCTAAGTTTCAAATTATGTCTATATTCTATAATGATTCCCTCAAAACACGTATCAACACAGCTCATAATATTGAAACAAAATAACTTTATTATTATGGTTATTTCTAATACATGAAAGTTCTAGTAAACGAAATCTGAAAGATTAACAAAGGATTGCGTTACTGCTGAATTCTTTTAATTCTCTGCTATAGCCATTTTTTTAACTTTCCATGCTTAAAGGGTTTGGTGTCGATTGTGGCCTAACGAAAATAAAAAATAAATAAAGAATTACGCTAATTTCTCACCAAATTTAATTAAATTGTATTTAATATTTTTTATTTCAAAAAATATACTCAACTTATTTGATATTTTGATATGTGTCATAAAAATTTTTTTCTGTCAAAAAAAATTAGCTTTTTGCAAACTATAAGGCTGTGATTTTATTTTTATTATAATAGTAAAAGACTAAAAGCATATACTAAATTCTCTTATGAAAGTGTGATTTTATTCTTAATATGTCAATAAATATAATTAATTAATTTTGTTTTTTCAAATACATATTATACAAAAAGTTGTTTGCATTAATTAAAATTAAAAATAAATTAAAGAAGAGTTAAATGTAGCTTTTAAAACAAAAAGAATATAACATATAACTGTGATTTATTTTTGATATTACAGTAAATATAATTAAGTAATTTTGTTAGAAGAAACATATATTATATATAAAAATTAATTTTTTATCAATAAAATTAGTTTAAAAAGAATTAAATATAGTTTTTAAAATAAAAAATATTAAATATAATTTAGTAAAATACTAGATTTAAGTATAATCATTTATATATTTGCTATTTCAATTTTCAATTAAATTAATAAAAAAATTTTAAAAACTCAATTATATGAAGTTAAGTTGTTAAAATCATATATTTATCTATAAAAATAATACACTTGTCATTTTTAAAAAACTTATATATTTTACTTTAATAAAAAACTTAATAATTATTATATAAAAAACTTTAAATAAATTTTTGGTTAAAAGTAACATGATCCTTTAATTAAAGGAACATTTTTTTACCCTTAAAAAAAAAAAAAGGGCCCTCGTCAAGCCGACACCTGTAATAGGAACACTGCAAAAGGGTTCCGTTCTGTATAAATGTGATTAGGGCTTTGGTATTGGGTTTTTAGGCCAAATTTGTGTGGGGAGAGAAGAGCACAGAGAGGAAATATCGATGGCGTCAAGGGTTTCTCTGAAGGCGAAAGGCAAGAATTCCAAGGGCGCCAAGGCATCGGAGGAGCGATCAGCGACTCAGTGCCTGAAGGAGTGGAGTACTTGGACCATGAAAAAAGCTAAGGTCATAACTCACTACGGCTTCATCCCCTTGATTATTATCATCGGTATGAACTCAGAACCGAAGCCCCACCTCGCCCAGCTTCTTAGCCCCGTCTGATCAGGTTTCTTCAGCTTGGATATGGGCTTCTAGCTTTTTAATTGGTCCTTTTTTTTTTGGCTACTTGTCGAATCTACTTCGAACCTTGTTTCATGTACTTTTCTTTCTGGAATATGTATGTTTTTGGATTGCTTTAAGTAGCATATGTGATATGATGGGCTTAATTATATTTAAGTTGTGTGATTTGAGAATTTTGACGAGGTAAAAGAATAATGGATTTATTATATTTAGTATCGTCTCTATGCTTAATTAGTTTATTGACACTATTCATATCAATTTAAGTATGTTCCCCATTATTGTTCATCCAGGCGGATGATATAGTATTGGTTTGATCAAAGTAATAGACTAATATGTTTTTGGGGTTACTTCCAATATGCTTTTCAATGCTGCACGGGTTGAGATTATTTTTGGCAATCCCAATTTATGACATTTAATGCTTTGTGATGGTTAATTCTAAATTTTGGTGGAGCAGAGCTTTGCTCGATTTTTATTTTCTACTTAGGATGCTGAAGAAACCCGCGGTAGGGTTCTCTTGCATTTTTCTTTTTGTTGTTATCTGAATTTGAGTAAAAATGATGTGTCAACTAAATACAAGACTATAAACAAACATGAGAAGTATTCCACTATGTGTGTGATAACTACTACAGTTGAATCAGCTTCTTGCAGTTTGGAGATAGAGTGATTCTGTTGGTTGTTTTAATGCCTAGTTAGCTATGCATTTTGCAAATTTGAGCAAATATAAAAGTAAATTTTTAAGTTATGCTTGACTTACTTTATCAGGGGATGTTTTCAGCCAATTACTTCATATCAACCACTAATGGCCTAGAAATGAAAAAATAGAACAGGTTCATGGATGTTGTGATTGATATTTAGGGCCAGATTGGTACGAGGAAAAGGGAGAGTTTCCATAAATTTTGGTGCAATGTCCATTGTGTTTTTGTTATAATTACTTAACATTATCTATCCTTTTTTTATTGCTTTTTTTAAGTCGGGGCCCAAGTGTCATTTTTCATCCATTATATTCACTTTTCCCCCCCTCTTTCCATTCCATTGTACCAAATGTAGCCTTAATGTCAAAGGTTAAAGTTGTTGAGTTGATTTTGTGATAAGAAGAAATAAGGAGATTACTCTTGCTTCTCTGTTCACTGTGACTACTTGATTTAGGCTTAGGTAGTTATAAGTTACCTTCTGTCCAAGTTGCACCACAAAGTTATGTTCAGTTTGAGTAAGATAATCATAGGGGAAAATGTAAGGGAAGGACATTGGTGCTTTCTTTATTATTTTCTGAATACTACACTAGTTGGAGTGTTTAGAGCCTGATTTTTGGGTGCTAACAATACTGTTGACTTTTCAGCATGGTGATCTGATGCACCGGCGGTTATTCTTTTGATTTGATGACATATATGTTCAAATTCTTATAATTTGCAAGTTTTCATTTGTTATGGATAGGCTAATGTTTGAAGTCTTAAGGGTGTAATTGGGCAGAGTTGATTTAGTGCAGAGTCTGCTTCTTCAGCTCTACCCTATTTGAGCTTAAGAGTTAAGATGACTAAACCCACCCCTTTCTTTGAAGGATGGTAACTGAATTGAGTTGTAGGTTTTTTCTATAGTTTCAGTTTGATGTGGAATTTTAAACCAGGAAATGCTAACAGGATTTTGGGTCTTTAGAGATTGTCTATTAACCAAGAAAGATTTCTACAAAGTGCTTTTTATGATTTTATTTGGGGTTGTCATTCTTGAGAATTGATCGTTGGAAGATACCAAGGCAGCTGTTGAAAAAAGAAACTATTTGTTTATAACAAGGACATGATAGATTAGTCTTCCCCTTGAAAGAATGTCCGACCCAGGTATATTTCCCATTAAATTTGTGATTGTAAGATTTCTTTTGGCGTGCATGTGGGGAAGTGTGAGGCTATTTGCATAATTTGATTCCACAAACGGAAGAGAACCATTATTGCAAGATTTCTTAAGTGGAATACTCATATCAGTGGAAATTGGTGCGCCTTCCTCCAACATTCTGGGAGTACGGCTCCACCAGGCCCTCAATAATCCGGACTGTGTCATCCAAATTAAAATCGCCTGGTGGAGTCGTCCTCTTTTAGTGTTGGCAGAAGTCGCTTGGTGCGCCAGAATAGTCTCCCTTGTTGCAGATAGATGCTAGAGGGTGTAGAATTTTGTTCGAGGAGTATCAGTACTGCATATTGATTAAATTAGTAGGTCCTATCTCTGAGATGTACAGTGAGGTGGAGGTAGCTGTTTGAATTTCAAGTGGGGCCTGCAGTAGAAAATATGCGGCGCATGGAGATTTGCTGGGAGTGAGTGGTGAGGATTGGCACATTGCGGTAGGTGGGAATATTTCCCTAGTACGTAGTTATACACTATGAGTGGCCTTCATCCTTTGGACTCACCTTTGTAGCTGTCTCTTTACCATTTAGTACTGACACATCAGCCTTTAGTCTTTGTCAACGGCTGATTAGATTGAATCCCAGAGTTTTAAGAGAATGAGAGAGAGAAACCAAGATTTAGGGATTGTGCTAAAGGAGGCTGAGAGCTTGAGTGATATGAAAGCATTTGGAATTTGTCATTGCACTTGCAGATGAGTCCCATCCCTTGATGTGGGCATAGACCAGCCCTGCACAGGTTTTGCCTTGGTCATTATCATCCTAGCCTCTAGGGTATTCATTAGGTCGTTAGCCCTCAGGGCTTGTCCTAACTCGGCTTAATTGGGTTGAGGCGGGTTGGATCAAAAATATAAATGAACAGAACTTTAAATAAAATTATATCAGGTTGGGTTGACCACGAGCAAAGCTATATTCTGTCTAATTTTTTTTTTAATCTAATTTTTTCTATATGCTGCAACTTTCATTACTTATCTAAATCTTTTTTATATTTTAATTATTTTCATCATTGATGTTTATATTTACTGTCATTTCTTTTGTTGAATAATGAAAATACACATGTTTGCTTAAAGTTAATTATAATAGAATAGTTTATATTTTACTTGATAATATCATATTATTTTTTTATTACTGATAAAAATAAAAGTTCTAAAAGTCTATTATTTTAATATATATATATATATAAATTTACAAAAAGATATTTTTATATTACAAATAGAAAAAAAAAAAAGCCGAGGCAGCTTTAATTTACTCCAACTCAACATAAAATTGGGTTTATTTGTGTAGAGTCATAGATATAAAAACAAACTTAATGTCTTAATTAGGTTGGTATTATGCTTAATAAATGTTTGGACCGACCTTGCCCTATCTGTGAACAACCCAACTATCCTCCGAACTTAAAGAACGGTTTACAATAGCAAGAGGGAACCACTATGATAAAGTGGGTAGAATCGCCCTCCCCGTGATGAGATCATCGGTAAAGTTAGAAATCACTCACAGTTCATCTCAGAAATAATTTAGGAACTGATTACCTTTTGGCGGTCAGCTCGACCCAATAATTCCTCTTTGGGCCTGAGCTGAGGACAAAGCATTCGAATCTCTCTGCCAACGTCACTTTGGATTACTAAACGCCTCTTTAATAATAAACACTGATATTATTGACCCAAAAAATAATAATTATAATAAGCACTTATATTCACGATAAATCATGAAGATTATTTATCTTCATACTCTCCTATAGGATCAAGATCTTTTACAGTGCATGAATCTCAATCCTTTATAAAATATGTAGTTTAGATTATTTCAATATTTTTTTAATCATTTCACATTATATTATATAGATTAAAAAGTTAGATTTCACATTGACTTCTCGTCTTTTTCCTATTGTCTTTTTCCTCCTCCTCACTCCATCAAATGTTTGAATATAAGATTCTTGAAGAATATTAAAATTGAGGTTCTCGCTACCATTTTCTAAATCCATGATTCTTGCATATTCTTTGTACATACAAAAATAATTAACAATTTAATAAAGTAAGTGTCTAAATGGTTCAACCTCCTAGGACATTATTTTTATATTTTAATACTCCTTTAAATTGACTTGGGAGGGCTTGAAGGCTGCCAAAAAAAAAATGTTCAAGCAAACCAAGTTGGTTCTCAAGAGAAGGTATGCTCCATTGTTTGAGGTTCGATGCTACAGATGGAGCATAAAAATAAATATTGCTACTTAATCAGGGGCCAACTTGTGGCCCAAGGATATTAGGCCTCTACTTAATCATGTGAATATTTACTCCTTACCGGTTGTAAAAAGCAGAAGAGATTTAAAAGAAATAAAAGCCAATGGCACATCCCAAGATGAAGCATCAATTATTTGCAATTGGAAAGTCAAGGAGGTGGGCTAGGCTGTGTTTGTGGGATCCAAATGTTAGGAGAAAGAACAAATTCAATTGGGATAGCATGTGCCTTTATTTAATGCCCTTTGCCTTATCTCCTCCAATATGTGTCGTAGATTTTTGGTGTTATGTCATGCTCTATTCGTATAAGTTCTTCCACCAAATCCCCTCATGACATACGCAGCTTTTTCTTTTCTATTTGGTTCCTTATTAGTGCTTTCTGATTGACAGCTTTCATGTCATCTCCAATTTTATGTTCAACCTATCCAACGCTGCTATTGATTACCCTAACAAATACACAACTTTCTCTTTACACTCTCATTTGGACGGCATTCATAGTTTTCAAAACAGACCGTCTATGGGATCGGGTCGTCCGTCCAATTCTCAAATAATGAGTTTAATTCATTTATTTTTAATTTAAAGTTACTATTTTTTTGAACCAAATATGATATAATTTGATACAAATAATTATACTCATAAGAGTCATAAAAAACTTTCCATACATATTTGATATGTTTACGTATTCAATCAAATAATATATACATGTATATATAAAACATATTTTATTTCGAAAAATTATTATATAAATATTAAATTTTATAATAAGTAATATAGAATCAATTATTTAAAAACATCATGTCCAGTCTAATTTAATTATTTTGAGTCACATTGGTTCATCCAGCGTTGTCAATTGCATAAAAGTGTCCAATTATCGGTTTAACTATTGTTCCCAATAACAAAGATGGTATAATATTTCCAACCTCAATTCGAAATGAAGGTTAGAAAGAAAACTAACTATGTTCCTGATAATGATAGTTTGCTATTTTTTTTTCCAAGTTAGTAAAACAATAAAAGTACCACTTTCCAAGCCCACTGAAACAAAAGGGTGTGCACTTTTTCCCTTAATTCTCAACTTTCTCCCTTGTGTGTCCCTCCCCCTTATTTTGATTTTTAATGGATCCACAAGAAAATGATATCTCATACGAGTGTGAGAAAGAGAAAATGATTGAACCTGAGGGAGAGGGTCAAGTATAAGAATGGATGGATAATGTCTTGGGCCAATGAACCTTATCATCGAATTAAGCGTCACATGGGGTTTCATATGAACTGTACAACAACCTTTCGGTTTCAACTTTTAATGCCAACACTTTCTCTACTGAACCATTACAATCTTTCAAAGAACATCCCTCACAGGATTTCACCTCAAAAAATCAAATCGAAATGAATTAGTACATCATCCATTTCCTCATCAAATTGAAATAAATCCTTTTGAGTACGAGATTCTGGTTTTGCCCCAATATCTTCAACACTAATATTTTCTAGTGACGCGGAAATTAATGGTCCGGCAGGATAACGTAACTACTTGTTTCACTTCAAACGTCGGGACGAGGGCGAACACATAAGTTACTTGTTATGAACAAGTTGAAAATTGAGAAAGATATGAAAGAAAAAAAAAATGAAAAAAATAAATATTTGAATGAAATAAGTATTAAAGAGTTACGGAATTTTTTTAAACTTAAAAATATATTGACAAAAAAAAAACTGAAAACTTATATGAAAATTATATATTCTATTATTCTCACATTTTCATAAAAATTTCGTTTGTATGTTTGGTGAAATGAAAATATTATAGGAATAGAAAGTAAAATATATCAAAAGACTAAAATGTCCTTTATTAAAAAATCGAAAAAATTCCAAAACTATTATTTGATGTTTATGTTCTTTTAGACTTTCTTATGCCTTATTTACTATGGGGACCAAATGAACGCGTTTCATGATTATTTTATGTTTGGATTTAGTTACTTTTTTTTTTTTTTTTGGGAAAAATGATGTATTTACGCCACAGCCTGTGTGTTGCAGCTATTCTCGGATATTAATCACCGCACAAATTCCTTTTTGCTAAATAGAAGCAATCCATATATGTAAAAACGAATATTAATTCTTTTTATATTAAAAAAAAATCATTTGTTTTTCTTCCGTTTTTGCTATTCAGTGCTTGCGTGGCAAAAAGGAGACTCTGTTAAAAGAGAAGCTATTCTCGGACACCAGGTCCGTGCGTCCATGTGTAACAAACAGCACGGACCCATGTTGGTACAGTAGAGGAGAGGGCGAGGGCGAGGGCAGCGTATGAGAGAGATGAGACAGATGGGTTACTTATTTGGAGAGGAGAGGGGCATAACATAATCAATCTTTTCTGGTTAAGGATTGTTAGATTCCTAAATATAGCAAAAAAATATTCACAATGAATCAAATATAGGCATGTTACGTACTTAGGGTACGAGTGCAGGGAACTAGATAATTCCTGGTTAAGGATTAGTTCTAATAAGAGGTTAGTCTAGTGATAAAAAGCAAACATATTAATTATGTGTAGTCAATTGGATATATTGCCATAGGTTTAACATTTAGCTTTGTTGATTTTTTGAGACCAAATCATTGTCTATGAATTTATTCCATAAGAGGTAACTTAAGATATACACGCAAGTTAACTCAAAATTGCTCTGCTACAAATCCCATGCGTATAAACCATAAATACTCGATATCTTGGATCTTGCAACTAAGAAATCAAACTAGATTGGAAAAAAAAAAAAAAAATCCCCATGAAACCATAGAGTATATTTATTCGTGTCTTAAATATTAAAATATAAGATATCATAATACTTCAGATATTTATATTTAATGTATTCATAACAAATGATAAATAAATATTTTATATAAGTGAAAAACTTTTATAACTAGTATAATTTTTTTTTTAATAATATGAATGATATCTCATGTAGGTATATAGTTTAAATCTCTATATTTTAGATAGGCGCAATCATTTTAAGTATACCAAATATAAATTCATTTATTTTTATTTTCTTATTTTTTTCATCTGATTTTCCTTCATGACAATTGGTTAGTAAAATTTAAGTTTGGAAATAGCAATGAAATATATATGGTCACGTCATTTCATTTTCAATTTGGTTTTGTGTCAATTTATATGAAGCTGGCATCAGAAGGGAAATCGACGAAGGATTCTTTTTATTTTTCTTACAATCAAATTAACGAGAAGAGTTTGTCATGAATAAATGATCAGTTGAAAGCATTCTTGTTTGATGGAGTGCAATAACTACCCCCTAATATTGCCACTTACTGTTAAAACATTTTATTTTTTGGGGGTTAAATTGTGGTCCGAGTTAACTTCTGACACCTCAACGAAGTTATTTATCTGATGAATCCAGTCAAGTAATTTGCTTTATTTAGGTCAAAACTAAAAAGCATGATCCCCAAAGTGGGCTGAGCTGAGCTGAATTTGACTTTTATTTTTTTCCTGCTTTTGAGATATTGAAGACTTTGAGTACGAAATGGTAGTAGGAGTAGGACCGTGTTGAATAAATGCCGAAAGTGCATTAAACTGAGTTCGTACTCCTTTGAATCTTTGTCATATAAAAAGGTGAGTGGTTGGAGATGGAGTTGCCCCTACGGATTTAATTATAAGGTAACCCTCATTTTGCGGTTTGGTTCACGGGAATTAAGGAAACAAATATTTGTATCTTTGCAATATCATGTTCATGGGTAACAGCAGCTGATCCATGACCATGACGACTGTTCATATAATTGATTCATAATTTCCAAACACAATACTTCCCCCTTAGGTATACGTACCTGATGACTTGTGAATTGTTTTGTTTCACGATCCTTTTAATATTGATATTCAATCAAGCTAGCATTTACATTATTTGAGTCTATTAAATTGTTTTGATTAGTTATTAAACTTCTTTAAATCCCATCCAAATTTATAAGAATGTATCATTCTTAAAACAATAATGGATAACCCAATTAAATATGAAAAATCAATTAAAAAAAGTAAAAATCTTGTTAATTTTTTGAATAAGATATATTAGTTTTTTTTTGTTTGAACTTGACTATATTACACTTGATATCCTCTTATTTAAAAAATTACATTAAGCTCTCCTAATATTTTAATATATATATATATATATATTAGAAATTCTCTGTTTAATATAAATTAACTTTTATATAACATGAAATTACAATTTTATTTTTAATATGATAATATAAACAATTAAGTAATTTCTTTTTTTTTTTGGAAAAATGCATATTATGTAAAAAAACTAATTTCATTGAAAAAAATAAATTGATGAGAAACTGAGTATAATTTTAAAAAATAAGCATAATTTAAGTAAATATAAAAAATTAATATAATTTACTTTTTTAACTCTTTTAGATACGAGACCTTTTTTGGTTTTTTACTTTTACGTGTGAGAATACAAAGGCGTGGTGAGTACATATCTTATCCTTCCTTTCTCAAAGAAGCATCTTTTTCTTTTTTTGAAGTATCAGAATGGAGCACTTATCCACCTTGACCTAGAAATCTGGACATATATGACACAGAACAGTGTTTGATTCCAACATTTAAAACTGGTGGGAGACAAGAATGGAAATGGGAGAGGGAAGAGGATTCTCAGTTAGTCTCACGTGTTGTGTTCCCTTCTCACTGTTACATAGGAATCCCACCTGCACATTCATAAATAAATGCGATTTGGGTGTGTGGCTTCTACTATTTCACATTCCAGAATAAAGAATTCGTCTTGTTTAGCAGTAGCCACCACTAGAATATCTCCTTTTTACTTTGCAATAAAATTGAGATGAGACCTATCGTCATTAAAAAAAATGTTTACCTACAAAACTCGATCCAAAAATTCTTTTGATTGTTGCAGTTTGATCCTGCCAATCAACAAGCCAAACTGGTTGGTTATAGGGGGGAATATAATCTCTTTTAAGCCCCTGTTTAACATCTTTAGAATAATTAAAGTCAAATTTTAAAATCTACAAACATAAAAAAATTTATTGAAATTTAAATTGGCGTGTTATCTACCTCTTGTATGATATGAGGCTAATAGGAGCCCCAAAATCAACCCCTATAATAGTTACAAACAAATGGCGGGGATGATTGTAATCTGGACAATCTTGCGTCAAACCATCATAACCTAACCTTAACACGAAACAGTGGATGTATACTCTGTTACGAAGTGGGTCCGGACCCGGTTAAAGTGCTTTAGAAAAAGCAACATCTGGTTGGTCAGAAAAGAAAAGCAGGTTAGAAGCAATTTATCAATTATCATGACTAATCAGTTATCAGATCTGGGTATTTAACAGAAGGAATTAGGTTGGAACTCTTACTTACATTATGTATTTAAAAAAATTGAAGACCTATCAATTGAGAAGATTATTCTATTCAAACTTGTGTGTGAAACAATACGATTATCTTGGAGCAAACAATATCAGAATGGAGTCATGCGCAGTTTGGCATATGACATTCAACATCTTCGGCGACATTTGGTTACATAATAGCATTAAATTTAAGTATAATTTTTTTAAATATATTTTTATCATTAGATTGTACAATAGAAATATAATATGTATAACACTATAACAAAAGGTGCAAATAAGGACTGAAGCATTAGTCAATTAAAAAATTTTGTAAAATTAGTTGAAAAAACATAATTTCTAATTGAAAAAATAGTCGGGGTTTCAGTCGCATTTTTACTTGCTGGTAATTGATTGTTTACTAATTTTGAGTGGTAAAATAGGGAGTTTCAACTCTAAAAGTGGTTGTAGCTTTTTAAACAAATTGAAAATTGATTGAACTGTTAGACCAATTTCCAATAGAAACCCTTTTTTTAAAAATTGCATTGCTTCATTTTTTTTACTTTCTTTTCATGTCTTTTTTTTTTGTTGTCAGAATTTTTCTTTCATTTCTTTGATTTATAAGTCTATTTATATTTTAAAATTAGATTTTTTTATTAACTAATTTTTTATTCATAATTTGTAATAACTATTTCTTCATTGTTGCTAATTATATATTCAATTTCTGTTTTTAAATGTCATCTATGCATTTCATTCTTCCTCTTCGTCTTCATCTTTCTGCAATTATTCTTCCTTTGCCTGTATTTTATTCTTCCTCTTTGTCTTCATCTTTCTGTACAGTTATTCTTCATTTTCATCTTATAAATTTGCAACATATCTTAGAAGGAAAAAAAATTAACATACAAAGGAAGTCAAAAACTCAAATTAATTAGAACAAAGACTAAAGAGAGAACTTCAACTTCATTAAGAGTCGGAACAAAGAAAATATGAGAAATTGATAAAAGAAAATTAAAATAAAAGAGAAGATAAAAAGAAAATTAACATACACGAGTTTCACCTTCAATTTCAGAAACGTAAGAACAAAGACAACTTCAAACATGAAGAAGATGAAGCCATGAAGAGAGAAAAATTTTATAAAATGAAAACAAAATATTAAATGAAGAAGAAAGTAAAGAAAATTCACCATATATAAAAAGATAAAGTGAAAATATGGTGGACTTTTAAATTATGCAATTGAAAATTTCAAAACTTGCTTTGTACTTCAAATTCACACTAATTTTTGGACAAGTTTGATCAATGTTGGCAAAACTAATTGATAATTAGTAACCATCAATCAATTATACCTAACTGATGTATGGTTAGCTTGGCTGACTAATTACACCCTGCAAAAATCTTATTGGCTGACTGAAGTTATCTACAAAACCATGTGAATTGCAGCTTTTGTTATGAATTGCAACTTTTATAATTTTTGTTTCTATAAGTTAGTTAAAAATTAAATTATAAAATAAAAAAATACAAGTATTTGAAAAATCAATCAGACAATTCAGTTAGTATTTACTAACATTGTTATAGTATAACAAATAGTCTGAATTATCTAATTATATTATGTTGAATTGTAAAGATTATATATTTATTTTATTTTTATTTAAAAAACTTAATAACAAATATATAAAATCTATATTTAAATTTTGTTCTAAATAATATTTGGTAGAATATATGAAATAGCAGTGAGCTTAGGTCTCAGGCGTAGCTCTTTTGATTGATATGTCTTAATTTGCTAAAATAATGCTAGATACACAATTTTATTTTTATATTTCTAGAAAATTATTTTCTCACCTGTGTATTGCATGTACAATATTCTTATTAAACTCTGTATATGTCATGTCAAAGTTAATGGGTACACAAATATGTACTAAATGAATATCATGGGCTTTCACTTTAACTCTTTTAATTTTATGGGCAAAACAGAAAGGAAACAAAATGATTTTACTTAATATGTTTGGTATAATGGAAATAATATATAAATGAAAAGGAAGTGGAAAAAAGAAGATCAAAATATCAGTTCTAAAAAAAATAATATTTTATTTTTCCCATTCCTTTTAACAGTGACCTAACCCTCTAATCAACTTATCAACTACTTGTTGTTGCTATGTTAAACGAGCGATAACAACCTTCCACTACTTCAACATGCATTAGCCCGAAGGGAGATATTGCAATAATCACAGCACATCTAAACTAGATTCTAATGGAATTCATTATCTTTGCAACACAGAAAGAGTTCCTAATCATCATAGCTATGAAGTCCTTCGATCTTTTTATCTCATTCAACCTTGTGATTAGAACTTCTAGGAATGGGTTGTTGACTTTATTGATTAGTCGATTAAGGAAGTAAAGCTACAGTAATATGATATAATGAAAAAGAAAGCGCATTTGGCGTTTAAAACAGGTTGTGTTGTTGGGACAAAGTGAAGTGTGATAGATTAAAGGGATATATTTGATTGGATAATATAATGATAAAAAAAATATAAAATATGAATAAATAAAGATAGATGAAATAGAAAATGATTATTTTATTTTTATTTTTAAAAATATGATTTAATAAATAAAATAATAAATATAAATATAAAATAAATATTATGCAAATTATATTTTAAAAAAAAGTACGTTTGCGATGCAATAAATCAAATGGATCATAGGTCTAAAGAATCTGTACGATGGCAAGGGGCATATTCAACTTTCACTGTCTTAGCTCTAGATACTGCTCAACTCCCGGGGCTTAGTGAAGAAAATTGCATAAGATGATAGATTTTCCTTTCGCATGAAGCTTGTTGCCTACCAAATAGCCAATGCAAATGGAATTTGTCTCCTTTTTCATTTCAAGAGTTCTATCAAACATGGCATTAGTCAATCAATAACTATATTATACGATAGTTACTTTGTCTTTGTCTTTCTCTTGTTTTTTTTTTTTTTCTTTTAGAATTTGTTTGGTATATAAAAATGATTTTTATAAGAATGAGAATGAGAATAAAAATTAGAATTGAAAAAAAATCTTATGATTCAAAATTATGTTTAATATTTTTATTTTTGGTTAAATAGAAATAGTGTATAAATGGCAAGGAATGATGAAAAAAGACCAATATACTCCTAATTAAATAATAATAATAAATATATTTAGTTAATGGGAATAGAGGGCACAGTAGTAACATTAAACTTAATTGCAAAGATAAAATTGAAATGCCATTCATATAGTTAGGGGAGCTTTCCTTTCTTGGAAACTAATTTCCTACCGAAAAAAAAAAAAAAAAAGCAACATCAGTATACCAACAAGTTTTTTTATTCATTTTTATCCCACTTCTTTTCCTTTACCCGGCTTTTCCACTCTATCAAACAGGATTTATAGCAAATTCATCCCATATGATATTTAAAGAAAATTTTTCAATTTACTATGTTTTAAGACAGATTTGAAATTTGAAATGTATTCACACTTTCAATTTCCTTTTCTTAGCAGATCTAAAATATGTTAATAGGTGGAATATCTCTTTTAAGAAGTTGTCCACTCACACTTCAATTGGAATTTATGTTGCTGTTTAAGGAAATTATTGTTAATATTATTTTATTTGGTCAATAATCTTGATATCTTATGATACCATGAAAGATGTTGAATCTTATAACTAATACATACTACCTTTATTTCGTTCCGCGGAAACCAATGATAATGGTGATATTTTTTTCATCCCAAATACAAAAGAAGCTGCAAGGCAATAAAGTTTTTAATTTCATTTTAGTTGAACGGTAAATTTTTACTTATTCATTCTTATATAATTATTAGATCAGAGATACGTATTATTAAAAAGGATTTCTGAACTTTGATTGAAATGCAAATTTTCATTTTCATAAAAACAAATAGGCGCGCGCGCACATATATCTTTAAAAAAGAAACTTTCATTTTCAGCAGTAATATATAATTATTTATAGTAAAATCTAATAACTAAAATTTAGATTATTACAAGAAAAAAATGTAAATTTTAGCATTAAGTATAACGGCTATTTTATTTTTAATAGTATTTTACATCATCATTTATTATGTTCTTATTTTTTATATTTACTAATAATGGTATATTATTTCTAACACATATTTGATATATATTTTTAGAAGAAATTTTATTTAATTATGAGTTGATGTATTTGAACTTGTTAATTTAAGGAGAAAATACAATTTATTTCCCCTGGATTAAGGCTTATTTAATACTTTTATACAATAATTTTAAATATTCTTTTAAATTAATATTTAATTATAATTTAATATGTAAATTAACTTTAAAATGTAGCTAAATAACCCAATTTTTTAGGAAAACCTAAAAACTTCAACTTTTACAGTGCGTTTGGATGGAGAGAAAACTGAGGGAGAGAGAAAGGAGGGAGAAGAAAACGGCATTTTCCCCTATTTGGTTCAGAAAGAAAACTAGGGAGAAGATAAAAAATGAAAAAAAAAAGTATGGTGGGTCCCATTAATTTTTTTCTTCACGAAGATGGAGAGATTTGAAGGAGAAAACGCTGTGCGTTGCAGGATTAAATAAAAAAAATATAAATTTAACAAAATTTGTTAATATTTTAATTAATATTATAATTATTAATTTTATTACAAAATTAATTAATAATAAATATATTTTTTAATATTAAAACTAACAAATTATATATAATTAAAAAATATTATATATAAACGTAATTAATTAACACTATAATATATATATATATATATATAACACAATTCTTTAACATTTTAATTAATTAATTAAAAAATTAATGTTATAATTAATTTTATTATAAAATTGATTAATATATTGTATAAAATAATAATATATTTTTATCTTATTCAAATTAATAAATTATATATAATTTAAACAAAAAATTACAAAAAAAAATACTATTCGACTGAAATTCAATCAAATAATATGTCCCGTTAAACTTCAGTCGACTATGTCCGACTGAATTTCAGTCGGACATATATATATACACACATCCGATTGAAATTCAGTCGGATGTGTGTATATATATATATATTATATTATTTTAAATATATAATATTTATTATATTTATATTTCTTTTTAAAATATATATATATGTAAAAAATTAAAATAATAATATTATTATTATTATATTAAATTAACATTTTTTTTTTTATTTCTTTTATTATTCTTAAAAAACATATGCATATGTAAAAAAAAATATTATTTTTTTAATTTAATTTTCTCTTCTCTCACATTTTTTCTTCTTTTTTTTTTCTACTTTTCTTTTCTCCTGTTCAAACAAAGCATTAATGTCTAGATCTTATATGAGTAGTACGTGGCATTAAATCTCCCATCCTTTTGTCCACCCAAAAACCTCGTAGTTAGTTAATTAGTTTTTATTTTTTATTTTTTATTTTAAGTTTCAATAACCCATTCAACGTAAGGAGAAAGGGCTCGTGGAAGGTTTGAATCCGGGAGAGCTTGACCATTTAACCATTTGATTATCTCGAGATTTAGATGATTATCTCAAAATTTGTCAAAAAAAAAATTATAATTATATATGAATCTCAAAATGTGATTGGATAATTAGGGTTTGGACTTTCTATATCCCAACCCAATTAGAAATTTGGTTATTCAAAGTAAGTCAATTTAGTATTAGTATTTGTTACGTATGTTGTTTGATTATAAAAGTTCACATTAGCCTAACATAATTTAGTCTCATTTTAAAAGATCTAAAACACTTAATGGCTTTTATTTATCAAGTTTCATTTAAGACATTGATACAACAAATCGTTAAAATTATTTTAAATAGAACAACTTCAGCACAATAAGTTACTTGATTAGATAATTTTTATGACTTTATTAAGTAATTTGACCTTATTGGTATCATCAATTAATTAATTACCCCTAAAACTTATAAATAGTGACATTCACAACTATATCAGGGGAAGACAATCTTTATCAACTATAAACACCTTTGCCATAATCTCTTTTAGGTTTACATACTACTAACATAATAAATTATGATCTTTACTTTATCTATTATATCATTATTTCTTTAGAGTTTGTAATACAATTAAGATCTCTTCAAATTTTTTTCCCGTCTATCCTTCTCTCCTTCTCTTTCTTTTGCAACACCAATGATCTAGTTTTGTTTGCCATCACAGTCACTTTTGAGATACTCCACAGTGAAATTAATGTTATTTTTCAAATAATACGGGGCACTTATTATATTTTAGAGTTAAGCAAAGACTTGCATGGAATTTACAAATAATGAATTTTCTACATATAATGAATTTTGCCACTTAAATAAAATATGAATTAATTTACCCTTAATTAAAAGGTTTTCTATTTTACAATCATAAAGAGTCAGCTTAGTGGTTAAAGAGGGTACTTCTTATCTTGATTGTTCTTCTAAATTTATTTATAACATTAACTAAAAATAATAAAATAATTTTATTTTTAGAATGAACAAATAATATGTCAAAAGTTAATTTCATAAAAAATAAATTAAAAAATGGAGATTTGTATATTATATATCTAGTTTCAAAACAGAAAATTATATCGTTTAAACTAGAGAATTATTAAGTATAATTTAGTCCATTTAAAATAAATATAATATATTCATTCATATTAATATAGTTTTGAATTCGGTGGTCTCTTTGGTCTCAAATTACTTTAAGAAATGAAATAATATTTTTTAAAAATATAAATATTATGAATGCCTTACAAATCTAATATTTTTATAAACTTAAAATAGTCTAGTTCATATTATTAACACTCATGTTATTAGGACAATCCTGCATAATTCTAAGGAAGTTGATGATACATAACACAAATCGATAATTATAAAAATAAAATGAAACTTATTTCATTTATCAAGTCTCATAGTATTGATCATTCCCAGAATTCACTTGCTGGAAAATATTTCTATGCATTAGTGACTACAAACTATCTTATTGGTGACTACAAACTATTTTTCTTTTTTTTTTAGTTCATAAGAAAAAAAAATGTATACTCCATAAACATTCTAAGCCATACTTTCTTTTTTCACTAAACATTATCATTCACATTTTGTCATATCCTTAATACTAACAATAAATATAAGGAGAAGTTCAATAATATACATATATATATATATAAAACGTGAAAAGTTATTTAAGTTATTTATTTATTTTTTATTTTTAAAATATAAAGTACATTATAATTTAATTTTTATTTTTAAAATGTTAACGTGCAACGTAAAGCAATGGCTGTCCACGTCAAAGCTCACCTTTCGATGCGATGGGAACGGCGAGCTTCTAATACGTCGTTTCCTGCCTCCTTTAACTATTCCCTAAGCAAGCCTTAGAATATTTAATCATCCACGTGGCACTATATAATTGGTTATGACCGGGCGTGGCGTACCTTCGTAGACTACGACTCCGTTAAACGAGCCAGAATTTCGGCTGCTTTTGGTGGCACGCTCGCCTCTGCCCTCTCACCTTCTATCCTTTTTGGCTTTCTCCATCTTCTGCAAAATTTTTCATTTGAAAATAATAAAAACATGCACACAAACCTATAGTAAGTATATGCGTCAATATAGAAATCAAAATATCTGGCTTTCCAGTTTAAAAAATCATAATGGATAAACGTAACCTCACACTCACGCGCATGAATAAAACTTATTTGAATTTTTAAATATTTATTATTAAATTTTCATAAAAAATTTTGATAATTAAATATTTTTTGAAATTCAACCTCATATGACAATTTTTTAAAAAATAAAATTTTGAGAATATAAAGTCTGAAATATTAAATTCTTTTACTACTAAACAAAAATATCTTACCTGATTAGTTACAGATGCTTTTTGAAAAATAATCAATATTTAAAAAATCAGATTCATTATTTAATTGGTAAAAATACTAATTCACTATTCTGTTTATTAAATTATGGTTAAATTAATAATAATTAAATATATATATATTTTTTTTAAATTTTTATATATTAAAATTTTAATCTAACAAATAAATATTAATAATTTTTAAATATTTGATTATTAATTTAATATTTTTAAAATATTTGATTAAAAGTTATAAGTATTTAATATTAAATTTTTAAAATTCTTAAATTATATCAAAATTTCCCTTATTATTAAAAAAACTAAAAAGCAATGATAAGTTTAGCTAAATACCTTAATATTTAAGAGAGATATTATTATGAAATAAGACGTAATTGAAAGTAAATACTAAAAATAGTTAAATATGTCTTTTTTATTTCTCTTATATATATTTTTTTTAATTTATCAATGTTTCAATTTTTTTTTTCTTTTAGTGCTTTCTATATTTAAATTTATTTAAAATAAACTATTTTATTATATATAAAATATCTTTAAAAAAAATTTAGATTGATTCAAATTAGCTTTTAATCAATCTAATTTTAAACAATTCAACTAGCTTTTAATCCGTTTTTTGGGTTAACTAATTTTTTTAGCTAATCAAATCAATCCAATGAATAGTCCCAATCCAATAAGTCAAATTAGTTACTTCAACTTAGTTTTGAAAGCTCTAAATATAATTTAAAAATATTACAGCTTACAAATTTTTAAGTTTTCACTCCACCTAGGGATGGGAATATTAATTTTTTAAAAATTATATTAAATACATATAAATAACAAGGTATGTGTAAACTTAACCGCTGTACAAGTTTGTCAAAATCAAACTCAACTTGTCAGTGAAAAATAAAATATTTTGCATAAACTGAGTTTCAAAGTTTATATTCAAACTCAACATCACTTAGATAAAAAAGTTTTGAATAGGCCAAATCCTAAGTCTAATTAAGAAATATTATTATTATTTTAAATTAAATTAAATAATATATATATATATATATTGTCAACAATAATACATTTTTAATGTCAACAAATACGAAACTAAACATTTTTAACACTGTAAATTAGATTAAATAATAAGTACAAATATATAGGACGTGCTTGTCAGCGTATAATAAATTATAGTTTTATCAAATTAGTTTTTAGAAGTTAATTATCATTATATGACTTTAGAAATATTTGAAAGTCAAATGTATTGCTTTTCATGATTCTATAATTGTCAAATTTTGCTATAAAAAAATGAATGAAAGAGAAGACTTTTAATTCTTAAACAAAATAAGAAGCTTAATCGATGTTTCTACCATCACTTTAAAAATCAAAGATGTGGAAAAAAAAATATTATTATTAAATTGAATTATTAATATTAAGAGATGCCTAAACTTTGAACTTTACTTAGCACATTGCATAAAATAAGTTATGATAATATGCCTAATAACAAAGAAATATTTTATAAGATGTTATTCCTAAACAGTTCCATACATTTTCATAATTATCTAGATAACAATGTTAAGGATATATTATACATTAGTGTATTGTTCTATAATTAGGTTAATTTATGGCCGGTTGGTGTATCAAAAAGGAGAAGAATAAAAAGAATAACATAAGTTGGCTCACTTAGAGAAAAAGTATTCTATGGCTGGTACGGTATGTAACATGGAAAAGAATTACTATGAAAGAGATAATAAAAAAAGGTGATTTTTAAGAATAAAAATAATCCTCATATTCATATTTTAAAAAATAATAAAAAGTGATGAAATATTATTGAATAATAATATAAGAGCATAATAAATATTACAAAATTTGATAAAAATGAATTACTTTGCCTGTGCCCCAAGCAAACAGGAGCTTTGGTAACTCATAGTATGTAGGTTCAAATCCCTTTAATGTCATGACTTTGCATTGGTGAGTAATACTTTTCAAAATGATTTCTAAATTTTGAGCAGGCATCTATTCATCTTTGCAATTATTTCCACGTCAAAGTATCAAATATAAGTGTCATGTGTATGAAATAAGAGTGTAAGACTGAAAAAGGATTTCGTGCATGTCATAAACACATTGATCGGTAATGTTGAAATAACATATTCTTATGGCATTTTTTCCATTAAAAATATGTAAGGTTAGTCCTTTTTGAAAAAAGTGTATAATTAATTTACCACTTATACAAGCTAGGTCAATATCTTTATTTGGTCAAGAAAATGAAAAAAAAAAAAAACTTACATAAAGTTCGTCATGTGTTTGTCATTAAATTTTTCAATGATCCTCTCACACGCGAATCATTTTTTCTAGACATTTCTATACAAGTGCATGTTTGGTCTTCAAATAAAAAATAAATGAAAAAGAAAAATTTACGTGAATGTGTATTATATTTTTATAGTTATTATTCAATAGTATTTATATGTTTTTATTACTTTTTTAAAATATAAATATGATAGTTATTTTTTATTTACAAAATTACAAACTTTTTTTTTTTTTTGGTTTCAAATCATAACTTCTTTTGTATCAAATGACTCGTATTTTTTTAATAATCTTGTTGGTGAAAGTGCCATAAGAGCAGTAGTAACAACTCCTTAAAGGCTTCCTTTGTCAGATTCAAATATATTCAACCTTGTTTGAGAATATCCACCTTTTATGGACACTAGCCTCTTCCTTTTCTCTGAGAAATTGTACCTAAAAGACCTTAATTTTGGAATTTTTAAAGAAAATTTTCACCAACAAAATTGATGTACATGTGTTTAAACTTTAGATTATAATTGGAAAATTAGTAAAAAAGAATGACGATTGTACCCAAAGGAGGGAGAAACTAAGATAAATGACTTGGGTCTCGTTTAATACACAAAATGGGAATGAATACAAAGGGAAAGGGAGTGAAAAAAGTAATTTTCTTTTGTCCTTGCATAAAAAATATAATAAAAATGATACAAACTATTAAGTAATAATTATAATAACATAATAAATATTGCATGAAATGAAATGAAAGATAATCCTGTTAATTAGTTATACCAAGCGCGGCCTTGATAGAGAAAAGTTGCTAAAGATGCTCAATCTAAAGGAAAGCCTATAAAAATGATGGTGTTAGAAACAACTCTTTATTATTAGAAATTGTCATGGCTAGGGATAAAAAATGTCGGTGAGCCCAAGTTATACATGATAGATGGAAGTGTGGATATAAATGTGGATATTAGAGTGACATAATAAGTATGAAACTTACACAAGTGAGACTTATTCACTGTGTTACTTTCTTTCCTACATAATGAGCTCTTAGACATGAGAGGATGTTCTCTCATAGGTGATAACATCAAGTAGTGTTTATATTGACTGTCTAATGTTTACATTTATATCTTTTAATAGTCATTTTTCATGTCACCTATATAATAGGTTACCTAGTTCTATTAAACAATTAAATGCCATTAATATTTAAAAAGATTAAAAATTTAAGTAAACGACACAGGATTCTCTTAAATTTTATTAAAATTATATATGCATTCTTTGAAATAAAAGTTATCCTATACACTAATTAAATTTTAAATTTTTTGACTAAATTTTTTTTTAATGAAAAACATTTTGATCAAAATATTTAAAATTAAACTAAAGTTATAAAATAATTCTTTTTTTAAGAAATGTCTATATATATCTTAAAAATAGAAAAAAAATTATAATTTTAGCAAAATTTAAGAAATATGTATGTAATTGACTCTAAAAGTTTTCACAAACATATAAATGAAATTAACACTAAATAAATATTTGAGACAATAAAAATGAATTTAAGATTTAAAAAATATGCTCTTGCCTTTGACAAACAAAGTCAAACCATGTGGACCTACAATGCACCAGTCCGGTAAACATGGTTTATGGGACTCTAGCTTCTCTTCCCTTGTCGAAAATTGAAAAAGAAATTACTAGCGCCTTGTTTGGTATCTTGAAAGAAAGTAGGAGAGAATGAAAAAATTTGGTATAATTATTATTTTATTCTTTTAATTATTATTTAACTTTATCTATTAATTATTATTCAATTATTAAAAGTAAGGACATTAAAATTATTTTTTATTTCTATTTTTATATTTAATGTTTTATATACCAAACAGGCAATAAAAGATATTTCATAGAAGCCCAACAAAATCGATTAATTCATATAATACATAATCATTGTTGGTAATAGAACAAAATAAACTAACAATGAGCCCAAAAAAAATTAAATTATACAAAGAAAGAGTTTTGAATACTTCAATTCATAAGATGAAATAATATTCTTTTAATAATTTAAATTTCATTTATTTGATTTAGAAATAATTTAAAAATAAACATTGAAATGTCTAATCAATCTCATAAAAAAATATATTAAAATATCATTCATTTTCAAGTAATACACATAATATTAAATAAATATTTCTGAATTGAAAGAAAAATAAATCCCATAAAATATTATAAAATTTTAATGTTATATCACAAAGAGTGATGAAAATTATATGTGTGTGTGTGTGAGAATTTACCATAAAGGACTATGCTTAAAATAAAGTAAAATGATAGAAAATATTAAATTTGGTCTTTAAATCACTACATTGGAGCGGCCATTATAGATGTTGTGTAAAGTAGAGAAACTGTCTTTCTTTAATTGTGTATAATATTTATTATGTTTTTTAATTATTATTTGTTAATATTTATTTTTTTAAATTAAAATTAAAATAGACACATAAAAATCTCTTTTTATTTACAAAATCATTTTTTATGTTTTTCTTTTTATTCTACTAACCAAACAGGTCATTAGTTGAGTATAGTTTGTTATCCACGATGCATTAGTTTCAAAATATTATATAATTTGCATAAACGCGCATTAACTTTCTTGGTAGACTAATTATGCATTAGCTTCATTATGATGACATTGACTCAGATTTTGTGACATTTTTTTTTTGGTACAGCACTAAAGATATTTGCAAAGAATTATTAAAAACATTGAAATAACTATATCTGTAAGTTTATCATCTCAAATATTCTTCCGATACATTTGTATTAATGGTTTACATATTTTTTTAGTACATTTCTAACATTTCTTTTGGAAAAAAAAACTTGTTGTTAATATTCGATGTTTGAGTATAAAGATCATTTAGAGAAAATTTGTATAAATCTTGAAAAGAAAATGATATAAGGAATAGAATTGTGTATATAATTTATTTTTTTAAATATATAAAAGTTTTATAATAAAATTTTTTAAAGGATTTGGATTCGATATTTAAACAAGTGGAGAGGTTTGACTTAGTTACTCAATTAGTTTCTTTTAATATATGTATTTTTTGATAGAATTGGTTTAATTTTTTTAAATAAAGAAGTAGAGTATAAACTCTTAAAAAAAGTAGCGTTGAAGAATAAAAAATAAAATAATTTGTTGTATAAGGTTTTATAACTATTCACATTTTTTAACATCTTATGTAATGTATTTGATTGCATTGTGTATTTGTAGACTAAATAACACAGAAGACCTAATGAGAAAGATCTCTGCGGTGTTGTAGATTTTTTAGGCTGACATTATTTTAAAATCCAATACCTTTTGAAATACCTAAAAAAGTACATTTTTATTTTATGCTAATTATATATAAGTTATACTGTAATTTTATATATATATATATATATATCTGTGTGTGTGTGTTTGTGTTTTAATGACATTGTAATTAAGATATAGACTTATATAGGAAAAATTTGTTATTATCACATTAGAATATTGGCTGCCCACACTTAGATCCTTAAATCCTCTATTTATTAGTTTGTTGAATTAATTTACAGAACATTAAAGTAAAAAACTTGACTCATAAATTTATTACACGTACTCTATGCTCATAAGGTGAAATTTTGGTATTTTTTATTTCTAAATAGTTTGTTTGAATGTAAAAATTCTGAATGAAAGAGATTAGTTTGTCTATCATGTTAGAATAACGTTTTGTTGTTTTATACATTTGGGTAAGGAAAACTACATTCAGATTTAAAAAGTATCATTTTCATAGTCTTGTAAATGTAACTGAAGAATACAACTCCGAAAAGTAGTTTGACGAAGAAAATATATTCATCGGTTCTAATTATATTAAGTTATTAACAATAAGATAGTAATTAGGGGGAAGCAGGGAGTTCATTCTCGGTGTTCTTATTACGTAATTTAATTTATTTTTAGTTAAAACTTTGTAATTTAATTTTAAATTATGATTGAATTAAATCTTAAATTTTAAATAAAAAATATTTCTTTATCAAAATATAAATAATAAAAATATTAAAATCTTAATACTAGAAGAATATAATAAATATTTTAAAAAACAAGGACCTTAGGTAGTTCTTGCATGAAAAAAAACAGGATTCCCTTTTAATTTATGAGAAGCTATTTTATTTTAGTTGTCCTGGAAAAACATCAACATGGCATATTATTGTAAAATACAATATGTTTTTGAAAATATTTAAATAATATTAACTCAAGATAAAAAGATGGACGTTAACCCATTGGACAAGAAACAAGAGCCATGTTAACAATTTTTTAGTAAGCAAATATTTAATATTGTGTTTTATAGATTATAAAATTTAACAATAAGATATTAAATACAAAAATATGTTGGCAAAGCTGATTAGCATGAAATGAAATCCAAATTAAAAGTGAGTATTGAGATTTTGACGGTCCATTTGTGATTGTGAGTGGCAAAAAGTGGGAGACGCAAGAAACACGATGGAGAGAAAATTCGGAGTCCAGAGCCGTCTTAATCACAAATGCACCTCGACCCCACCTGCTGGTATGGTCCGCCGCGTCAGCAACTCCTTTGCTTATCAATCAAAAAGTTAAATTAAAAATCTTTCATAAATTATTTAAAATCTTCGTAATTAAGTCATACTAAAGAGAGGTGTTTGGTTGCTTGTAATATTAATAAATTTTATTTATAAAATTATTATAATATTTAATAATATTTATCTTTTTTATATTCAAATTAAAGTAATGATACAAATTTTTTATTTATAAAATTATTTTTCCTTTTTATTTTATGTGCTAAACAAGACTTAAGTCATATTTAGTAGTTGAAAATGAAAAAAAAAAATAGAAAAGATTGAAAAAAAATAGATGGAATTGATAAAAAATAATACTCATGTTTATATATATATATATATATATATTGTTGAGTAATTATAACAAAAATATAATATGTATTTTTCTTTTCTCTCACTCAGCTTTATCCATGTGGTTAATGATGCTCTCAAGTGAAATTGGATTAATTAAAATTCAATTTATGTGAAGTTAAAGTGTTCAAAGGTGAAGATGGTAATTAGATGATTCATTCTCAAACTTCAACAGCTAAAACGTCTGATGAATGATTAACAACATTTATTATACCTTAAAACTATCTGAAATTATAATGTAATTTTTAAACTATTACGTAAAGAGATAGTTATCAGAAAATAACATCTCATGAGTAAATATTTTCAACATTCTTTAAGTGAAGAAAAGTAAGTATGAATGACATTTATACTTTATCATCTTGTTATTTATATTGTAATTGAACTGAGTGTTAAATTAAAAAATAATTATTATTTGTCTATAAAAAATCTTTAAGAAAAAATATTCAATTTTTAATACGACAAGTCTATTTTCGCTCGTGGTTGTCCTTAACACACTAAATGAAATGATCATAATCAATATATAAAGAAATAAGAAAAATGAACTGGCCGTGCGGCGGCCATGTGCGGGTAAGCGCATTGCCGGTCCAACCCAATAATGCAACGCCACATGAAATTTCAGTCTTTTTATTGTTGCAATGACCGATTTATCCTTCCTAATGATTTATTTATTTGCATATCTAATTATAGTTCCTTTTTAAAAGAGCAATGCAGCTAATCAAAACTTCTATCGCTGTTTAAGATGGGGTCATGATATCAATTAGTCAGGTAAAACAAAACTTCATTATGACAAGTTTGTTTGTTAAGTATATATAGCCTTGCAATCTACTCATAATGTTCATGGTTTATTAAAGGGAACATTTTGTAAAAGGCAATTGTTTATGTTTAAGTATACATAACCTTGCAATTTATCTATAATGTATCATAAAGTTTAGGTAAAAATTTACTATATTTTTATAACTTAAGATCATATTATTTTTTAATCAATCTCTTTAAAAAAAATTATTTTACATGTTATAATTTTATTAAAAAATTATTGACCAATATTCAAAAATTGTACTTATTTTTTTTAATAAAATTAATCTGTTAGTATTGAAAACATACCAATATCATATTTTTATTGAAACATGCAATTACGGATTTATGTTCCTTTAGACATGTTTTTTGGGATAAGTTATCAAGTCCACACCTTTTTCTCTTTTTATCTTCCTTTGAAGTAATTAACATGGCAATTTTAATGTCACGACATGATTTATAGGATTTCAATTTGTTGAATTTTGTAAAGTGATTGCCAAAATTATAAAAAGGACGATGGCGATGGCAAATATATATATATATATATATATATATATATATATAAATGTAAATTTGTTCCAACTTCAAAAGCTATTTTTGACAAGCAATAAGGGCTATTTTGGCTTTGAATAGTGTGCGGAATAATTTAACCATGGTTTTCAAAAAGCATTAAACAGTTGTTAACCCTCTTAACCCCAGAGGTAAACAACGAGATGTCTTATTGTCTAATGTATCCGTCAGTGGCATTTGCACAGAGAGAGAGAGAGAGAGAGAGAGAGAGGGCACCTAGAGAGAGAAAGGTGAAAAGGGGCCATTGTGAAGGAGAAAGAGAAGAGGAACCAAATGTCTGGGCGTTGTTGGGGAAGATAGGGGGCAAAGCTTCAGCATTTGGTCTCTGAGAAACTTGGCAAGCCCTCCTTTTTTGGTGCTTCCCTTGTCGGCTTCTGTTTCGCCGACCCACCTTCTTTCTTCACTAGTTTTCCGGCCAACTCCCCCGCCGGAGCTTATACACCCATTCGTTGACTTCACAATTAGTGAAATTACGATTCCCTTTCTATTATTTCCCTTTCCTACCTCTTTTCCGGCAAAGATTTCCAAGCTTTTCTGATGTTCCTTTCCTTGTTAAGTATTATCTTTTCCACTTTGCTGAGCTGACCAAAAGCTGCACCTTACTGCTCACGTATTCTACCTTCCAAATAAAACTTTTAAAAGCTCGATTTCTGATGCTTTGGCTATTTGGACGATAATTTATTGGAACTCTGATTAATCATCAAAGACATGTATTGTTGATATCCTTGGCAACTACAGCAGCAGATTTCGTAGGAGAGACAAAGCAATGAAGACGCAGGCAGACGGTACCGGAGCCGGAGCTGCCTCTGCCGCCGCTCCACCGAATCCTTGCGAAGGTGAGGACTCTCTCTATTTTTGCTTTTTTTTTTTTTTTTTTACGTCTTAGAAACTTTTGAGGCAAAAAAAACAAAGGGTAAATACGAGAGAGTGCGTGTAAAAAATGGGGTGCAGGAGCAGAGAAGAAGAGCATAAATCCGGAGCTTTGGCAAGCTTGTGCGGGACCGCTGGTGAACTTGCCGTCTGCTGGTACTCACGTGGTGTACTTCCCTCAAGGTCACAGCGAACAGGTCAGTTTAATTTAGTTCTATTGATCTAATCAGCTTCCCTAATGTGTTCTCTCGTGTACTTGCTACAAACAATTCTTTTTGCCTTTGACGTTTTTCATGTGTGTAGCTTATAAATTATAACTATGCCCGGTGTTTTGCGCCAACAATTCACGTATATGCAGATACAAATTGTTTTGCCATTCATACTACTACTATCCCTACTTCTGTGGGAGATGCTTCTATTATTTATTTCACTTCCCCCCCGCCCCCCCGGGGGGGGGGGGGGGGGAACAACAAAAAACCAAAAAAAAAAAGTGTATGGTCCTAAGTTCACAGAGAAAGAGTGAAAGAATTCGGGGGGGGGGGGGGCACAACAAAAAACCAAAAAAAAAAAAGTGTATGGTCCTAAGTTCACAGAGAAAGAGTGAAAGAATTATGATTCATAAATTCCTTTTGGGTTTGAGGTGGTTCTAGAATCCAAGCGTTCAGTTTGTGCAGCCACATAAATTGCTTAGAGTGGCAAGAAACAGTTTGAAACGTTTATCATAATTTTCGTGTTCTTTCCTCTTTAGCGTTTACATGCCACTTGCAATGAGTCATTCCTTCTTGTTTCAGGTTGCAGCATCTTTAAAGAAGGATGTGGATGGCCAGATCCCAAACTATCCAAATCTCCCCTCAAAGTTACTCTGCCTCCTTCACAATGTCACCTTGCATGTATTGAGATATTTCTGGCCCTTGAAATCTACACCAGAAACATACTTTGACTTTCTATTCTAATTTTATAAATATTTTATGGTTGTCTTTGCAGGCTGACCCAGAAAGTGACGAAGTATATGCTCAGATGACACTTCAACCAGTGCCTTCTGTAAGCACCACTCACAATGACCAAAATTTATTCTCTTAAGCCACTTTGATATGCCAGACATCAATATACAAAGCTAGAAAGATTCTCTAGTTCCTAGAAAACGAATGGAATTCTTGTTGTTCCAAAGTTTCCAAACTCACCTGACCTCTCTGTACTATGTGTGTAGTTTGACAAGGATGCATTATTAAGATCAGATCTTGCTCTCAAATCGAGTAAACCACAACCTGAGTTTTTCTGTAAACAATTGACAGCGAGTGATACGAGTACTCATGGAGGTTTTTCTGTACCTCGCCGTGCAGCGGAGAAGATTTTCCCTGCTCTTGTAGGCTCTATTTTCTATCTCAAGTATCCCCCTAGAATATCAGAGTTTGATTTAATTCTTGTTTCTATGTAGGATTACTCTATACAACCACCTGCTCAAGAACTTGTGGCCAGGGATTTACATGACACTGTTTGGACATTCCGCCATATATATCGTGGTATGTTCTTGGTACAGCCATATCTAATTATAAGTATAAACCATTGTACGATCAAGAGACTTTTCCTGTAATTTGCTGACTTTTTCATGCCTATTTCTGAAAACTATTTCTTACTCATGATGTCACTTAACTAGGACAACCAAAGCGTCACTTACTTACAACTGGATGGAGTCTGTTTGTCAGTGGAAAGAGGCTATTTGCTGGAGACTCTGTTTTGTTTATAAGGTAAGACTAAGAGTAATAATTTAATCCCTTTTACAATTACATTGCTGGAGAATTATGTTTTAAATACTATCTTAAAATATTTGATTTGTTATATATCAAACTTTTTCCTGTTAGATTCACATAATTTAAGCAAATAACTTGCATTTATATGTCACTTCCTGATTTCTGAGTTTTTCTCTGCAGAGATGAGAAGCAGCAGCTTCTTTTGGGTATCAGACGTGCTAACAGACAACCCACCAATATATCATCCTCAGTACTATCAAGTGATAGTATGCATATTGGAATTCTGGCAGCAGCAGCTCACGCTGCTGCAAACAACAGCCCCTTCACTGTGTTTTATAATCCTAGGTCAATATCATTCATTTTTTTTTTTAATTCTACAAACGAAAATGTCTAATATATAATATCTTAAGTTTGTCAGTTTGCTTTTCAGTCTACTCAATCAGATTGCAAATACATTGAATAGCTACTTTGCCAAATGAATTGGTGTTCTATATTCTAAAATCTCAAAACTTATATCTTCTTTGGTGTGCAGGGCTAGTCCCTCAGAATTTGTTATTCCTTTAGCAAAGTACTACAAGGCAGTGTATAGCCACCAAATATCACCTGGTATGCGCTTCCGAATGATGTTTGAAACTGAAGACTCAGGAACAAGAAGGTGCCTTCCTTTTGAGTCTTTATATCAAGATGTAAAATGAATATGGTAATAAATTGTAAGTGCTAAGTTGCAAATAATGCTGGTGATAACATGGGTGGCTGAATATTATAAATTGCAAAATGTAAATAAATCAGCTTGCTAGTTGTTTCTACCTGAAACAATATTTCATTTTTGAATCTAGTATGATTAGAATTAACATTTTAGATTGTAGTCCTGGGGTAGATGATTGGCTGGGAATAAATATTATACCTGAAAATAATTTTATAACAAATAATGCATTCAATTGTATTTCAGGTATATGGGTACAATTACAGGTATCAGTGATCTAGATCCTGTGAGATGGAAAAACTCACAATGGCGTAATTTGCAGGTACAATATATGGTATTTTTTTTCCCATTTAAGAAAAAGATTTTACCATCAATTGGTAAATGATCCCTTGATCACTTAATTTCACAATATATGTTTTTAAGCTATGTTTAGCATAAGCAGTGGTTTATAATTTATATTTTATTATTCAGGTTGGTTGGGATGAATCAACTGCTGGAGAAAGGCGTAGTAGGGTTTCAATCTGGGAAATTGAACCAGTGACTGCTCCATTTTTCATCTGTCCACCTCCATTTTTCAGATCCAAGCGGCCAAGACAACCGGGAATGCCTGGTAAATAATGCTATTATATACATCTTAGAACAGAATAAATTAGGGTGGATTTTTTCTTCAGAAGCCTTACTAGATTTTTTCATTCTTGAGCTTCTTGTTTCCTGACAAACTGTTCTATTTATAAAAATTTCTGAATAAAGTCAAACATGTCTTTGGTGTGATGATTGGATATATATAGTTTCTCTTAATGACTTTTGCAGATGATGATCCTTCTGATTTTGATAACCTTTTCAAGCGGACAATGCCTTGGCTTGGTGATGATATATGCATGAAGGATCCTCAAGCACTCCCTGGCCTAAGCTTGGTTCAATGGATGAACATGCAGCAAAATCCTGCTCTGTCTAGCTCATTGCAGCCGAATTACATGCAATCTTTGTCTGGATCTGTTCTGCAGAATCTTCCTGGTGCAGATATTGCCCGTCAGCTTGGATTTTGTACTCCGCAGATTTCTCAGCCAAACAATGTAGCCTTCAATCCTCAGAGGTTACTTCAGACTCCACAGCAGCTTGATCATCTTCAGAAGATACCATCTGCATCTAGCCCGGTGGGAACAGTCATGCAGTCACAGCAACAATTGGGTGATATCACTCAGCAACCTAGGCAGAACTTGGGAAATCAAACTCAACCACAGAGTCAAGTTCAGACCCAACATCTGCATCCCCAAAATCTTGTTCAAACTAACAATATTCTTCAACAGCAGCAACCATCCATTCAAAACCATCAACTGCATAGGAACCTCTCTCAGAACCTGCCCCTGCCACAGCAGCAGCAGCAACAGACAATTATGGGTCAGAATCAACAGCAAAATTTGATTCAGTCCCCTATGCCTGATCATGTCAATCAACAATCACAGATGTCTGACAACCAGATTCAGCTTCAATTGCTACAGAAGCTTCAACAACAACAACAAGCACTCTTGGCACAGCAGTCAGTATTGCAGCAGCCTACTCAACTTAGTCAAATCCAAGACCAGCAGAGGCAGCTTTTAGATGCAGCTCAGAACTTCTCGAGGGCCCTAACACCAAGTCAAGTGCTAGAGATTCCTCCAATGCTTCAAAACTCACTCCCTGAGGCTAATTCTATCCCACGTCAGATGACAAAGATTAATGGCCAGACCAATGTTCAGTTCTCTCATCTGCCCCAGCAGACAAAGCTTCAACAACAGCAACCTGGCACACTGTCTGAGGTATCTGGGCACGTGGGACTTCCCCCTCCCCCTACAACCAACCAACTCTCTGTGGCTGGTAGTAGTATATTAACTGGAGCAGCTGGAGCGGGGCAATCTGTAATTACCGATGACATTCCATCTTGTTCCACCTCACCTTCCACTAATAACTGTGCCAATGCACTTCCACATGTGAATTCCCGGGTACATAGGAACACTGTGATAGGGGATGATATGGCTCAGTCTGCAGCCACGATCTTAAGTCCAAGTGTGTTAGAAACCATGTCATCAAATGCACGCGTGGTGAAAGATTTTCAGCTAAAATCTGAAGTTAAGCCTTCTTTAAACATATCCCAAAGTCAAAATCAAGGGAATTTTGCCAATCAGGTGTACTTAAATGGTGGAGCTGCACAGACAGATTATTTGGATACATCATCCTCTACAACTTCAGTTAGCGTTTCTCGGAATGACACTCATATGCATCAGAATAACAACCCATTATCTTACAATCCGCAGTCAATTTTGTTTAGAGACAATAGTCAAGATGGGGAAATTCAGGTAGATGTGAGGAGCAATGTTCCATATGGCAATGACATTGATGGTCAAATGGGAATGCCACTAAATCCAGATTCTCTTTTGACCAAAGGCGCGGTAGGGCTGGGCAAGGACTTATCAAATAACTTTTCTGCTGGAGGCATGCTTGGTAACTACGAAAATAACAGAGATGCTCAGCAGGAACTCTCATCTTCAATTGTTTCACAGACATTTGGAGTCCCTGATATGACCTTTAATTCAATTGATCCCACAATAAATGATAGTAGCTTCTTAAATAGAGGTACATGGGCCCCTCCTCCTCCACCTCCACCACAGTTTCAGCGGATGAGAACATATACCAAGGTTTATTATTATTATTATTTTTATTATTCCAGTAAATCATGGCTCAGATGGTGGATGTATCAGTTGTGTGTTGAATTATTGTTCTAAGTTATTCCTTGTACATACAGGTATACAAACGAGGAGCTGTGGGTAGGTCCATAGACATAACCCGATATTCAGGTTACGAGGAGCTTAAACAGGATCTGGCTCGTAGATTTGGCATAGAGGGACAGCTGGAGGATTGGCAAAGGATAGGTTGGAAACTCGTTTATGTAGATCATGAAAATGATGTTCTGCTAGTGGGGGATGACCCTTGGGAGTAAGTCCTACAATTCCCTTTCTCATTGGATTTGTCTGTGTGCAATTGTGCATGTGCATATTCCTCATTGATACATAGTCTTCAGCATTTTATAATTTTTTTGTTCTCCTTTGCATATGCCAACTGGAAAGCTTGCTTCTGGAGTTGAACTTCTCTCTCCAGAGGAAAAGGAGGCCAAATTCTCTTGATTTTTGTGTTGTCTCTTGCATAAGCCCTGCATCAGAGAATAGGGATAGCCTTGTCTTTTAGGGGGACAAGTTGAAATATAGTTATGAATACATAATTGAAAAAGTGAAAGAAATCTTTAGTAATTGAGCATTAAGAGCATGCTTGGTATGTTGGACTGGTGATCCCATTCTTCCCTCTGTTTCATGGGGACATGGATTCTTATGTTTGATATGGAAGAACATACGAAATATTAATTTTATTCTGAGCCTTGATTTTTGCAAAGACAGGAATCTCCATTTCCACATAGAGTAGTGGAACTGGTAATTCCTGGAAACCAGTAATAAATTAATGTTTGTGTTGTTTACTCCTATGTCTTCTTTTGTGAGAGTTATGATTCCAATCTGTCGATTGCTGGTACCAAGCATAAAAATATGTAATAGTGCAGTATATCGCAATTCCATGTCTGGGTGAAGCAATCATTGGAACAGAAATAATCATGCCATTATGTCTGGGTGTTCCCGTTATGTTTAAATTGATCAATTTTGAAAACCATAGGTATCTACGATGTTGTTAATTTAATATCTTTACTATTTTGGGTATTCCAGGGAGTTTGTGAACTGTGTCCGCTGCATTAAAATACTTTCTCCTCAAGAGGTGCAACAGATGAGCTTGGATGGAGATTTTGGCAATGGTGGCCTTCCAAATCAAGCCTGTAGCAGCTCTGATGGTGGAAATACTTAAGCGAGTCCAGACATCTGCTAACTATTCTTCCATGTTGGTAACCCATGTTGTTTCTGTTTGGGGGGTTTCTGTGGACGTGTGTCCTGCTGCAGAACTTAAAATTGATCTTTTGCAGTTGAAGGAGCAGCTTTGGCTCTCTCTGGCTACAGGCAAATTTAAAGATCTATGACAAATGAAGAATCTGTTGCTTCCGCTAACTGCTACAACTTAAATCAAGGTGTGGTAATGAATCAAGTATTGAGAGCGCCCCCAACAAAGCAATTCAATTAGATGTTTGAAACTATGGATATGATGATGCTGTAGTAAGGTTGACCAAAACTGTTCCCAACAGATTTGGAATCTCTAGTTCAGTGTATTTTAGGAAGCCAAGTTAAATTATGGCGGCATAGTTTAAGATGTATAAAATTGTTTCTTCCACATTTGTAGAAGAGAAAGATGGCTTATTGGTGGGGCCTTTGTAAACATATGCAGCTAGGCTTTTGCAGAAAGATTTACTAATCCTCCCCCCTGTAGGCACAAATACAATAACTAAGTTAAAAATGCAACGGAACTTAAAAGGTTTGTGTAGTTTTAGTTCATTTAATTACTTATTAGCTTCCTTTCTATGAAAATAAGAAGGAAGCATGGCCTGCGTTTTTGGCCTTTTCTATTGTCTAATGATGAAAAACTGAAAAGAAAAGAAACACCAATCCTCCAAGCTCTTACAAACTGGGATCTACCTCTAGTCTCGTGTCTAACAATCGCACTATGCTTGAAAGAGAGAAGGATTTGATTTGTGTCCACGAGAAGCCGTAGATCCTCAGGACAGTCCCAAGCAAACAGGGTAAAGAGCTCCCGGATGTCCAATGCCAGTTGTAAAAGACAGCTCCATGGAAAGAAATATCGCTGAAAAATCAAGATATTTAAGTAAAGGTAGGCTCCTTCGTTCTTCCCTCACGAGATGATCCAGCAATCTGTCGTTTCGATATTCCCTGCATTCAGAACTCTCAAGTTGACATTATTATGGATGGGGATGTTGGAATAGTGGGTTTTTTAAAGTCTTATGTCAGTGGGAAGAAGAGAAAAAAAAAAGGGGGGGGGGGCGTGGAATTGCTATAAATATGTTCCTTTAATATGGGTTTAAGTCAAGTTTTAAGAGTAATATAGGGATGTAATGGAGGTCTTAATTGTGATTAAAAGAAAGTTTATAATTTATACGTTCAAAAGTTATTGGTTTTATTTTAGCAGAAGTTATCTTTTTTAGAATTGTAGATGTAAGTTTATTTGAGGAATTTAACTACGTTAAATTTTTGTGTTATTCTACCTTTTTTTATTTTTTTTCGTGTATGTTTCTGCTTTTGATCTCAAGGAGAGACAGAGAACGTAGCTTCCCTCTCCCTTCGCCACAATGCTAATATGTTGAACTATGAAGGGGACCTATGTACCTACATAGATCCTCGATAGCGTCTCATAGAAACAAAAGCACAAAATGGCGGTCTCGACGCATTTCACAGGTTTCAAGAGTTAATCTGGAGATTTGCATTTTTTAAAACGCAGAAGTAGATATTATTGTTATTAATTACGGCAGATAATAATAAAAACCTCTAAACTTTTGGGTTGAAATGAGTTTGACGCCATCTATCACCCGTGGTTTCTTGTGGGAGGCATGGGCGACAACGCAGTTGTGAAGCCTGAGAAACCATTAGATGTGATCTAGCGATGAAAGATTTTGGCAATTTATAGGAGATTTTAATTCAATCTTTGGTGCTGCTATGTTCCAGTAAAGTTGTTGTTGTGGACCCTGAATGATTTCTGAAATATAAAGAAGGCATAATTGGCATCGTGTTGTTGGAACTACTTGCTGTATGACTATAATTTCATAAAGACAACCCTCACCTAAACTGGTAGGGCAATGCCCTTGTGTCACTTTCATCAATATTAGATAATAAGAAGTGATTGTGTTATGAATCCCAGTACAGCATGAATCCTATTTAAGACAATTATTAAATTTTGAATAATATTTTGTCTATTTTATTAGATTTATAAATATAATTATACTCATTAATTATAAAAAATTAAATTAATTTTATTAAAAATATTAATTATTAAATAAATTAATATTTAAAGTAATTAAATATGAAATATTTGATAATTTTTTTATATTTAATATTTTATTATCTTATAATTGGAATTTATGTGCACCGGGTTTATGGTCTCATAACAGGCACTTCTAGTTCGTTTTGGTCGACAGCAACAATGGGTAGTTTCGCTTAAGGGGCTGGACTCTGGTTTGGACGTTGGATTATCTGTGGGCCTCTTCGTCTACGCTAGTGGAGTCCTTGGCTCCATTGCAGTAAACCTTATATTTCTATGAGTTTCTTTTATTAGCTCCAACTTCTTCGGCTAAGGTCATGTTCGCTAAAATGGGTTAGTTTTGTTAGGGTTAAAAATTGAAACGAAAGAATCACTTCAATGCCACCGTTTAGTAATACTGGAGTCATACTGGAAATCAAATCCTCTATTGTGGGAAGATTGTGCTGTGGTGTTTGTTATACTGTCATTCTTATGTCCGTCATTCCGTTACAAATACCTCTACTTAACTTCCGGCATTAAAAAAAAATGCATTTTCTATTTAAGTTAGATACCAAATACCTAATCTTTGTATCAATCAATGCTTTAAAAGTTAGACCGTTTAAGAATTATGGCTTACAAGATCTTTTTTTTTAAATATTCGGACCTCCTTATAAGCTCTAAGTAGCTAATGTTTGCACATTATCTTTTTATACATCGCATTATCAAATGAATCATCTACCACATGAGTGGTGACTTTTAATATTGCATTGTAGAGCAATGCTTCAATTTTCATAATATACTCATTTTTTCGAGTTGAATTATTGTTGATTGAACAAGTATCAGTGCATTATATGTATCATGAATTTTTTTTCCTCCATTTTGTTACACAAGTTGTGACAAATTGCGTTTGAGTTAAATAATAAAGACTTATTATGGGGCTCAAGAAATTTCCATAATCACGTTTGAAAAGGATTCGGTCTAAAACAGGAGAAAGATTTGGTCTAAAACCGACATAACAATCGAGAGTTCGAGACTAATCGTATCTAGGGATCGAAATCATTAATTTATTGGTAGGCCATCATGAAAGATAGAGTAGAAAAATTAATGATAAATTCTAAGCATAAAATAACTCATATATTATGTGCTTATATTATATTGTAGGCCGCGCTTTTGACCTTCTATAAAGATTCAAGAGATAATATAATAATGCAACAATTTGTGTAAGAAAAAAAAAAAAAGACAATGCAAAACAGAATTGACACACACAAGAATTGGAAAAAGGAAAAACAAATAACAAAAGAAAAAAGCATCTAGGAGAGCACTGGGACTTGAACCTTAACTAATTTTACATTGGCTAACTTGATACTTTGAGCAAATCATCATCATGCCTTGATTGGATGGAAGAGGACAGTGGAGTGGTTGGCAATGTGCAAGCTGAATTGCCCTCCTTTTTCCGTGACATCTACCTTTGTCCCTTCTGGGGCTTCCATCTCAAAATTTGACACCAATTTTGCAATCACTAGACCCAGTATTGGCAATGCAAGTATGATCCCAGGGCAACTCCTCCTCCCTACCCCAAATGGTAAGTACCTAAAATCAACCTTCCCACCTGCCACTGCATCTGTCCCACTTTCCTCTTCCATGAACCTCTCTGGCCTGAACTCCTCTGGTTTTTCCCACCATGCTGGGTTGTTTGCTAGCCACCAAGCATTCACCACCACCTTTGACTCTTTTGGTATGCTATACCCTCCTAGCTTTGCTTCTTCAAGGTTCATGTGGGGCACCAACAGAGGAATTGGGGTATGCAGCCTTAGTGTCTCTTTCACTACGGCTTGCAAATATGGTAGCTCATGCAGGTTTGATTCTGTGACTGGCTGGCCTTTAAGCACTTGTGAGATCTCTTCACGAATCTTGCGTTGAACCTTTGGATGGTTCACCAACTCCGCTATTGCCCACTCCATCGACCATAAGGTCGTCTCTATTGCTGCAACGTTAATGTTCTCCACAATGTAAAGCACATTGTCTTCACTGATCTCTCCCTTCATCTGTGCATCTATGATGTGATCAATTGCACAGCTTATCTTGTGCTTCTCCCCATTAGCAGCCATTATTTTTCTGTCAAGCAGCACATGAACAATTTGCATGTCACAAAAATATGAATTTCCATGAAGTATGGATATTAACAGACACAGTTATAAGATATAAAGTGTACATGTACAATTTGGAGAATCCTATTGTGTCTAATATGAATATTGTACACGTGTGACATTACTATTTTTTATAGTATTTGTACTTCATAAATAAATAATAACAAACATATTATATATATATATATATATATATATATATGTTTTTTTCTTTTGCCATGTAGGCTAGTTATTTACCTTCTTTGTTGAACATAGTGATTGTTGAAAAATGCGAGCCTCCTGGTTTGCAAGTCCCTGCACTTATTGAGGTAGCCCTTCAAAAAAGGTCTGAGCAAAGGGATAAAGTCTCCGTAATTGTACTCAAAACTCTGAGCCAAACGGCTTCTTTCAGAGTTGAATCTGGTGGCCTCAATGAACAGGGGGTCCTCTTGAGACTCAAACTTGGCATCAAACATCATCCTGTACATGATATTATACAGCATCAACTGCAGACGCTTTCTGATCACTATCCCTTGGCTTCTCACGGTCTCGTTAGTTTTGAGGTCGCTCACAACCAAGTCCATCTCTTGTTCCCACATGTCACTGTATTGGTGGACAACCTTGTTGGTGAAAAATGGGAGTGTCATGACTCTACGCATTTTGCGCCAGTGATCACCATACACAGTGAAGACCATGTCTTGGCCATTTCCAGTGAAGATATCAAACACAACGTTTCGTGGGCGAGAACCAAATTCAACACCTTGTGAGTGAAGGACTTGGGTGGCAAGCTCAGGATCAGAGACCACTACTAGGTTCTTGGAACCAAGTTTGAGTAGGAATACGTGGCCATAGGTTTCTGACATGGAAGCTAGAAGACGGTGGTTCAGGTCATTCCCAACTAGAAGCCAATTTCCAAAGATAGGGACAGAGAGGGGGCCTGGAGGGATATTGGTTGACTGCTTATTGTGCTGCTTCAGGTATAGGATCAGAGGAAAGATAAAGGCAGCAACTGAGAGAAAGGATGGAGATATCTTCGTAATAATAGAAATAAGAGCCACTGTGATTAGAGTCCAAGAGATTGATTCCTTGATGAGAAGATGACCCATTTTTTGAGTAACTAGGAGAGGAAGGGAAGGAGGGTAATAGTAAGAGAGATGGTGGTGTTGAGCGGTTGAAGAAAGATGGTAATGAGTTTGGTTATATATATTAGGAGCGAATCGGGTTAGGTGTCCCATGGTTTCAAATGAATCCATGGGCTCTATTTTGAAACCAAGGTAGGAGGGATGGTAACGGGGATAGGTGAGTAAACCCTTTTGTGAAGTCAAATGTTCAGGTGGTAGGTGAATCTTTTATTGCATCATAAGCACACAAATTGTCATTTGGTTTTCTAAGTCTATTTGGTCAAGCCAACCATGCCGTCTCTATAAAGTATATAAACTGAATGGTCTTGGCACCCTTGCAAGTTATCTTATTTCCGTGAGAACAATTGGTAAGATTTTTTCAATCCCTACCCTCTTATTCTTAATTATAATTGATTAATATCACTAATAAAAAGATCAACTCTTACTTAGACGCAAATAATCTGTCTTGATTGGAAAGATTAATTAGTCCAAGGGTGTGTAAATTAGTCTAAATATCATCTAATTACAATAGTTGAGGTGCGCGACGCATAAACTAGTGGAGATTTTATTTTATTTTTTAAAAAAATTTGATGCCTTGGAAATTATAGTCAAAATTAACGTACTTGAAACATTACTACCGGTGCCATCATTCTTTTTATTTTTTAAAATATGCTGAGCGGTGAATACTGACTGCCCTCACGCACGTCACGTCACGTCACCTTCGTTTCCGTGTTAATTGCTAAAGTAGTGGAGCTATTGTTTATTTTTCTTAATTAAACAATAGCAGTCTCGGTGTCATTAAAACAAGACTAAAACAAAGTTGTCACTGTACCACTACCATTATTAATCATTTCTCTTTTTATGACCAGGTCGTCCTTTAACATTTTTTTGGGGTAGAAGAACAACAATTTAGAAGCCACATAGACGTCCTAGGTATAAAGTACTGGAATTGGCGGATGCTTACTGAGTACCAGTAAAGAATTATTGGTGAAATTAAATTAGAGAACCTTTAGTCGATATAATTCAATCTCATGCTAATAGACCAACCCTAATTAGCTTCATTTGCCAAGTTACTTGTTAAATTTAAGGGAAACTATATATATATATATATATGTATAACCCCTTTAAATTATAGTTCAATTAAAACATTGATACATAAATTTTAAAATGTAATACTTTGTCTTAAATTATTACAAAATGTGAAAAGATTAAATATTAAGTAAAACTATTATTTTTTAAATTATAAATAGACTATAATTTAAAAAGTTATGTATAATTTCACTTTAAATTTAACACATTCTTATGTTAAGATGCGTATTGTATAAAATAGGAACACACACAGCTAAATAGGTAATTTTTTTTTAAAAGTCATAACGCAATATAAAAGTTAAATTACTAAAAGTTATTAGTGGAAAACAATAAATATTGTTTCTTTACATTATAGTACTTATGTCACGTTTGTGCAAGGAAATATGATCTTTTGTGAAGGCATTTGACTTTTTTTTTTGTTTTTTTGTCTTTCCAAATCCCTTTTCTTTGGAGAAAGAGAGCAAAGAACGGATGCTTCTAGTGCACTTTGGATTTTCTAAAGTTTGAATATGTAAAATTTTTATAAAATTTGAAAGAAATATAAAATTTTTAATGTTAAAAACTATTTTTTAAAATATAAATCCTATATTTTATTTTTATCTTCCTTCAACCATGCAAAAAATTACAAGCAAAAAATTCAGAGTATCCTTCTTGTGACCCTTCATCTTCAAAATTAGGGTCTGCGCCTGAGTTTTTGTACTTAGTTGCACTTCATTGTTTGTGGTCTTCATTTGTTGTATGCATTCATTTTCTCTCCCGTCGCTGTTCATCACTGAACTCCATAGATTGGTTTTGCATCGCCATAGAGCCGTCTGCCTTGTCGCCATCCTTTCTTCACCATTTAGCTTCGATCCTCTTCATAGTTCTAGGTCTCTCCACCACTGTTAGATGATTCCTATCAGATTCTCATAGTTCTTCACCATCACCTTTTATTTCTCCATGCTCTACCTTTTTCCAGCTTCAGCCACCCCTTCAACCATAAATCCACCCCCAACTGCCATGTTTGTAGTCTCCCATACCCGGGACTTGTCCACCTCACTCCCTTCCTCCAACCAGTTGTCTCTCGAAGTGCTGATCTATCACCACTGCCTTCGTCTCTCTTATTTTGGCTGGTCAAGCTCTAGGCATCTCAACACTTCCATTTAGGAAGAGAAGGCAGAGGTCATTTTGAAAAAGGATTTACAAGCAAAAGGAGTGTTCCACTTACATCCCTATTTGGCCAAATCCAGAGTTCATCATCTATCCCTACAAGTTGTTTGAAAAATGTCAAAAGAATGGGAAAGAAGTGGAATATCCACGGTTTGAATTTAGTATTTGATCTCTTTGCTCCTGCTCTAAGGTTTGGGTTAGAATCCAAACCACCTTCTATTGAAGAAGGTTCTATATCGATTCTCCAATGGTTGATGTTTTGTATGTTAGGAGATGCTTTATGGTTTCAATTAGGTTTAATCTTGATTGAGTGTTTTCTATGATTTTGGTTAATGAGTTAACTTGTATTGTGATTGATTGTGTTGTTAGAATTCAATCTCATTAAAATTTATATCAAGAAGGATATTGAAGAATATATTTAGAAGCAAGTGAATAGGTGCTTGTGCTAAAATATAAAATTTAATTCAAACCTCAAACTAAAATAGTGTTAAAAATTATTGACTTGAATATGATAGAAAAGGTTAAGAAAGAGAGCTACCAAGGAAAAACAATTAACAAAAAAATATATGGTCAATGTGATGTTATAATAAAATAAGGAGTATTTGAAGATCTTATTAATTAAACCAAGATCAAATTGACAAGAAATTCTAAGAGTATGCAAAATATAAAAAACAAAGTGAGATAAAAAAAGAGTTATATCATATATTATCTTGATTCAAACTTTTGTTCTATGTTTAGTTTTTTTGAAAATTTAAAAATTTTTTTACTAAGTTATTATAGTATGTAGTAGTTTTACCCTAAGTTCTCATATTCATCTAAAACTTTTTCAAGGGTTTCATACAACTCACAGTAATTTACTCTTTTAATCTTAAGAAAGATTTTGCAAAGAGAAATAATGAGATTTTTACTATCTTTAGATTTTCTCTTAAGCTTTCAGCTTTCAGGGGATGTCTCTTAATCAACCTAATGGACCATACACGCGCTCAGTGTAAGTTAGATGTAAGAATGAGAACAAGGAGGATTAAAAAAAATTCAATAATAAAACTTTCTATCAAAGCTCTTGTATCTGTCTTCTGCCCTTCATTGTCTTGTATTATAGAGCTTCAGGGCTTTTAGCCGTTCGAGAGCAGCTCTTCTTCTGGTTTTGTTACAGAGACATGGAGAAAATCATAAGGAAGCTTCACAGACTAGAGCAGCCATGGATGACAGAGGCGCATGCTTTCGGCTGGCTCCAGTCCTTCACGTCTTCTTCAATGGTTTGTGACTTCTTTGCACGTCGTTCAGAGGGGAAGAGGCTGATTTTTAATCTTGAGATATTTCATGTTCATTAATCCCATTTAATGCATTCAATTATTGCTGTAAGACTCACGAGAAAAGATGGGACAAAGTAAAAGCAATATGACTTACTTTTTTGATTGTACACATAACATAGGCATAGAGAAAACAAAAATGGGTGAGCACCTTTTTTGCAACTTTCAGACTAAGCCAAAATTGACAAGGAATGAGGAATAAACTAATAATAAAATATTCTCTTTCATCTTTTATTCCCTTATTTCAAATAGAGTTAATATTTAAATATTTTGAGCCTCAAATGAATAATAATCACATGGTATAAATAAGTAGGCTTTGTCATCATCAAACTTAGTAACTAGAAACTATTAGGCCAACAGATATTCCTTTTATCATCTTTTAATGAAATTTTTATCTTTATCATCAGGTGAATTAGGCCACGGGCATGTGTCTTTCCTATTTTATCTGGAAAAATTTTGATGTATATTTGGTACATGTACACTCAATCCGTGTATCTATTTCATACATATGTAAAGTAATGGATAAACATACCTTAAACCATTAAATGTACAAATACCTAGTGCAAAGAAATTTTTCATTCCATTTGGCCCTCAAAGTACGACTTATCAATTAATCTGTCTACATGCCTTCTCAAGTGTAATTTTACTTCATTGCCTTGTCATTTAATCTGTCCACGGGAACTAAAGTATTAATACATAAATGAGTTAATTGCATTGATATCAATTTTTTATTACAATATGAATGAAAATTAGATGACGAAATCTAGCTACATCATATTAAAAACTTGAAAGGCAACACTGCTTTAATTTAAAAATAAAAGGAATCAAATTAAAATTTTTGTAATACACTAAAAATATATTTCAACATTCTCTTTTTTTTTGTGACAACATCCTATTTTCAATTAGGGGATTTTTATTTTTTTAATTAGTCTTTTAATAATTTTCTGGTACCATTTTACACTGTATCTCATTCAAATTGGCGAAAGAAATGTCCATTCTCTTTTCCCGGAGTATCATATGAAATGTGTTACATTTCTTTATGCAGAATGTAAAAACTAACAAGATTGCATGCGTATAATTTGGGACAGAAGTGGGTATTAAGAAAAACAATTTTCGCCAGGCCCGCTCAGGACCGTTTGTGGGTTGGGCCGTGTGGCGGGGGCCATATGGAGAGATCTGGTCCGTTGGTTTAATCGCATCTGGTTGAACGTACGGGAAGAAAGATGGCATTCAGGGGGCAACAACAGAGTATACGCACCCTCCAACCATTTTCGGCGGAGCTTTCAACCTGCCACTACCCTCGTTTACATCGACATCTTCTACCTTCATATTCAGCTATCGGAAACGCACACACATTCACGCTCATTTTGCTCTCTCCCAAGCTCTCTGCTTTCTCTTCCTAAAATTTTGGATTTTCGTTCGCCTTTTAGAGGTGATTCTCTGCTCCTCCCCTTGCACCACTTTGTCAATTCCTGATAGCAACATTGGATTTCTATCCTATGATGAAATGATCTCCGGTTTCTTACGTCTGTGTTTGTTTTAGGCATCGTGTTTTCGAAATGGAGGCTACAATGCCAATTTCCAAGTCTGTTAGCTCACCTCATGTAGTAAGTTCCTCCACCAAAGTACTTTTATAGATAAGCTCTACTATGTTCCAATCACTGATTTCTGTTCGAAATAAGTATCAGATAAACAGTTACCATGCAATTATGGGTTCATTTCATGGCTTTGCATTTTTTTTTGGGGTCATCCTAGTTATATCGCGGACTTAGCAGGTACAGAGTGACGCTTGCAAATCCCATAAAATGCCTTTCCACTCTGGTGGGGAAGGAATTGCAAAACTGATATAGCGTAATTATTTTTAATATTTAGAAATAGGATTTGAGTGGCAAGACAAATATGTTGTTGTGTAATTCTGAGTCATGTCGGTGCGATGTTCTAAAGGATGTACCTCAATTAGTTTGAGCTTGGACATTGCATTCAAGTGGGAAAATGTTGTGAAGCATTATATGTTGTATGTCGTCTTGATGTTCCCCCTCTTTTATTGTTTCAAGTTTGAATAGCATGTAAAGTAGATGTAAACTGTTGGAAAATCAAGTCAAACTTAAATTAGCATTTCCTGTCCTTTTGCCACTCGCTTTTCCCATGGTTAGGGGGGAAAAAGATAAAAGAAGAGGACATATCATACTCTGTAATATGTAATATAGATTTAACCTTTTCTCTTAACGTTCTTGTCACAATCAAACAGATCTAAAGAGTGTCTCATTTTGTATCTTAAAATGATATTGTCAATAAAAGAGGATCTTGGTGCAACATGCAAAATGTGCTTTGGATGCAATTGAGTATAGTACTTCAAGAAACGTAATACATGGATTTTGCTGAATGGACAAGGCAGTTATACTATCCTACAGCTTGCAAATATTTGCCATTTCTGTTTAACTCTTTCTTAAATATTTTTTTTTTGGGGTAATGTTTTCTTCTTTGAATGGAAGGGTATGTTTGTGCCAAAAACTAGAGGAATCAAGAGTTCCCAATTCAGCTTTTTAGTGGGAAATAAAGTGAACTTGCCTAAGCAAAGGGCTCAAAGTGCTCAAGTTAGTCGTAAACATAGAAGACATTGTGGGGCTCTCAATGTAACATGCCAAGCTGATAAGATCTTGGTAGCAAATAGAGGTGAAATTGCTGTTCGTGTAATTAGAACTGCGCATGAATTGGGAATACCTTGTGTGGCTGTGTACTCAACCATAGATAAAGATGCGCTTCATGTGAAATTGGCTGATGAATCAGTTTGCATAGGTGAAGCACCAAGTAGTCAATCGTAAGTCACGTACTGCCATCCTCTAATCTAAATTATATTCTTACTGCCATGTGATTTCTGATTGGCTTATTATATGCATATAGTTACCCTTTTAAGTTAGCAAGATTAATAAGTATGAGGTACACATGATGCACATTCACATAAAAAAAAGAAATAAGGAATTAATTTTGGAAAGACTGAACTTTTTTCCCCAAAAAAGAGGAGGTTAATAACTTGAATGGGAAGTGGTTGTTAATTTTTCATGAAAGGGGGGGGGGCATAGAGGAATCATGATGGGGTGCTTTCTTGGCAATGATGTATTATATATTTCAATTAAGGTGATCTTCATGACCTTATCTTTATTGCTTTTTTATTTTTTGTGGTTGTTTACAAAATAAGGAAGGTGACAAGGAGTTTAGGGAAATTTTTTGGACAAGAAGCAATGAAACACATAATATGGTATTTGAGTTTACATTTTAGCAGCAGCTTCTGTCATTCTTTTATTTGAAGGGATAGTATGATGTAGTCTATTATTCATACTGATAGAAATGATGAGGCTATCAGAAAAATTATAGGAATAAATGTTTGGATTTACACAATAAAATTCTATATTGAACCCACTGGGTTTAAAATTCTAAAGAAGTACTGTAGAATATCTTGTGACTGGGCGCAACATTTACAAAGTACAAGATTGAAGGTCCCAGATAAATGATGATGTGTATATTTCAGCTTCTGTTCCAATTTGGGGCTTGCTGCTTTAGTTGTTGGCTTTTGCTCTGTTAGGAGTTATGAAAAATTTATTACTTGTTTAGAAAAATGAACTAGTAAAATGGCTGCTGGCAAATTGTATTGACTATAATAAAAGAACAACACCAAGCAACTTTATGAATTTTGGGAAAGGTCTGCAATACAGTTTATGCCTTTTGGATTGCTAACACAATTGAACAGACTTGACACTACTGCAGAGATTATTAAGGTTGATTTGGTGTTGTCCATACATTTAGAAAGTCAGTTTTAATATAATCAGTATTTTATGTTATCAGGCTATCAATATAGAATGTTGGTAGTTTGGTTACTTTTTTGGCAAAAAATTATTGTGAGACAAAAATTAAAGAAATTGATTGCATCATACTCGTAATTTTATATTTAACTTATTCTCACAATTTCAGAATGTATATGAAATTCACAAATATTATCTTACAAATTATACTAAAGATACTGTACTATGCTACTACTACTAATTCATCTGGAAAAGACTAGCCATGAGAAATTCGACTTAATCCAAAATAATAAAATTAGTTGCCTCACAACAATCTTTTATACAACACATTGGAAAAATTCCAAACAAGGACTATATTAAATTTTCTTACATGGAGTTTATTATCCAAATATGAAGATCCATAAGTACCCTTTTACTGCTGACTGCATATGATATCAAAGCTGAAGCTTAGTTTTCCTTTCTCCAAATTGTATAACAAGAGTATTAGATTAAACTTACATGACTCAATCTCTAGAGACTAACAAAGTTTACATATATGTTTCTCTGTCTCTGTGCAGATACTTATTGATTCCAAATGTTCTATCTGCTGCTATCAGCCGTAAATGCACAATGTTGCATCCTGGATATGGTTTTCTTGCTGAGAATGCAATATTTGTTGAAATGTGCAGAGAACATGGGATCAACTTTATTGGGCCCAATGTGAGTAGGTTGTGTAACCTTTAGAATATGAAAAGCACCTGCTTCTTGTCTGCTGCGTGGCCTCTTGTTTGAAAGTTCTACAAATGATTTTGTAACCCCGCATTAACAGATAGAATCTCACCTAGATTAAATAAGTGTTTATCGAAGTTGAACATGAAAAAATCAATTCATAAAACCAGTATATTGCTGAATTATCATTTTGCACAGGTATTTGTTTAGCAGGCTCTACATACACCAAGTCACTAGCATATCAAATTGAACTGAGCTTCAATTTATATCCAGGTTGATACTGTATGATGTAGTTTGCTATTGGTCTTCTGGCAAGCAAGCAAATGGTTATTGAGCTTGGCCGAAATAACAGTAGCATTAATCGTTATCCAAAAAATGTGCTTCTGGAGCTATATTTGATAATTGGCTCCCCCCATCACCCGCTTTTTCTTTTCTTTTCTTCTGTTCTAATATTGAAGATTTTCGTTGAAAATTTTGGTATGTGGCTGAACTTGAATTTTTATACCTTTTTTTAGTTTGTGGCTCCTCAAATGTTGCTTCCAAGTTAGGCTCAATCTTTTTCGAATTTTATGTAGTAGTTTATGTTTTGATGTTTACATTGGTGGATATATATTTATAAAGTCATGACAGAAGATCCATAGTTCTAGAATCTCTCATTCTAGTTATTTGGTGAAACTGAATATATGGTTGAAATTATCAGCCTCACAGTATTCGGATTATGGGTGACAAATCAACTGCCAGAGACACAATGAAGAAAGCAGGTGTGCCAACTGTTCCAGGAAGTGATGGACTGTTACAGGTATTATATTTTTACTTTGCTGACAAAAAGTTTCAGATACTTGCAAGGAGGTCAGTTCTGCTTCCATGGCATCAACTTAATGAAAAGAATCATTGTAACAGAGCACAGAGGAAGCAATCAGGCTGGCAAATGAGATTGGTTTCCCTGTGATGATCAAGGTACATTATGTTATTATTCTTTATTTGTAAACCTCTGTCTTCTTGTGGTTGTCAAGTAAAGCTACTCTATGATATATTATCTGCTAGTATCTTGGTATGCTCTCTTTGTTCTTTTGCCTCTTTTATTATTATTATTATTAATTTATTATTATTATTCCAATTTGAAGTTGTATACTTTGTGGTGAGAATAGGCTGTAAATGGACTAAACAAACATAGAGAAAAGGAGAAAAAATGTCTATAATCTGATGAAGATGAAAAAAAGAAAAAAAGAAAGTAAGAATCTTTTAACTAATTGTACTTGTACAAATAAGGAAGATATCATGTGTGTATAGCCTGTGTTGTGGTTTTCGGCAAATATGTTTCTCCTTCCTTCCTTTCCTTCTTTTTTTATTCAATGAAAATTCTTTTCCTCTACAAATAATAATGATACTAATAAAAAATAGTTTGGTGGCTAACTTGAAAGGCCAAATTAGTTTTTTATATTATATTAGCATGTACAAAATGTTATTTTCTTTCCAGATTAATTTACTTGCAAGACCCACAGAAAAATAGGCTATCATAAGTTTCTATCTCTTCCAAGAAAAAGATCCATCTAGTCTTGTGAAAATTGTTTGTTAGTGTTAAAGATATTAATAAAAAGCCAATCATGGGCATTCATTAAACAATTTAAGCTTTTGGGTTGAAATAGTCTTTGACATAGTATTAGAGTTTTTATGACCACGTAGTCAGGAGTTTCATCCTTGCTGTCTCTCATTTTCCTAGTTAAATTAAGTTTTAGTACAAGGTCTGGTGGGCTTGTGCTTTATCCACGCTAGAAGTTCAAAGGGATGAGGAGATGTGTTAAAGATATTATAAAAATCCAATAATAGACATTCACTTAATAGCTTAAACTATAGGGTTGAAGTGGTTGTGTTCCTTGACAATTACTTATGACGTGGTTTTGAAGGATTCAAATGCTTTTTAACTTGGTTCTGACCCATTTGCAAGCTCAACGCTATTTGAGATATCTCAGCTGCTGACATGTGTAATTACTGAATGAATTACCTTTGTCTATGATTGTACAATTCCGTCCCTTGACCTTCATTGAATTTCCTACTCACTTGTTGCACCTTTGTTGGGAAATAGACAAATCTGGTAGAATTCCCTTCTGTTGTCTAGAAGGTTTTGTATCAAGATACCTCACAATCTAACTGTATTGATATATTTGTCTGTAAATTCCAGAGAAGTCTTGGGTCCACATTGACACAGAAACCCCACCCAAAAGTATAATTGAAGATTATTACTGGTTGATTATTGCTTTTATGAGTTTTATAGGAAAAAATTTTTTTTTTTGGAAGTCTACACTTGGTATTAGGTTTCAACTGAATTAATTAGATTATTAAAGGTAGACTGGCTGTTAATATACAAATCAAGAGAAAGAAAAGTATTTGATTTTATGTTGCTGTGTCTAGCCAGCTTTGTTGACATCTTCCTGTATCCCTTGATATTGAACTCTGTGATCACTTGTTCTTAGGGACCTACAATGTAGTCCTAGAGTTCCTAGAGTTCCATTGTCATACATGTATTGGTATCCTTTTTGGGGAAAAAACTGTAGCAGCATGTATATTCTGGTTTGCATCCAGAACTGTGGTGTGATGTAGTTGTATTCATCACCCAGGAGGTGTCTTTATTAATTAGAATCTTTCAGACGAGGAAAGCTTTTATGCTTTGGCTGAGTACTCAACTGACTATCATAATTACTTTATGTGAAAGTTGATGGTAGTGGAATGACCTTTATGAAGTTCCTTAGTCCTTATCTCACCCTTGTTCCTGCACAACTGCAACATTATGATAAATTAGAGAACTAAAAAATATGCCAATTTATGTGAGCTGACAAACATATTATGCTTCTTAGGCAACAGCAGGTGGTGGAGGGCGTGGCATGCGCCTCGCTAAAGAACCTGACGAGTTTGTGAAGTTGTTACAGGTATCTTTTCCGAGAAGTTCTTATATTAGCTAGATTGCTCCCTGATTTACAGTCTTTAGTTTCTTACCTGCTAAAATGGGCAGACACTTTTTATTAAAAAATAGGCATACACAAAAGCTGTAAGGGTGATCTGATAGGGAAATTAATTTGAACATTGATGCCATGATAGTCAAATTTACCCTACCATCAGATTAAAGCAAACAACTGAAGGAAACACTCCCCCCCGCAAAAAAAAAGAAGAAAAACAAAAAGGAGGAAGTTTGAGCCTTGTGTACATTGTTTTAGCTTATATATTTTTCAACAAATTCATGGATCAAGAATTCTTAGTGGTTTACTTGAGGTCAAGGGTTATAACAAGGTTGTCTACAGTGACTTTATGTTCCATTTAATTGTCATAAGTCATAACAGAAAAACAATCTATGTTGCACCAGTTAGCTTTAGATAGAGTTCCTCCTCATGATGGATTCTAATAGTAGGAAGATGATGTTATTCTTTATGTTATAATAGTTGAATTCATCCTGTCCACACAAAATAAGTATGCGTGGTTTTGGTGAAATTGCTTCAATTTTATTTCTATGCAGCAAGCTAAGAGTGAGGCAGCAGCTGCATTTGGCAACGATGGTGTTTATTTGGAAAAATACATTCAAAATCCAAGGCACATTGAGTTCCAGGTAATTTTATCGTTCTTTCAGAGATTAATAATTTGACTGTTGCCTGGGGGTAGGTTTATGCTTGAGGGAATTTTAATCATGAAGCATGTGGGTCTCAGGAAATTTCAAGCTGAAATTTTCTTAAAAAGGCCACCGTTAAAGTTTTGCATATTGAGCATTGGAATAATTAATCACCTACATGAAATGCGAATATCCTTGTCTTCCCAAAGGCTCTGAAAAGAGACTCAATGATGCTAATTAATACATGTGATTAGCTAAAATAGATCAATAATGATGAAACTAGAACTGAAAAGTTTCATATTGCCCAGTTTAAATTGGGTTACCAAAGAAACAAAGTCCTCATCATGCCAAATGCCAACCCATGTTTCACATTTGTTTGTTTTCAACATTTTAGAATCACATTGCTGCTTCCTTTCTTGCTACATGCCAGTTTACAGCAGATTGAGAGAAACCAGAGAAACTCCTAGATTGGTTTCTCTCTTTGGTGACCTCTTATTACACTCCTGCATTGAAGTTTGGCTAATTTAGGCCAACTGGACAGTCATTGATTGGAAACTGGTACTTAACAAATTCCAAGTTTCTTTAATTAAAAAATATCCAAATTGTTTTGGGTGCTTCGATTTGAGACTGAGACCTCTGTTTAGAAAAACAGGTAATAAATCAATTCATATAATGTCTAACTGTTGTTGAAGCATTTACATATTAATACTTTTCTCATTACTAAATGTTGGTTGTTTGCTTGAATTAACAAAATATTGCATAGTTGTTATTCTACTTTCCACTTTCCCTTTTACCCTGCTGTATAACTGTTTCTCTCATTTATCCTCTGCTGCATTGCTTAACAGGTTCTTGCAGATAAATATGGTAATGTTGTTCACTTTGGAGAGCGTGATTGCAGCATCCAGGTCTATTACAACCTCATTTCCCACCCCGCTTTCCCTTTTTCTTTGTCTCACACCTTGTGGTCTATCAAATTAATTCTTTATGTGCTTTTGAATTAACTATAAGTGCTTATCTTCCTTGTTATTAAAATTTTACATCAAATAAACATAAAATTCTGTGACTTATTGCAATTTCTGGCGTTGGTGAATTTATGGCTGAAAACTAAATTATTACAATTTAACATATATACAGGATGTGTATTTCATACTTCAGTATCGATTTTGTAATAATTGTTTATAGTTAAAGGAACAAAAACAATCAATCGCAGTCTTGCCCTTATCCCTCATGATAATTACTTTGCATTTTCTCTAAGATATTCTACATCCATGGTTTGACATGTACTGACAAAGGTTGTACATCTGATGCTGATGTTACCGGACAACAAATAACACAAAATACATAGATATCAGAAAGTACAGGGGAAAAAAAAAGGCAGGAAATTGATTCACCTAGTAATGTCTAAGTTATACACATCACCTGAAAAGAAGAGAAGAGTCAATGACTTTAATAGCATGATAAGAAAATCTAAATATAGGCATTCTGGTTAGTTATTTACTTGCCTTTCTTTTTAGTCACTGTTAGATCCTACCCAAAGTATTTATTTCTGTTGTTGTTGACTTTTATGCAGAGGCGAAATCAGAAATTGCTGGAAGAAGCACCTTCTCCTGCATTGACCCCAGAGTTGCGGAAGGCCATGGGTGATGCTGCAGTTGCAGCAGCTGCATCTATAGGTTACATTGGTGTTGGAACAGTTGAATTCCTCTTGGATGAAAGGGGTTCCTTTTACTTCATGGAGATGAACACTCGTATCCAGGTTTGAGCTAATTTTTATTGTACTTACTGAAAGTGAAACGAACCTTAACAAGAATTACTGATAAGTAATTTTCATTCTTTTTTTTTTTTTAATTGGTGGGGGACTTCATTGGAATTAGGTTGAGCATCCTGTGACAGAAATGATTTCCTCTGTCGATTTAATAGAAGAGCAAATTCGTGTAGCTATGGGAGAAAAACTTGAATACAAACAGGTACTGAATGTGATATTTTACTTGTGATTTTGTAGTCTTGTACTAATTGTAGTTTTGTCTACAGGAAGACATTGTGCTCAGAGGTCATTCTATTGAATGCCGTATAAATGCCGAAGATGCTTTTAAGGGATTTAGACCAGGGCCAGGTATATTGATGTGAATTTCTGCAAACATATGCTTTGAAAAAAAAAAAAAAAGGGCCCCCAATCTGTAATATTTTTTTAAAACACAACAACCCAGCCCACAGGTATATATAAGCTGTTTGGTCAATTAGCTTCATTCATTCCTTTATAATTGAGATGCCAAAAGGCCTCTTGGTTTGTTACTTTTTAATCCTTTTTTTCTAAAACCCCCCTTAGTACTAAGACATTTTCTTAAACAACAGGGAGAATAACAGCATACTTGCCATCTGGAGGTCCTTTTGTGAGAATGGACAGTCATGTTTATCCTGATTATGTCGTTCCTCCTAGCTATGACTCCCTTCTTGGAAAGGTGCACCCAGCTGTTTCTTGTTAATTTTTTCATGAATTTATTGTATTTGAGGTGCTATATTCACATAATTTAAGTTATCATGTTATAAACAGATTAACTGAAAATGCATGTCACCGGGTCTACTTAAATGATCTCAATAACTTAATGCAGTCAATATTCTATGAAACAGATATGGTCATAGTCTTTTTCCTTGCTTTTGCTTTTGGATTTAAGCAATGATAAATTATACATACTATTACTAATCAGCTGATGAGGTGTTTCCCTTTTAACATTAGCCAATGTATAGGGCAATGCTGCATTTACTTTGTATGGCGCTGCTTTTTGATTGAAAATTCTGAACTGGATTGATCTGGTTAGATTTTCTTCATTATCTCAAAATTTTGTAGAAATTAAAATAATGCAGGTATAAACGCTCCTGCTGAGGATGAGTGATGTTATGTGATTGGGCAGTTGTTTATGTCCATGTGAGATAATTGGTAGTAATTTTGTTGCCAGAGAGCTAAATGTTTGGGTGGCCATTGCTTGGAGATTCCTTGAGGAACATGCAAAGGATCAGAAGGGAAACTTATCATGCTCTAATTAAGTCATGATGTGGGCATTTAATGTGGATACCTTGGTTATATCTGAGTTCATGGGAACTAGAATATGTATTCAACTGGCGCTTTCATTTTCTCTTGGGGGAAAAAGCAACTCTGTAAATATAGACAATTTAATGTTTCACTGAGCATATGAAATTTTTCTTCCTTGCCTAGTGATGTGCCTTGATGAGAAATTGAGTGCAGTGCAGCTACTATCTGTTTCAGTGAGGTACTCACTATATTTGAAATCTTTATTCCTGTCTTGACTCTGGGAAATTTTGTAGCTAATTGTATGGGCTCCAACGAGGGAAAAAGCAATTGAGCGAATGAAAAGAGCACTTGATGACACTATCATTACGGGTAAAATGATTCAAGTACAATAATTTTGAATTTGTGGTTTTTCCATTATGTACCTGGTGCAAGCCAATTGTATCCCTCAAGCATTAGAAGACTGAAAGGAGAGTCAAGCATGCTTTTCTTTTGCGCCTCAGTCAATGTTTTTACATATGCAAACCTCCATTGCATTGAAAAAAAGAAAATTTTTTTGTCTATTGTTGATTAATTAATGTATTTTTGTTACAGGGGTTCCCACAACAATTGATTATCATAAGCTTATCCTTGATATTGAGGTGGGTGCACTTGTTAAATATGTATCCTTTTTGAAACATATTTACTTGTTTTCAGTTGTTATATATATCTTATGTGCAAAATCTGTGTTGTAATACAGGATTTCAGAAATGGCAAGGTTGATACTGCTTTTATTCCAAAGCATGAGCAGGAGTTGGCTATGGTAAGAACCTGCTGTTACCCTGACATTCTTTATGTCTTGAACAACGAGTTTCAAAATTGTTATATTGGAGATGCTTCAGAAACTGTAAAGCTGAGAAAGTTGAAAAACTTTGGGCATGTCAAACTACTCTCTCTCTCTATAGCTATATCTGAGAATTTCACCCTAACCAATGTGCAACGCAATGGAATTCCCACGAATAAGTGTTAAATTAATGTATTTATTTATTTAAAAAAATTACATGCCAATTAAAACTTCTAACTTTTAATGTCCATTGTAGGGTTAAAATACTATGGGAATCATGAACTTACCGAAGGTCTTCTTGACAAGGTCCTAAATCAAAGTATTAAGGCATAACCAAAAACTAGTCATATCAGTTTACAGTGTCTAAAATTTTCTTAACAAGGTCTTCTAGCAGTTTATAAGATCGTAAACTAGATTTCAAACCTTAAACAAGATAAAGGACTAAAGGAAAATTATGGCAACACTTAAGAAATCTAAGTGGTTACACATAAGCAAAACTACAATAGAAGTTTCTAAAATTTTCTAAACTCTTAACTACCAAATTATGTTAAGTATAAGCTGTTATAAGCATTTAAAAATTCTTAAAATACATATAAATCCTATGAATCAAGCATCAAACTAGTCCATGGCAGAAACAAGAATAATGGACAGCAAAACCCATAAAAATCATACTTTTTTTTATCTAAGCACCCTTGAAACACCTTAAATCAACATTCTAAAATATGCCTAAATCAACATTTACAATATCAAGAAACAAAGAAAAACAATCAGGACAGCCACCACCATGCTAGGACTGCAGCTGTAGAATTTTTTACAACAAATAGTGCACAAAGAGAGTAAAATACCACTTAAAACCAACTCATAGTCATCCAAAACTCTTAGGACTAATTCCATACACCCTTAAACATAATATAACATTTATTTCTATCAAAGAACTCATGAGAAAGTGGAAAAAAACCGAGCAAGAGACATAGGACAGCAAGTATCTTGCACACGAAACGTAACAGTAACAAAAATGCACCAAGTCACTATAATTCCCAAACTTTTATTCCCTTGAATTCACGCCAAGCTCATCAAAATTCCCCCTAATTATTTTGCATCATCTTTAAGCATCTCAGATAGCCATAGATTTTCAAAATACGCTCCAAAGTAGCACTGAACTAAGATTCCTATTCTATGAAAGTATAAAAGCCAAAAACTAGAAAAATAGCACTTAAAGCTCTATGTACAAAAGCCAAAAATTTAATCACATCTCCAGTTGGCACCAAACCACTTGGAGCAAGATTAAAACACTCAAAGAAAGTTGTTTAAGTACAAAAGTTTTACACTTGGGTCTTAAATCAAATTTTGAGCTCTCAATCCCTAAATTAGACACTTTTTGGTTTCCAAATGGTCTAATACTTAGATTTCACGTACTTTGATTTTGTTAACACTTCCCAAGAGGTTCTAAACCTTAACTGCCATTTTATTTTCACTAAAATAAAGTTGCTCAAAAGGTAAAATCACAGTTTTCCCCTTATATAAATAATTTGCTACACGAACTCCATATAAAGCTAATTAATGGTAACAAAGGAGTCAACTTGCATTTCACAAGGTCTCACTTTGACTAACCACCTCAGATACAAGCCACGGGACTAAAACAGACCTAAAATATTTTCAAAAGCCAAAAATAGCAGCTAGGACACCTATGAGACGTATAACAACCACTAAATCCCTAAATGTGCACATTCAATTCATACATGCCTAAAGGTGAAATTAGCTTTTTGTTTTAAATATAATCATTGAGATAGGATTGACCAACAACAAAATAAGGTTATCATACTTCCAATTCGAAATATATATTACATGGTCATAGCATACACAAAGGAAATTATATTGTGTATCTATAATTCCTTCATATATGCTTACATTCCAAAATAGCCATTATGGCCCAAAAATAGAACATGTGGAACATCTATATATATATATATACACACACATCATCAAAACTCATATTTATACATCAAAAGACCATATACAACTTTTTGCACTTTCCCTTGCAACCTTACTTAGATTTCAAGCTGCTTCTCAAGCCTTCTATTAGAACCCTTCCCTGAAAAGATGTAAAAAATTGCCCCAAAGGGGTGAGATACACTCCCAATAATTGACTTACCTTTTGAAAACATATTTCAAAGCAACAAGGCACAAAGAATTATTATGGCATGCAAGGAAACATATTCAACATGTATAGATAGCATATTTGATTGCATACAAGGGTTATATAATAACATCGTACATCACGTCATCATGGAGCTCATCTTAATCATTCTTATTATATGTTTCTCATATCTGTAATGAGGTATGGCCTTCTCACTAATATAATCCTTCCACCATATAAGTAGTGTGGTGAGGCATGTTTTCTCAACGATTTTAAGCATATGTATCATCATCAAATTGGGAGGAGTGACCTTCTCCCTGAACAAAACCTTCTACCGTAAGAACGGTGCGGTGAGCCATGACCTTCTCACTGATTTCATCTCATATATGTCTTATAGGCAATCAAGTAGCAAGAAACCTAATAAACAAGCATTTCATATAATAGTTCATAGGAAATATATTCAAAAAGGTAAGTAATTACCTGACTAGCAATTTAAGTGTTCCCTAGCCACTCTCTTATATGGCAAACTCTAATTCTTGCTACCAATAAGCCTATCTTAACATAATTATAACCACCAGAAACAACCAAATCAAATGTAAGTTTGAAATTACTACTTTATGAAATAAGAAGCCATAAAAGTACAACCACTTCCAATTTCTTTACTCTCCAACCAAAATGCTCATTCAATTTGTCCTTGCTTAACCATGGTCAAAAACAAAACAGTTGCCCAATTAGTACTAACTAGGTGCTTTCTTGCAGGGGATTTGGAAAATTTTTCAATGGACCCCACAAAAAAAAAAATTTGGAAAAAGGAAAGAAAAGTGAGTGAACAGTGTATGTACGGATATAAACAGCACGTAGCCTCATTGGAGTCACACAGTAATCGACTTAGTTATAGTGTGTATTCACCACAATTTATATATATATATATATATATAGATTTATCATATTTAACAATGACTAATGAATATTTTAAACAAATACTACGCCCTTACACCATTCTTTAAATTCTCATATAACAAGTTATTTGCAAGCTTCTTTAACTCACTTTTAGTTCAGATTTATAAAAGTTCATTACCTTTAGCTAATGATTAGTAAATTAAACTCGACTATAATTTGACAAAATTCTCTCTCCTTACATATTCAAAGCTTGGTCCATAACAGCAGCAAAAACACCTTTCATATAGCATTATAAATACATAATTAGAAGGCTATACCTGGATGGAAAATTCTGGTTTTTCTCCTTCTTTCAAACCTCAGTTGAACTATGAACAAGGTTTAGAAAACCGAACCGAACCGGCCGGTTCGACCGGGAATCGGTCCCTGGTCCGGTTCGGTTGAGTTAGAAAACCGGTCAAGCAAAAAATCGGTCAAGAATCGGTCAAACCGGTCAAAAACCGGTGAAAACCGATAAAAAACAGGTAAAAAAACTGGACAAAAAACTGGTCAAATCGGTTTGAAGCATATTTTGATTTTCTTTTTTTTTTTTTTTAATTTTTTCTATATAACAGAATAATTCATTTTAAATAATTTTAACAAATTAAAAATAGAAAGTAATAAAAAAGATGAGAGGGTTGAAATATGATTTTTTTTTTTAAAAAAAGAGAATATAAGAGAAATAAAATGTGTATAATTAATTATTTTTTATATTTACTTTTTATCATATTCAATTTTCTAATAATATTGCTCTCAAATATCAAGATACTTAGCTAAAATTATTATTTATTATTTTATTTTTTAATAATAAGTAGAATCTTAATATAATTTAGAAATTTTAAAAATTTAATATTAAATATTCTTAATTTTTAATCATAGATAATTTTTATTTTAAACTAAATATTAATTTTTGTAATATCTTAAGAAATGTTAAATTAGTAATCAAATATTTAAAATTTACTAATATTTATTTGTTATATTAAAATTTTAATACATAAAATTTTTTTAAATAATATATTTAATTATCACCGGTTCGACCACAGTTCGACCAATGAACCGTGAACCAGTACCTCCACCGGTTCAATGACCGGTCCGGTTTTAATAACATTGACTATGAAGCATTACTCTATTTTTCCTTCAAGCCACGATCAAAATTTCTGGCATATACTAAAGATAAACTCAGATTTGGAAACCCCCAATTTAGCTCAAATTTTCTACCACTTACCTTACAAAACATCCTCCCTTCAACTCTTTCTAATTGTGTAAAGATATCTCTCTTTCACTCAACCTTCCTTCAGCTGAAATTATCATTAAATCAGAAGCTAGAACTGTCCAAGGGAAGAGCCCAGGATGGAGATGAATTTTTGTGAAGCTCACCTTGACAAATTCTATCAATTTCCCTCCATGCATGAGCTTCAACGCATGGCTCCACATTTTCTCTCTGTCAGAACTACTTTTGCTGCGCAGAATAGAGTTGGATGAAATGAGAGAGGGAGGAACAATTATAGATAAGGAATTTATTAATGTAATGGGTTAAGGGCTTGTTTGGCTGGTCATTAATTCCCAAAGAGTTTAATCTTATATTAGGTGCTAATCGTTTTATGGCATTGTTTTATCTATGTAGCCAACTGTACCTAGTAGGAAAGGACTTCTTGTTGTTGGAGGTGCGAATCTCTTATTTAATTCATCTCTTTTAATAGATGGAATTATATCATATCCAATTTCTTACTTTAATTCAATTATCTCACTTTCAAATATTTAATTAAAATCCCCTAAATTTTAATTTAACTCACTCTCTCTTTAATTTCTAATTAGTTTCATATATTGGGATGTTACAGGGCATGCCCCTGTCTAATGGTTTTGGTAGGAAAATTATGTGAGACCTGGTCTTTATAACCTCAAATTCCTGGGGTCTTCCCATACTTTCATGGTTGTCTCAAACTTAGTACGCTTTATGTCTCTGGTCCTGGCTGAAGACCACGTCCAGCATAATGTGTAAACCTAGGAAGCTGCTTCTGCATTCTTTAGTACTTGACATTAAGGTCCGGATATTGAACTGTAGACTTTCGCTGGACAATCCACGTCATACTGGTTCTGGGTTGACTATTTCTCCTAGTTATAGATTAAGATATTTTTATACTATTGTTTATCTAAAAATTAAAGTTCATATATCCTGTCAAACTGCTAATACAGAAGATGGAAGCCGTGAGCTTTATAAACTGAAAGTATTCATATGTAGTTGTGGTAAACCCAAGAAAATCAGACCGATAATCCAATTTGCTGATAGCGTTATGAGTTTGGGTAGGTTTTAATCCTGATTTCAAGCACCCTGCCTAGAAAGTAAAGGGAAAATGCCGAGCTAATTATGAAAGTTCTAATTTTGCTTGAATTTTTAATTTATTTGATGGTTTTCTCTATAATGCAGCCGCCCCAGAAGACTGTACCAGCTAGGACGGCCAAAGAACTTGCTGGCGCAACTGCGTGATGCCACCGTTTTTAAGAATGGCTTTGTTGTAACCATTATGTTTGTGCATGCAGTGAAAGTTTTGATGAGACTTTGGTTAGTCTCGGATAAATGTCATTGCTGACGATTGTATAATTTTATTGAATTTCGTCATTGATTCGATCCCATATACGAAACTTATAGTGCAAGGAACTGGTACTGTCTGCTTGCAGTTTTCCCAAATTCGTGCTTGGGTTGTCACAATAAAAATTCATAATGCATCAAACCCTTTAGTAAACCTCATCCGTGTTCTCTCTAGTCTCCCCTGTAAAGTCCCCAAACCCTGGATAATTCTAGCTCAGAGAGTTTCCGGACATTGTTTTTGGGGGGGTTCTTGTGTTATCCTTTTGGGGGGTTCTTGTGTTATCCGAAGAGAGGATTTGGGGTATGCACCATGATTCTCGGAAAACACGGAATTGCAATTTCATGATGGCTTCGTTGGATGAGTACTTCTTGTCTCAATCTTCATATAGTTAGGCCCGTTAGGTGTGCAAACAGGAGAGGATTTGTTTTTGCATTTTTTAATGTTTGCGACAATTTTTTTTTAATAGATAATATCTTGTATAGGAAAGGATCTGTTTTGCCACATGACAGCTATCCGAACTGCTATACGACACATGGGATAGAAAATTGCCAAATCATCGTAAAATTCACTCTGCCCCGCCGTGACACTGTTAATGAAGCGAACCTTTTGTAGCTTCCCCTTCTCCGTCTTTGTCTCGACTTACTCGTTGCCCACCTCTGCTTTGAGACTATGATACCTTCTACTCATGTCTGCTCATCTCTTCATTGGACCCCCTCTAGTTTCCCTTTGATCCAACATCTTGGGAAGGATAGACTTTATCCTAATCACATTGACAAAAGAAAAACACAGTATGATCAGATTTTTCTTGTCATTCCTGACAAAATTGTTGATGAGGGGTCTCTAATGTTTTGAGGGCTAAGTGCAGTGGAGTTAGGCTTTTTCATTTTGGAATTGGCATTTCAAATTATTGGATTATTGGATTGTTTATGATAAGTTGACTTATAATTCATTAATAAATAATTTTAATTAATTAATTTAATCAGTTAATATTCATATTTGTTTAAACTTGGATTTTAGATTTATGTCAGTTATTATTTTATATGGATTACAAAAGAGTGGAAAAAAAATAACTAAAACTTTTTCGACAGACAAAATTTAAAATGTACATTAAAACAGTCTCTTTTAGAGAGAGAGAAAAAGTGAACACATAGCAGAGAATAGACGGACCAAAAAGAAGAACACTTCTCCTTCTCCGGTATGAACATTTGTTGTTTTTGCTATAAAAACAAGATCAAAATTCGTCCTAGAACTTCAATTATACTGCATAGACGGTGAATTCGAATATTTCGTTACAAATAAGCATCGCAAACTTTTCGCTAGAAATTGAACATCTTCAAGTAAAGGAAGACGTTCATTCTTAGTGATTTAATATGACCTTCAAGCATATGCCCCAGAATAGGCGCTTGTTCTCATTCTTTTTTTATATAATTTTTCTTATTGTTTATTAGCCATCCACGACTTTTATTATGATTTGGCAACTTTTTGACCACGAGTCCTATAGTAATCCATGTAGGTGTCATTAACAGCCACGATACTTAAGTCAACAGGGACAGAGTGAGTGAAAGACAACAATGGAACATTTTGAAAAATAGGAAGGTAATATTACTTGATTTAAAATAGAGGAATTAAATGATTTTTTTAAGAAAATAGAAGGATCAAAGTGCACTTAAGTTTTTAAAAGAAATATTTTCAATTTTTTTAAAAGTGAAATATCTGAAAAGAAAAATCTACGAAAGAGGTGAGCTGGACTGTTTGCTGCCGGAGCAATCTGAGTTGTCTAGTATGTATTTAGATGATTTAGATTATTATTATTATTTATTTTTATTTTTTTAATTTTTAAAGAAACAAGATATAAGATAAAGACAATTTTTTAACTTTTGCTAAGCAAATAATTTTTATCAAATAAATATTAAAAGATCATTTTTATCTTATATTTTTACTTTATTCAAAATAAAAAATATATATCAAAGTAACAAAATTAAATTATTAAAATTTAAAAAAATATATTAAAATCTAAACCACCCAAATTACTTCAATCTCATTAACACATAAAAAAGGAGGATGGTCAACCTTTGGCTTGGCTTATAATCACATGTGAGAGTCATTCAATGCAAAGTGCAGATGGTTGGGTGTTAGAAAAAGTGAACGCTTTTTCTCAGCGCTCTCGTCCTCTTGTCTTCAGAGAAGTGACGGAGGTTGCGGCATAGCAAAAATAGTGGCAAGAGATTATTACCTTGATAATGGATTAAATTATCATTTATTTTTTAAATTTAAAAAATATAATTCTTGAGCTAAATGATTAATCTTTTATTAAAATATTTTATTTTTATTATTATTTTGAGACAAGTGGAAAAGGTCAACAAAATCATATATTTATTTTATTTAGTAATTATAAGGAGATAAGCAAATCAACCCCACCGCTACCTTCTTACTTTTAGTGATTTTGACGGTATTACAATTTTGTTTTGAAAAGATTATAGCTGAGAATTTTAAATTAAAAATATTTATATTGAATAATTTTATATTTTAAAATTATTTTGAATGATTGAAAAAATAAAAAATTTAAATTACATAAAATAATTATTTTTTAAAATCTTAATTTAAAATATTTTATTTTTAATTTTTTTTAAAAAAATTAAAATTAAAATTTTTTTAATATAAATTTTTTTAATTTAAAATGGCATCTATAATTTTCAATTTTGTTTTTCTAATCGATAAAACGACGGTGGCATAAATGTGATATATTGGAGATTGCCATTGTCACCTAAACTTTTCAGCCTCATTCACTGGCCCCCACATTTGTCATTTTCGCAAATATGGGGACACGTAGCCTTCAACATCCTATTAATGATAGGTCTCACACTATTATTTCTATTTATTTACTTAAAAAAAATTCGGGATATCTATCCTAAATTGTGGCACTCCATCCTTGCCAGCTATATTTCTATTAAGATATTATTTTTATTTTTATTTTTATTTTTATTTTTAATAGTATAAATCATTGTTGTGTGGATAATTGTTGTCAAATTCTTGAATTGATTTGTCGAGTTTATTAAATTTAAATTTTTACTTAAAAAATTATATCAATTTACTTATAAATTTAGATTTAATATAAATTTAGTTTAACTCGTGTTTAATTTAAATAAACTTAGTTACTTAGTGATTTTTAAATCAAATTTAATAAATTACTATATAATTGAGTCAACTTGAGTTTTAAAAAATAAAATAATAAAACATATATTTATAACTTTGACGATATTCATTCTGATAATAAATAGATAATTGAAGGGAGGAGAAATGAACATGATATAAATTAAGAAGATGATAAGATCTTCAGCCTATTCTACTTAATGAGAATGTTATTAATCTTATTTTTAAATTAGTGATAGAGCTGGGTAATCATTATCGGGGTTAATTTAGATATTAATAATATAGGTGATAATACTTTAAATATAATTTTGGATGATGACATTGAAGAATATAATAATAACAATTTTTGTGATAATAATAGTAGTGAGATAGGTGAAGATGATGATGATCGGACATTTGAAGATTCTTGTTAGATTTTTATATATATTTTTAAAATTTAGATATATTGAATAATTATTTATATATAAACTTAGTTAGAATTTTTATGTTGAAAAATATGAATTATGAAATATAAATAATTGTTTTAAATTAGTATAATTTGAATTATATTTAAATAATTTTTTATATATTATATATTATTATAATTATTAATAAATATAAATTCTTACAAATTTACAATAAAAGTTTATATTATGAGTTTATCTTATTTTTATGAGTTTAACTAAACTCATGAATTTGACAATTTTGGCGTAAATAATGGGTTAGTTTTATTTTGTTTCCTTAAACTTCTTTCCTCACTGTTTTTCTGCCTGTATGTGAATATACAACCTTAATTAAATCTTTTGTATCTTTGAAAAATGATTTATTTAGGAAACATTGTTTGATTGATATGAAAGTAATAAATAATGTATACTTAAATTGTATTTTAGCTTTAAAAATATTACTATAAACAAGTTTAAAGTTTCATTAAAATACAATAAATACTTTAAGATTCAATAACCATTTTCCAATCTTAGAAAAAATAAGTATCAGATTTTGAAATATGTTAACATTTTTAAGGCAATTCATTTTTAATGGTTACAATTATTTTAAAAAGCAGCTACAAAGATATTTCTCAAAAAAGACACAAATATTAAAAAAAAAATTAGACTTAGATGTAACTTTTCACATTTTTATTATTGGGTTATCTAATTGAAAAATGATAAGTATATGATTTGCCAATAATAATAACATGATAAATACATAGTTTAATTTAAATAAATTATATAGTTATTTACAAAAATTATATACATTATTATTAAATAATCATTCATTTATCATGTTTTAATTAGAGTGCTTAATAGTAAAGATATATTGAATAGCATACAAGTTTTTTTTTTAAAAAAAAATACCAAAAGAAGTACCGCAGAAGATATTTATGCCAAATTTATAATTGTTACTGAAAAAAATAAACAATTAAAAATAGAATTTTTTTTGAATGAGTAAAAATTTGATTAAACCATATTAAATTTGTAATTTTCGGAGAGAGAGATATATATATATATATATATATATAGATATACATATATATGTGCCCATATCCAAGCTCATAAGAACAAGTTTAAGTTTCTAGGTAAAATATATCTTATAAATGAGAGATGTATTAGAGAAAATAATTTTTTATTTTACGGTAAAGATATTTTATGCATTGAAGGAGACTATTTTTTTATTTTATTTTGAGATTTACTCTCTATATTTAAATTTTAAGAATGTTTAATTCTAAAATTTAAACTTCGATAATTAAATTAGACAACATACCTTGTTAGGGGGTATTACAAAATAGGTCATGATATAAGGAAAATTCTTGATATACTTAACAATTAATATTTATTTCCTTCATGAGAAGAATTTAATCTATATATGCAAGGCTTATGTATGAAATAAATTTTTATTATTAACTGTACATAGATGAAATGCACCTCAAAAATTTTCTATGATATAATAATCCAAGATGGGGGGTTTAACAAAGAAATACGTTATTTATGTAGATTTAAGGGATGTTAAAAAAACCATACGGCATGATTACAGCAGAAGCAAAACTGTTGAACAGATCAATAATTGGTAAGCTATTGTAACAGAAACAGAAAAGGAGAGACTTTCATCCGTAGTCCCACCGGGCGTTGATATTTCCTTTCCGTTGGGAAACGAGTGGCGTCAGAGCACTGGGAAAGAGCGCTGGAAGTGGAAGCTGCCAATGTGGTTTTCTTTCCTCCTTTCCGCCCTTTCCTCTTCTCTCTCTCTATCTCTCTGCGGGCTTCTCAATTCCTCGTTTCCTTCCAATTCCAATTATGTTTCTCACAAATAAAAAACACTGAAAAAGTGGTGATTCTCACCTCCCCCCCCTTGACACATACTCTTCAATCGTCATCCTCCATTTCATTTGCGAATTCAATTTCCTCGACAAGATGGAGAATTCGCAAGTGAAAAAGAAACCCACCATCAGTCTTTCCCTTTTCAGTGCTCTTTCTTCTGAGAAAGCTGGGAATTCCTCCAAATCCCCTAGAAATTTTGAGGCAGGTGTAGTTGGGCTGGGCATAGTTGCAGCTATGAGTGATACCCTTGAATTTGATGCTTTTTTGCCCACCAATAAAGCGATGTCCCCGAGATCAACCCCGATGCCCATCCCTATAGTGTCTTCCGCTAAGCCCGCTGCAAATTTCCGAAACCCCCAGAGAGAGGAGGTTGATGACCACTCTGAGTCTGAAGCCTACACTTGCGTGATTTCTCATCTAGCCAATAGTACCATCAAAAAACGCTTCTACTTTGATGATCAGCTTAACGCTGTTACCGATCATTTTAGTTATCCTGTTCCTACTACTGCTGTGCTGACCAGTGGCGTTTTTTCTGCTTCACCTGTCAATATTGGAGACGACTCCACTGAGTTTTGGACTGCAGATTTTCTGGAATTCTGCAATCTTTGCAACAAGCAACTTCATGGTGTGGACATATTCATATACAGGTAGAGAAAACGAAGGAAATTATTATTATTATTATTATTGTTGTTGTTGTTGTTGTTGTTGTTGTTGTTGTTGTTGTTGTTTTGGTCTTCCACTACTGGCTTGATCTTTTGTTATGTCTTATTAAGAGTCGCCTTTACGGCTTAAATGTAAGTTGCTGGTTCATCATGTCTTGGATATAAATTTATGTGTGTTTTGTTGAAGTTACTGAATCTGGGTTGTTGATTTAGTTGATGCCTTCACTTTGTTGGAAATTTGTGTTTTCATCCCTTTAGGCATCTGAGACTTGTGTTGATTTTGAGCTGCATAATTTGAAGATTGAATCATTAGTTTAATGGAGGAGAGAGAATTTTTATAGAAGTGGCGATTTACTAGTGAATTTATGTACCAGAATCTGAATGGCAAGTGTTTCTCGGAAACGCTGACGGGGAACTGTCAATTACTTCCTTGAGATCCTTTGTCGTAAGAATTGATGATTTTTCCCAAATTGATAAATTAAGTGAAAGTCTTCCGTCTGGTCATTAGAATCTTCTGTGATTTTCTATTTACTCAAAATAATTGTAGCTTGAATACTATCATTAATATTGATATTAGAAGTGCAGTATTAGAAAGTAAAAGTGCAGTTTCAAATGAGGCATGTTAGGCGGTGATTTCTGGCTGCCAATATTGTCAATAGATTAGTTTTTAACTTGGACCGAATCTGGTATGTATATGGTGGGGTGTGACACTGTGACTCCATATTCGCGTATTTTCTTTTCAGCCTCCTAATTAGTTTAACACTAACATTGGTAATGGGACTGACTACTAGTGGATGTCTTATTTAGCTAAAGGTCTGATGTGTAGTTCTGGCTCGACGAAATCTTCCATATCGTTCTTCTCATGACTCTTCAAATGATCTTTTGATCCAGTTTACTAGCAACATAAAAGTTTGCATGCCCATTATTGATTTGCTGATACATCGTATCCCTGTTCTGGTGATGGTTGCAAGACAAAAGCGAAGGGTGTGTAAAATTTTAAGTACCAGATGAGTTTACCCTTGTAAGTTGCGAGGTAAGAGGAAAGCCTACCATATAACCAATTAGTCAATACCTACTCCTATCGCCATACCATTCTTCCTTGAACTCGTTTTTATATCTTAAAATGCTCATCAAACTCCTAGTCCTTCTAGTTCTTCTATATTGTTTCTACGATGTGGATTTGCTTAATATAGATGTCTAATGGCTGAAGAGTTTTTGTCATAATATGCATCTCTGGAAGAAAATGGGTGTCCAATTTAGTTTGGCAAAAGACACTAGTTTAGTAAGATTTGAGGATGAACGGTTTCCTTGTTTCTAATTGTAGACCTTAGTGCAGTGATATCTCCAACTTGGTTGGGAGTGGGGACCAATAGGCAATAACAATAGGTGACAATTTGTAGAAGTTGCAAGGGGGGTCATTTGCTGCAGGGGTGAAGTGGTTGAATTATGGGTCCGCCCATATATGTCTAGTTGGGGGTTGTTTGTAATTGTATCGTTGTTTTGGACTTCACAAGTCACAACCAACATTGACCCTGTGGATGTGAGTCTATGGTTCATATTTTACTTGTGGTCCATTTGTGCAGAGGGGAGAGGGCGTTTTGTAGCGCAGAGTGCCGGGAGAGCTACATCAGGAACGATGATTACAAAGAGAAAGGGAAGCGACGGTCGTTTGCTCCCGTCAAACCACTTGATTTATTCATTTCTCCTTGCTCTGGTCCCCTTGTACCCTTTGCTGGGATTGTTGCTGCTTGAACCAAGAGTCAAGACTTCTCATATTATTATTGAGTAAATAATGGAACGAGATGAGCTCATCCTTTTCCAGAAAGGAGCTGATCATGCGTCAGACAACAAGAGCCATTCATTAGCTTCTTCATAAGGGAAATTATAAAGAAACTATTCTTTATAACTTAATGTCCTTTCTGTTATTACGACGGTTATTATACTCTAGTCTCACTCTATATATATATATATATATATTCATTCCCCTTCAACTATTGACTTATGGGGTTTGAAGTGATGTTTGTGAACTTCTTGGGTTGCTTTGTTACCGTGGAAAAACCATATAACGCAAAGTGCATCCTTTCATAATTAAAGTATTAAAATTAATATTTATTACTTACAATGTCAGAAGTCAAATCTATTTCACGAGTTCAACAAATCCAGTCATTCCTTGCTATCGCAACCTCAGTATAATTCGTGTTAACTACTTGTAACCCTAATTGAAGTGGATAAGCGCAACCCGTAAATCGCTTAAACGCTGACTGTTGAGCTAGATCAGGTCCATAAATGGAAAAAAAAATGAAGGTGGGACGCTTCACTCTGATCGCAGTCGCCTTGTGACATTGTTAACCCAAAAGTAATTAGATAAGAAAGGATTATTATTCCTACATACAATAAAATTAAAAAAAATCAAGGAAAAAGAGAAATTGGAACACCATATCAAATGAAGCCATTTGTCCCCATTTGCAGTACACCTCGGAGCCCCCCCGCCCCCCGGGGGGGGGGTGGGGGAAGGGGAAGCAGGATGTAGATTAAGCTCGTGCTTACATTTATGTTTAAAAAAGACGTTTACTTAAGTCAAATTTCTTAAATGATGATTAAAGATTTAGATAACATATGGAATGTGTTAAATTTAATGTTCTGGAAAGATTTTTGTTTTTTGTCGAAGATCCTAAATTTTAAAATCTTTAAAGAACATTTGATTTTATGTTCGTAACATTTGATTTTATGTTCGATGTAATGAACTTTTAGAGAGATAGTGTGAAGCGAGTACTGGAACCAAACTCATTATTTGCGTAGAGTGCATTTATTACATAAACATCCATTTTTTAGCAGATCAAAAGTATTCTCCAATTCTATTTCAGATTTTATTTGGTTTAAATATCTTTCTTGAACTTTTTTTAAACGTAAATATATATTTTTGTTCAATTATTTAATATTTTTTTATAAAATAGTTAATTATAAAATGGGTGTACCTTGAAATAGTGTGAAAATATAGTTTTTATAGATAATTTTATAGTGTTCAACTTCTTAAAAAGTTTGAGTGTATTAACCACAATATTAAATATATATTTTGAGATTTTTGTTTAAATTTTTTATTAATAAAATGAGAATCTCAACATAAATTTAGAGCCTATTTGGATAATTTTTTTAAAAATACCTTTAAATAAAACCTTCACAAAATATAAAAGTTATTTCCTGTTTAGATGTTATATTCAAAAATAATTTCTTAAAAAAGTTGTGTGGATATGGAAATGTAATAGTTCTTTTGATTGATAAAATTACTAGAAAGAACATACAATAATATTTTTGTAATAACTAGCACGTCTCCTTGCATGGGGGATTTAGATTTTTCCTGTAGGCTCCACACAGGAAAAAAAAATCCTGGATCTTATGGCCAAAAAAAAGGCGAATGAATAGTACTTGACGTTATAAACAGTGCATGAATAGGAAACGTGAATATATGAACTGGGGCAAAGCAGAATGAATGGCTGACAAGAAAAAAGCACAGCATGGGAAACAAAACGGAAAATGCGGAGGCACTGTAAAAGATGGGATGCTTAGAATAGTGGCTAATGAACAGGAGTAGCGCCATGGGTTTTATAATAGTAAAGATGATATATATGAATAGTTTAAAACTATTTTGAACGTAAGAAAAAGATGGCTTCTCTCTCTCTAAGTTCCCCCCATGGTCGACAAGTGGCGGCCAACTAAAGAAGTAGACCTCCTACAACAGAGTACAAAGAAAATAAAGAGCACTAATCGAGAGTTCAAGGTGAGGCATCTGGACTTCGAAACTAAGAGGACAACCTTGATATGTTGGAAGGGAATAATCCTGCACCTACGAATGGGTTTTGGTCTTACATTGAAACATTAAAAGGGTAGACATCGGAGGAGGAATTGAGCACTGATGTGGAATTTGAACAAGAGGATACTGATACGGAGGGGAAGAATGATATCGAGACTAACTCTGAAAATGGCCTTGACAAAAGAAGCTTTAAAGAAAGATTTTTCTATCATTGAGTACCAATGTGGGAATATCTTGATACTAGAATTCAGACTTTCAGAAGAGGAAGAGAGAAGAATAAGAAGGCCTTACAATTGTCAAAGTTCTTGGGAGGAGGATTGGCTTTAAGGTTTTGGAAGCTAGACTCCAGAAGCTTTGGGCCTGCAATGGAGTTATTAGTATTGTGGATCTGCAAAATGACTACTTCGTGGTCAAGTTCTCGAATGTTGATGACTACAACTTTGCACTTGATGGAGGATCATGGATGATCTTTGATCATTACTTAACCATTAGGGAATGGTGTTAGGATTTTGACCCCATAAAGGCATCCACTGATGGTGTCTTAGGGTGGGTCAGACTTTTGGATCTTCCTCTGGAGTACTATGATGAAAATGTTCTAAAGAGAATGGGTAATCACATTGGCAAGAATAAAAGGCTGACATGACTACCTCGCATCAAACATGGAGTTCTTGTGCAAGAATAAGGGTTGAAGTTGACCAAATGTAACATCTTAATCAGTAAATAAACTAAATTTAACATATTTAACTAACAAAACTAAAATAAACCCACACTAAAGCTTGCTCTACTAATTAGTTGTAAGAAGAGAACAGGAAATAATTTAAGCCTTTTAATAACATTAGATTAATTTATTTACTTATAAACACCAAATTCTAGTTAATTAGTTCCAAGTTGTCGGTGACCTAAATTTATTTTAAATCCTCTGAGGTTCTGAAGGCAATAAACTATTCTTCCTATTTCTAATATTACATGGGGTTCCTAATACCTCCCTTAATGAGCCTTGGAAAGTTTGGAATTTTACCAAGGAAAAGGGTTGCTAATCCTACAACAATTAATCAATTGATTCAAAAGATTGGTCAATTGGTTGGGAAGTACCCATTCAATTGCTTGTTAGTAGGCAGTTAACTGGTTGCTTACGGAATCGACAATTTATTTGACACAACACTTGATTGATTGCTTGCTAGCTAGTGGTTAACCAGTTGCTTATAAGGTCAAAAACATTGAAGAGATGACCTTGATAGTCAATTGATAACTAGTGCCTGATCGATTCAAAATTAGTAAATTGAGTTTTGCAAATGAGGTAAAATACCAAGTTTTTCATGGCATCAACCTTCCAAACACAAATCAAATGCTAAACACTCATTAAGACTACTATAACCAAGACTGAATCTTCTTATATCAAAATTTGACCTTATGACTTCTTAAACAATTTAGTCTGATTCAAAGTTGCAGCTACCATTCATTCTTAACTCATAACTAAGACTTTAACAACACAAGTATGATTTATTCATACAAAACCACAAGCTATAATTCTATGATAACCATACTTATAGTTAAAATAACAGAAAGATTAGTTAACTACAAGTGGCTTTAACTTCCTTTCCATGAATGAACCATTCACATAAAAGAATCCATTTTACAAAAGAATCAAAAGAACTCCTATGCTTGGCAGGACATGATGCATTATGATATGCTATAAAAAGTAGACCTATATACAATTCATTAGTTACAATAATCCATTTGCAAAAAAAGAAGGTATTAAAATCTAAGCAAAAGCTAGGATACCACTAACAATGCTCCATTTGCTTTCCCTTGCCATTAAAGGATTCTTTACGTGAAAAGTTAGTTTACAACTGTGGTGAGATATAAAATCTTAGTAGCTATAGTAAAATTCTAATAATATAACATAGAATAAACAACCATGATGCTTTACATAAGAAAATCAAAAGAGAATAATGCATGCACAAAGCAAATGAGCAAGTTTGACTATATATTGAAGGATTATTATTTCATATTAGTAACCACAAACAAATACATATAGTCACTGGCCATGTAACATCCCAAATTATTAATTTACTAGAATAATTAATTGGAGAATTAATTCAAGATTTATTTAATAAGTTTAATTTATATTATGTTATTTTGGACATGTGAAGGGTATGAAATATTTATTAATGTTTGGTTAATCTATTTTGCTATGATGAAGATAGGCTTAGGTGAAATGATGGTGATGTTGGATGATTAATAGTTATTCTTGGTTAATTAGGTGATTAAAGTATTTATTGGATTTTAATTAAATGATAGGGATTTATCATATTTGGGAGACTAATTAGGTGGGTTAGTGTCTTGAATTAATTGGATTCTAAAAGGAGATAGGAGATGAATAAAAAGCCTAATAGTTAGACTATTGTAATCTAATCAATTAAAAGCCTAATAATCCATCTTGAAATATAAAAGGCCCATTTATTAAATCAGATTTTAATTTATTAAAATTACCCAAATTAATTATTTAAGTAAGTTACCTAAACCTATGTTGTAGACCTATGACCCAACACTTAACCATGTCATCTTCTCTTTTCTTTTTGATTTATTTTTTATTTTAAAATTTATCACCTCAAGCTAGTAAGTTGACACCACATACAGTGAAAAAGAGGGTCTAATGCAGGATGGTTTCTTCCATCAAGAGGAGAAGTAACACTCTAAAGAGCAATTTGGATGGTTTCTTGAAAAATTTAACCAAGGTAATTAAGAGAAAAATTCTACTGCTTTTTGGATTTATTTTGAACTGATTAGAATTCAAAATAGATGGTGTTGAATCTTAGGATTTGACAATTAGGGATTTTAGGGATTTTCATGATTAAGGTTAAAATTAAATAATTAAATATGTAATTGAGCCTTTAGTAATATAATTTGTGGGATTGGATTAGTGATTATATCCAATTTATGATGACCTTATGAATGCGCATTAAGTGTTTGATGTACTATTTAAGTGAAAAATGGATTTGTGATAGAGGTTGAATTAAAATAATTTCTATAATCTATAATTATATAGATTTATATTTAATACTGATAAATTAATTATGATGATACAATGCCTTGGTTTGATGTGCCAATTGAAAGATAAAGTGTTGAGCCCTTTTGTGTGAGGCGTGTTTGGAGTTTGGAGGTTGCTTGGAAGTAAGATTGGACTAATTAATATATAATTTTTACTATATATATCATTAATTGTTAAATTGGATTGTATTTAAATTATGTAATTAGTAGTAGTTAAATTAGTGAAATTCAAGTGTTTGATATGATGCCTAGTAAAAATTGACTTTTTATTAAAGGCTTATTTTGGGTAAATTTAAGATTTTATAATCCTTAATTTATATAATTAAGTGATCCAAATTTATATTGGTGGTTTAATTCATCTTTTGGCTGATGAAATTGGAGGTAAAGTGTTGATTATTTATATGTTGGCATGACATTAGTAGCTTGTTAACGTTGGAGTTAGTGCAATAGTGGTAAGTTTAAGATGTTAATTAGGATTAACTTGTTTGATTGGAAGATTTATTCTTATATGTGTTATTTTACCATTATAGATCTTTCACTTGCTATTTGGTGGAGAATTTGGCTAAGTTTTAACTCTTGTAAGGTAGCTAATGCATGCTTTACATAATTTAAAATTGTAGCTTATAAATGTTTTGTTGGCACTTTAAGTAATGAGAAAAGTATTATCTTGGTATGATGCTTTGACCAGTAAAGACTTTGGAAGGGAGATTATGAAATTGTGATCTTATTGTATACATTGAAATGTTAAATTGTTGCTTTATTTGAAGTGCATTATTTTTGAAATAGCTATGTGATATTTTCAAATATAAGTTCATTTTGTTGCTTATGAGATGGAACCTTGTGGTTGAAAATCTAGGGATGAGTATTTACTTGATAACTATGATATGATGTGATTAACTAAAAGGCTAATGTGCTAGTTTGCTAAGTAAGGTGTGCATGCTTGTGCTTCAGTGAGTGGGCTAAGCTTAAGGTCACAAATCTTATTTGGTGTGAGACAGAGGAGTAAACAGCATAGTCAACTCACACTATGAATATCACTAGATAGAAAGCAGAGACTATATTAGTGGAATTTTGCTTGCAAGTATTATCGAGCACATGGTTTTTTTTAAAGAAAGATTTTTTTTTTAGAGAAAATTATTTGAATTGAATTATTCTTATCCCTTATTTAAGATTTATGAAGGTAGATTGGAAATTGATGATTCACATCGCTGACAAATGTTTTTTAAATATATTATCTTTGCATGCATTACTTTCTTATATTAAACACATCCCTTTTAAAAAAAGCCTTACATTTATAGTGGGGAATGCATATTTTGGAATTCCATTTTCTATTGGGATTTTATCTCATATTTTTTTAATGGCACTTTTAAGATGGGAAGTTGTTACTGGCAAAAAGATGCTAAGTAATGAATTTTTTAGTTGAGGTAGTTTAGTAAAAAAATGTAGTAAGATTTATGTTTGATGTAATAAGAGAAGATGATAATTGAGATTTTAGTAAGTTCAATTTATTTTGTTGTTGAGTTTTTATTATCAGATAAGTTGATGAGATTCTATATGACATTCTTATGTTAGAGTTATAATATAAATTGATCATTTTAGCTTCCATAGATGATTAGGAATAGATTATTGTTCTAAAATTATATTATTTTTATCGATATAAATGCTAAGTATTACAAGACAATAATTATGGGAGGGCATAGTCATAGCATCTTCTCCTATATAACAAGCATAGTCTTAGTTCAGTGCATGATCATGACACATATGCATCAACAAAAGCATGGTCACAACTCCATTTACTAGGGCACGGTCACAGTCCATGCTATCCAACAAATATAAAGAGACAAACTTCATCATTAGCATCATATAATTATATGTTCAAGTAATCAATAGGATATTACTAGAAATATAAATGGTATCAAATACGGGTTACCTTTAAGGATACTTTCTACTTCCTAAGCAACTGTTACACCTTGTAACCAAAAGTGTGACCGGTACGGAAGATAAATAATTTTTATTTTGTAAGCCTATTTAAAAACAAATCTTACTAAACATTCAGTGAATATCTCTATAATTCAACAACAGATGATAGGATCGAATAGAACAATTGTGAAGTATCCTTGCATTAAACATATTTAATTACATGTAGCTTTTGTAGAAATTTTGACAGAGTCTCCTTTATAATTTAGACCTCATAATATTTCTATAATCAACCCAACCAATACAAATTACATTAAAAAAGAGTCTTATTATTAATCTAAACCAATATACATCAATTTCTAGAGGTGGGGGATCCTATTTGTGATTCAGTGGAGTAATATACAACATACTATAAAATAAAATAGAATTCATGCACTTCAACAAAATATGCCTACACAATGTGGGCTCATCAAGAACAAAAGAGGATGACCGATCCTAAATCGACGAAGAGGGATCGAGTTCAATCCTATTATCTGAAAGAAAAAATGAAAATAAAAGGAGTGAGTCAAATGCTTAATGAGTAGACACAACTAATTATAAGGCATAAGAAAAAATTATTTTAAGGTTATAGTCAAAACAATAATCCATCAATTGAGAATTTAAATACATTAATTACTATTTTCTTTTAATAAAATCATTCATCAAATACATTAAGAAGCATTTAACCGATACCAATTGGGTTAGACGCAAAGCACACAGCTTGTAAGGGTAAGTAACATAGATGTTGAGCAATTTGCTCGTAAAACTCATAACAAATCCACGTATGGTAGCCAATCACACGGGGCTAGCAACACCTCTGCTAGCTAGAGATATAAATCATAGTGCATTGTGGCCAACCTCTATTGTGATTAGCTGCAGGGTTTCAAAATAAATAGATCCCAATAAGGATGCTAAAAAATAAATCAGCATTCTTAATTACACTCACTTGCTATCAGAGCATATAAGTAACATAGGTCTTTAAATATTGTAGACTTATAGAAGCTCATAAAATTTTAATTAAACCCTTGCACTCAATAAAAAGAAAAAATTCAAACTTTAATATGTTTCCCAATTTATCATAATACTTAAGCGAGCATTTGGAAAACTAAATCATAAGAACATTAAAGAGCTAAGTAAGTGAGAATAAAATAAATAATATTTAGATCAAAGAGATGAAACGGAATTTTGATAGCATGTATAGTCGGCATTATCTACTCACATTGCTCACTGAATAGCAATGATCATTCAATCTGAATCACTGTTGCACACTTCTAACAAGATTCTAAAGATGCCATCCCTATAAACATATTTGCAATAATTCAACTTAAGTACAAGAACAATATTAATTTATTCTTCCTACCTTAGTTTTGTCAAAATTTCCTAGCCTAAATTAGATTTAGATACTAATTCTACGCTATTCACAACCTTGGTATTACACATCCTAACTTAGTTTACTCACTACTGGATCAATTCTTATTCCAAGATTGCCTTAATTTAATACTTAACTTATTATAGATGCTTCTAGTTTTAACTTATCCTAACTTATTCTTCATATTGATTTAGAATGGCAAAAGGAATATAAACCTTAGCCTACTAGATTATTATTGAAGGTTATGGCAAGTAACCATTACACCTAGATACCAAATTAGAGATTTTCCTACAACTACAAAATTTCCATTCCTGAGCTTACGGACATTATCATATATATATATATATATATATATATATATATTTCCAAAGAACTTTAAGTTGAAATACATAATTAGTGCCAAAAAGGGATTTTTACCATAAGCAACAAGATTTCCCAATTGTATTACTAATTTATCTGCCGTAATGCCTTATCATTGCAATTACCCAAGCCACTAAATCAAAAGGACTTCAGGATCACTCATGATCAATACACAAGGATAGGAAAGGTGAAGGTACCAAGGGGGATGGGGTTCCTCAACTATTGTACAAGGATGACGAGGCTGCTAATAAAGAGGGGAAAAATAATATTTAAGAGAAAATAAGCCATAGGAGTTTTAGGACCAAGGAGTAATAAAGCATTTGCAATGGAGACTGATCTATAAAAGGTTTACTAACTTGAGTAGTAATTTATGGAAATTGCAAACCAAGAGTAAGTCTCCTACCTTGCATAGTTTAGTTGAAGAAGAGACTACCAACTAACAGAATAAAATTGAAGCTAACATTAACTTTATGGGAAGGAACCTTAGCTAGCCATCAATGGTCGAATAGGGGAGGAAATCACCTTGGGAAGGCTATACTATGGAATTCCTAATGTCCCTTTGCTACCCTTAGAATGCAGAAGAGGCAATACAGCAAGTGGAGTTAAAACATGCAAACTAAAAGGCACAGAAAATTCGATAGATGCAAGGTAATACGGAAATGAACCTAAAGAAAAGGAGTAGCAGGGTGGTTAAGTTTGATGCAAGAGAGAGAAAATTATGTATGTTTATTTTGCTTCAAGAATGCTACTTTAAAAGATCAGATGCAATAAAGAGGAAATTAGTAATTATAATGAGTAAAGCTGTGAGCCAAGTAAAGAAAGGTGGTCCCACACTCTGCTATAAATCAGAAAGGATACATATATATTGAGACATGAGACTTATATCAAGAAATGTAAAGAAAGATTAGAAAAGAAATGAATCAAATTTTGTGGTCCTTCACATTTCAACATAAGTAGTTGTAAGGAGGGTATACTGGAACAAGTAGTAGTAGTAGTAGTAGTAATAATAATAATAATAATAATAATAATAATAATAATAATAATAATAATAATAATAATATGGGCTTAAAATAAATTTAAAATAAGTGCTTTTAAGAAAATTCTTTTTTAAACCTATTTAAAGCTGGGCTATGGGTGCTAGGTTTTAGCTTTAAAATTAAAAGAATAAAAGGTCTTGTGTTAATTACATCTAACTTAATTTAATTCCTTTTTTTGGGGTAAATGGGTCTCTAATTAATTTCCTTATGGAAATTTACTAAATTTCTCAAATTAATTAATTAATTCTTACTTTAACTTATTTTCTCTATAGTTTTATAAAAATTCCATTTTCTCTCATACATTTCAATTTAATAATTACCTGATGTTACACTAAACCACTACTACCATCCTATATAATTAAAGGAAGGGATTTTAATATTGAATATGAAGACTTACACATGCTTTGCTACCACCATGGTTGCTTTAGACATGTGGAAAAAGAATGCAAAGAGGAACCAACCATGGCCCAACTTGGCGAAGATGGTGAGATTAAAGAGTTTATAGTGACCACCTACAACCTCTATATAACTTGGATAGTTGTTCGAAAACATCGCCATGGACGAAGATTTACTATAGGGTCAAAAGATTAAAAGGGCAAATTTGCAAGCATTAAGCAAAAGGATGCTCTATGAATTGCAAGATCACATTTCTCAGACTTATAGAAGGAGTTTTTAGAGGAGATATTTCTTGTTATGGCTATAAGAGATAATATTAAAATGATCCCTTAGGACTTCGAATTAGAAGCCAATGAGGAGAAAATAGAATTAAGATTTAATAAGGATGGATCAAAGGGCAAAAATATGGGGGATTTGCTAAAACTAAAAAACAAAAAGTCAATCAATGTTTCTCTTTCAGCTAGCAAAAAGAATAAGTATAAGTTCAAAAGCTATGCATGTGAAGATTGTATGGATCACCACAAGCAAAACTTAAGACCCATAATCGTTAAAGCCAAATAGAGAAATACCATGTATTTAGATAGGCTAAACCCCTTAGAAGCAACCATAAGGAGGAAGGTTGTGGTTATCTTTAGGAAATTATTTTGAATGATACTGATAACCATGCTATTCTTGTTCCTATGGAATGATGTCATTTTAGGGTTAAGAATATTAAACCTCTAAACCTATGCATGGATGAAGATGGCATATTTTGCTATAATGTCTTAAACTCTTTGAAAGAGCCTAAACAAGATAAGAAAGGGGTGCAAACCTTAGACATGAAAAGCTAATTCTTTGGCCTCTTAGGTGTCGTCTTTTTTCTTCCTTTCTTTTATCAATGAGTTTATTATGTGTGGAATTGCCACTGTGCCAACAACAAAGCTTTTAAGCAAGGTACAGCTGTGATAATTAGGCTTTAGTGTACTACCATTCTCATTCTTCTTGACACTAGAATTAATGCTACTAGAGCGGAAGGTTTATTCCATGGTCTTGGTTTCAATGGCGTGATCACTTTAGTGGGTAATAATTTCTTTATAGGCATTGGGTAGGTTAAAAGATAAGTGTTATGAAGTTGACAACTTTGGATATGGATGACCAATTTTGTCACTTAACTATTAACTACAATAGAAAGGAGGAATGGTTGACAACAATTGCTTATGCAACTCCTGGAGAAGATCAAAAGTGTATTTTACTTCCTTTATTACTAAGCCTTAGTTAGTTATTAGGGACTTTATTGATATTAGAAATGCAAAAGAAACATTTAGGGGAGCTCCTATTAATTATAGAATATGCAACTTTTTTTATACCCATATAAATAATTGTAGGTTAATTGAAGTCTAATGTTATGGTCATAGGTAAACTTGGAAAGGCCTTCACATTCTTGGTTATTGGCGAGTCTTTGAGAAATTTGACAGAGGCTTATGTAATGAGATTTGGAAAGTCTATTTTCAGGAGGCCTGCATTAAATTTATGACTAGAATAAGTTGTTTAGACCACCACCCTCTCCTTTTAAAGCTCAATGGTGTCTTTTTGGAGAGTGTTGAGAGACTTTTTTGCTTTGAAGCTGCTTGACTTACTCATGCTAGTTTTCATAAGTTTATTAATTAGAACTGCCTTATAAAGATATCACTTCATTGTGTAAAAATTTTCAAGAGGTCTACATTAAAATTGTGACTAGAATGAGCTATTCGGACCACCACCCTTTCCTTGAAGCTCAATGGTGTCTTTTTAGAGAATGTTGAGAGACCCTTTCACTTTGAAGCAGCTTGGCTTAATTATACTAGTCTTCATGAGTTTATTAATTAGTATTACCTTATAAAAATCTCCCTTCATTGTGTAAAAATCTTCAAGAGTGAAATTGTAATGTGTTCAAGCATATCCTAAAAAGGAAAATCTACATCCTTAAAAGGCTGAAAAGATTTATAGGACTCCCAATACTTATCCAGCTACTTTTAAAATTAAACAAGAGTTACAAAAAGAGCTTGATGATGTGCTTAAACAAGGGGAAATCATTTGGTTGTAAAAAGCTCAAACAATGTGGATAAATAATGGTGATTGCAATATGATATATTGCCACCTTAAGACAATTACTAAGAGAAGAAGGAACAACATCTTGATGCTTTTGAATGATAATGGGGATTGGGAAGAAGTCCCTAACAAGTTTAGAAATATAGCCTTAATTTTGTTTGAAAAGCATTTTAAGGATGAAGACAGTGTCTCTAATTCTTATCAAACTATAGCGTCCTTTCTTAGTTTTCTAACATTGATACTCACTATTTAACAAGACCCATTTCTGATAAAGAGATTCAGGATGCTATGTTTGCTATTGGGCCATATAAAGCCTTGGACAATGATGGTTTTCCACTTATTTTTTATCAAAATAATTGGGATATTATGGACTTGGAAGTTTGTTGTTACCTCAAACAAATCTTCAACTAAAAGGAGGATATGAATGTCACAAATATACCTTTCTTATGCTTATTCCTAGAATTGATGTTTCTAAGAGGATAACCTAATTTCGCACTATCTCCCACTATAATGTAACTTATAAATGCATCCCTAAAATAATTGTAACTAGACTTAAGTATATTTTTCCCTAGATTATTGCTCCTTTTCAGGTGAGCTTTATGCTTGGTAGGCATATCCAGGCAGACATTTTTGTTGCTTAAGAAATCATCTATTTTATAGAGAATTTTTAGGGAAAATGCTTCTTTGCTATTAAAATTGATTTGAAAAATGCTTATCATTGAATCCAATAGAGTTTTATCAAAACCATGTTGTACGAGGTAAATCTGCTTGATCCTTTTATTTATACTATTATGGGTTGTGTGTCTACTATCTTTACTTAAAAATTTTTAGAATGGTGGAAAAATTTAGTCTTTTTACCTTACTAGAGGTCTTAGGCAAGGTGATTTTTTTTTGCTTGATATCTTTGTCCTTTTGCTTAGAGAAGTTATCTCATATTATTGAAGAAGCTGTCATTAAGGATTTATGGAAACCTATAAGGGTAGGTAAAGGTGGCCCTTTTATGATCCACTTTATGTTTGTTGATGACCTTCTCCTCTTTAGGGAAGCTTTTTTTGATCAAATCTAGTGTACAATTGAGTGCCTCAAAATTTTTGTTCCTCATTTGGCCGAAAGGTGGATGTTTCTAAACCTAGTATCTTTTTCTCTAAAAATGTTAACTTTTCAAAAAAAAAAAAAGGAGATAGCTATTTTCTTGGCCTTTAACATTATTGATGTATCTTAGGATGTCTCTTTTATACAATAAGGTGAGACTTAAAAATTTCAATTTTGTGGCGGATAAGGTGAAGCATAGACTGCAAGGTTGGAAGGAAAATTAGCTTAGTGTGGCGAGTAGAGTGACACTTGCTAATTTTGTCATGAGTTCTATCCCTATTTATCTTATGATGGTGGCTAAATTACCAAAAACCACTTGTATGAATATTAAAAAATTGCAGCAGTGTTTTATTTGAGTCCATGATGCTATACAACGAAAACAAATCATACCATTAACTATAACATATTTGCAAGCCCAAAATGTTTGGTAGTTTAGGTTTAAAGAACTTGGAGACAATGAATGAGGCTTGTATCATGAAAATAAGGTAGGAGTTATGTAGAGATAACGAAATTTGTGGGCCAGAGTTATTAAACACAAATATAACAAGGGCAATTCTATTGTTCAACCCCTATATTTGATTTCAACCTCATTACATTTTTGGCATGACATCAGCTTGGTTTGGAAGTATCTTAAGGCTTATTCTCACATTCAAGTGGGTGATGGTTGTGCTATAGATTTCTGAAGGGATAAATGGATAAATGGGCATATAAAACTTGACAATTCAGTGTCCATGGATGATGTGGATGGAACCTCTATTTTTTTTGTCACTAAAGTATTTAACATGAAAGGAAAGTGGATTTGCCTACCCTCCAAAGGCTTATTCCTCATAAACAACTATTGAAGATCTATATGTTACCAACCCCATTGGCTACTTTTGGTTGAGGCTCCCTTATATGAGATGCTAGTGCAAATGGGCTCTATTCAATTAGTAGTAGCTAAACAAGTGCGATAGGCATGAGACTTGGTAATAGGTCTACTTTTTGGGAGCTTATTTGGAAATGGAGGGAGCTTGAAAGAATTAAATTTTCTTATGGATAACAACCCATATTAAACTGCACACCAAGAAGCTTCAGGTAAGATAGGGTGTGGTTATGGAATCTTGACATGTTCTCTATGCTATAGAGTGGATTATGCACATTCTTTGTGATTGTACTACATTGACTTCCATATGGAAGGTCCTGGTTCTCATTAAAAGACAACATGAGTTTTTTGATGGCCACCTTACTAGCTGGTAGGCCACTAAATTGCAAGAGCAAGGGACAGGAAGTGATGGTATCCCCTAGGTGACCTTGTTCTATGTTTATTGTTGGGCTTTCTGGAGGAAATGGAATGAGGAAATCTTTAACAAGAAATTCATCATGTAGTCTAGCTTACTCCTTACTGTTCAACGATATGCCTTGAACATTTATAAAGCTAAAGGAACTTTGTAGGAATTACATCCCAGCTCCAATTTTAAGACACGTTGTTGGCCCCTTGCTGATGATTGGATCAAGCTTAATTGCATTAGAGCTAGTGGAAGAAATTCAGGGTTATATGGGTTGTAGCAGTTTACGTTGAAATATACAAGGTGTTTGGTGCGTGCCTTTTCTATAAACATTACTTGGTGTAATTCTTTGTAATCTGAAGCTTGGAAGACTTTTACAGGGCTGAAGTTGGCTTAGAACATGGGTATACGAAAAGTTCATCTTGAGCTGAACTCTCTTAACCTTACTTTGGCCATCATTGATACATCTAGGAACCATATCGCTATGAACTCCATGGTACACCTGATAAGAGATATCATTTCAAGGGATTGGGTTGTGAAAGTGACCCATGTGGCATGAAACTAATAGATGCATTGACATGTTAGTTAATTACAATCTTAGTCCCCCTTAAAGACTACATGTTTGGGATGTTTTTTTTTTTTCTTGGCTTTTCTCTTAGAATGGACTATATGAGACTTTTATCCCCATGGTTTTTAGTTTTTGTTCGTGTGTTTTGGATTTTCAACTCCTTTGTTTCACCCAAATAAAAAAAAAACTATTTTGAGGTTAATTATATATATATATATATATATATATATATATATATATATATATATTAAATTAGCAGTGGATTTTAGAGCATAGGCTTAACATTCCCAAGATATTTCACTCTACTTTTAACTATTTTCTTAAGGTCCATACTCCATATTGATATTGGTCTACTAGCTTGTGCATTTTTTGAATTTGAAAACAAAATTTAAAATTGAGATAGTAAATGTACTTTTTAAAAGAAAATAAGAAGATAGATTGCTTTTGACAATTGCATCATATTTGTTTAAAAAAATTATCTAAAATTAAAAGATGATTCCAAATTAGACTATTAAACTCTAACTTATTGCTTTTTAAAATTTCACTGTTTACGGCCATGTTTTCTTTTTGTATTCTTCTTTAAGTCATATATATATATATATATATATATTATTTTTATTGCATAAATCTCATAAAAAATATATTGAAATGTGCAGTCATATAACCACGATAATCATGGTTATAAAAAAATAAGTATTCAATGTTATTTTTTATTTTTTGAAAAAAACCTGATTGTAACTCAACCAATCTATTTTAGTTTCAGATTGAGCTAGCCTCGGTCTACCATTTTGTTGCCTGATTTAAACCATATTAGGCATTGGTAGCTCAGCCCACTCGGCCCATGTATATCGCTGTGACCATACAGTATAGATGTCGTCTTTTTCTAATTAAAATTTATAAAGGCAGAGACTCGAATGATTAAATTTCAGATTTTTGCTTGTGTCGACCAAGGAATAGGTCTTTAACGTGGTCACGTCGTAGCAGAGTGACAATTCGTAGAGGGTCATTACCTTTGCTCGGGGAAGAAGCTTGAAAACAAGGGCATGCCTTGTCATTTCAGAAAATGAAGGAGGACAATCTTGTCCAAATAAAATTTCAAATTTTTATTTATTTCAAGTCGTGACGATAAGCGTGCGGGCACCATTAACTAGGCAGGGCAAAAAATATCAGCCTCCATCCTTCGAAAGTAATGGAAATGAAGTCTCTTCTCGCCTCTTTACGCCGTCTCTGCCCTTTCTCAACTCTGAAATCGAATCGTTCGACGGTTTCCTCTCTCCAAAAAGACTCTGAAAGTGCTCCAGAGCGCAAGGTACTTTTCTCTAATAGTGATATAAATGTGCTTGAGATGAGTGGTTTCATTTCATCTTTTTGCTACGCCTCATGTTTGCAAAGCATGCGCTCATCCCGTCCCACGCTAAGCGTCTTATCTTTCAAGATGAAAACATTTGACGACCAGTGGTCACTAAGTATTAGCTTTATCTGGCAAAAGAAGGGACCTAGACTCTAAATTTAGCTCATCTTTAAGTTTGCATTAGATCATGATTTTATTTTTTAATCAATGATTGCCCCTCTGTGAGTTCTGATGTTTGCTACTGACACAATCGGGTTATGTTATAGTTGTTATTTCTTCAAGAACATGTTCCATTGCGTGGAAATTGTAATTTCTTGTATGGTTTACAGAAAAACTTCGTTTACACTTGAGTCAAGGGGCGGAACCTGAAAGAATATTACGGGGCCAAAACGTTCTGTACTATCTTTCCATAAGGAGCGAAAAATTGGATCTTGTATATATTTATGAAAAATTGCTAACTTTTGAATCACTCAACACTTCAAAATCCTTTTCTTTTTTCCGTTACCTTAAAAGCTAGTTCCATCCCTGCTTGAGAGTTTATGTTTCTCGCTATTAGACTTTCGGTAACAGGCGCTGTTTAGTGTTTATGCCAATGTCATTTTTTGTGCTTGGAGCAGATGATCTGGCAGCGGAAGCAAGCAGGTTTTTTTAGTAACATGGAGAGCAATGTAGATTGCCCTTCTTTGACAGAAAAGTTGAGTCGGAAAAGAATGATTCAGCAACTTGATGGGCTTTCACATGAGATGCTTGTTGATGGTTTTCTGCCTAAACTGCCTACTTTATGTGCTTTGATGTTACATTATGCAGATAATGGCCTCTTTCCTCAAGCAAAGACTATATGGGACCAGCTCATAAATAGTTCATTTGTGCCTAGTGTTCAATTAATTTCAAAACTATTTGATGCTTATGGGAAACATGGGCATTTTGATGAAGTGGTCAGAATACTACAGTACACGAATTCAAGGAATTTCAATATACTTCCTGATGTTTACTCATTGGCTATCTCTTGCTTTGGAAAAGGTGGGCAACTGAAATTGATGGAGGATACACTGAAGGAAATGGTTTTAAAGGGCTTCCATATTGATGCATTGACTGGTAATACCTTTCTTAAGTATTATAGTATTTTTGGTTCTTTGGAAGAGATGGAAAATGCATATGGTCGCCTTAAGAGATCTAGAATTTTAATAGAGAAGGAAGCAATTAGGTCAATGGCCTTTGCATATGTAAAGGAGAAAAAGTTCTATGAATTGGGTGAGTTCTTGAGAGATGTTGGTCTTGGTAGGAAAAATGTGGGGAACCTTTTATGGAACCTTCTGTTACTTTCTTATGCTGCTAATTTTAAAATGAAAAGCTTGCAGAGGGAGTTTTTGAGAATGATTGAAGCTAGGTTCTGCCCTGATGTTACAACCTTTAATATTCGTGCTCTGGCCTTTTCAAGAATGTCTTTATTCTGGGACCTCCACCTTAGTGTTGAACATATGATGCGTGAAAATGTCATTCCTGATCTAGTGACTTATGGCTGTGTTGTTGATGCATACTTGGATAGAAGGATTGGAAAAAACTTGGACTTTGCTCTAAATAAAATGAACATGGATGATTATCCGCAAGTATTAACAGATCCATTTGTGTTTGAAGCCTTAGGTAAAGGTGACTTTCACTTGAGCTCGGAAGCATTTTTGGAATTCAAGTCACAAAGGCAATGGACTTACAGGGATCTAATATTAAAATATCTTAAGAAACAATATCGGAGAAATCAGATATTTTGGAACTACTGACTAATCACCAGATGATAAAATCTATTCAAGTTTAATTAATTGGAGGATCTTCTACTGAATTTTGGGATCAATAGAAGAAAGAGCTGACAAATTTTTTTTTTTCCTTTTGATGACACAATCTGACTTAAATGGTTTGGTTATAGACATGATTCATGATAGAATTTTATAGTGTCATTTGATTCATACAACTGACCCACTTAGAAGGAAAAGGCTTGTTGATGTTGTTGTTGATGCAATCTGACTTGTACTCAAGAAAGACATACCTTTGGTTTCATGCAGGTATGCACTGAGCAGTTTGTATATAAATTGAAAAGTGACTACTGAACTTGAAGCAAACATTTACATCGTTTGATGGTTATATTTGAGGCTGATGTGTTAAAGGTGTGAACACTTGACATTGTTTATTTGTGGTAACAACCACACTATCAATACGTATTCAAAGTTGAATGGAACAGTGGAATACATCCAAGCATGAAGGACCAGAGGCACAGAAAGTAGGCAAAAGGGGGACGTGGTTCGTCAATTTGCTTTCCCCTCTCCCGTCCACCTCCAAAAAAAAAATTGTATCTTGCTAGAACCTAACCCAAGACAATCTTGGTTACTTACCCGGAAATTTGTGCAGGCATGCGTCTTCTCTCCTTGTTTTGAATATTGTATTGGTTGATTATCTAATGGTTCCATTATCATTGCTGAGCATCTCCTATAGTTATGGTGATTTTATATATAGATTTATTCAAATAATATTCTGTGACACAAAAATCAGCAAAAGATTGTGCCAATTTATGTATATGTTAACTCTTGATATTTCACTTGCTTTTAATTGTCATTATTCTTTTTCCATATTTTGTAGCGCAACCTTGAAATTAAAGGAACCATTTACTGAATAAAATAAAGTATGGTGGGTTATTTGCACTATAGGATATCTTTCCCCTCGGTTTTGGACTCCTGGCATGATAGTTCAAAGTACCACACATTTTAAGCTTATTGCAGTAGATTGCCTTTGATCTTTTGGTTCATTTCTCATTACTCTAAAGCTTATGTACTTGTATGCAAATGTAAATGAAAAGTAAGATGCATGTCTGCAATTTGTCTTGAGGGGTTCCCTCATTTTCTATGGACCTTTAATATGAATCTAGTTACTATTGAGTGTTGGAAATTTTGGCTTTTGGATCCCATTGTTGGCTATTGCATTTTTACTTGTCGGATTTTTCTTCTAAATACTTTATTATGCGGTTGTGACCAGGTTTTTGTATGGGTTATTTTACACCATGACCATTTTCCTATATTATACTCTTTATCTGATCCCTTTCCAACCCAAGTTCTTGTTACAGTCATGGATGTCGTGTGGAGCTTTGGTGTATAATTATAAGGAAAATTATGTATGAAGTTAGATATGACTTTGCACAACTACAGTGTTAGCGGTATCAGATTCAAGAATTTACTGCCTTGCGGCTGGGGCTAACATTAGGTTATGTTTGGTAGAGTAAAAAGATTTTAAGAGAATAGAAAGGAGAATAGAAATAATAGAATGAAATTTTGTGATCTAAGATCATATTTGGTATGATATAAAAAGAATGAGAATATTTTTTTATTCTAGTGCTTGGTAGAGTAGAAATAGTATTAGAATAAAAATGAAAGTGAACATATGATCTAAATACTTTTGGAGCCAAAAAAATATTTTAAAAATAATTTTTGTTAATTAATATAAAACAAAAAAAAATTACAAGTGAAAACTTTAATTTGAAAATATTTATAATTTTATATTGAAGGATCTTAAATTTTGAAATTATTTTAAAAGATTTAAAAACAAAAAAATTTAATTACATAATAAAATTATAGATTAAAATCTTAAAAGTAAAATTTTAGATATTTATGTTCTTTAAAATAATTTTAAAATTTAAAATTATTTAATATAAACTATTCTTATCATTTGGAGTAAAAAAATATTTCTTATTTTATTTTTTAGGTAACTTTTTTTTGTTTAAATTTTGATGGAATAAACCATGTTTGAAAACAATGACTTCAGAATTTATTAATGATAACATTTGGAGCCTACCAAACACCCCTAAATGTGATACATAACCAACTACTATTAGTAACCTCCATCCAGCTACTGCATCTCAACTCTGACACAATTGAAGGAGGTGATAAAGTTTGAAAAGAAAACTATTGCTAGAAACTAGAAACACATTATTCAGGGATGTGGTGCCTGTGATGGACTTTTCTAATGTCCATGAACGTATTTGCATTGAAAACTAATTCCTTTGCCGTTATTTCTTTTTGATAAAAAAAATCCCACTTGCGCTCTAGATCTTGTATTGGGCATTCTGCATCAAAATCGTCCAATCACAAAATGCCTGTTCCGTCTTTTAAATTGAATCTCAGCTTGTGAATGACTTACTGTTTAATCAAGGTTTATATTGCGGTTTGGTTAACACCCCCCACCCCAAAAAAAGAAAAAGAAAAAAAACCAAAGATTGGAAAAAACATTTCCAATGACGTTTAATAATTTTTCCTTTAAATACTCTAGCTGGCGACTCTTATGATCTCGGTTACATAGTGAGGATGTTTGTGCAAAAACAGGAGAGGAAGAATGTAAATTTTCTGAACTTCAAAGGACTCTAGAGGTCTGGAGTCCTTTGTAATACCCACTAATAAACTTCATTTATGGACATGATCATGTCACCTCTTGTATTTTAAGAAAGAATGAACAAAGTTTCCTTTTCAATTTAGTTTTCCTCATTATTTTGAAACTTAATTGTATTTGAGAAAAGCCTAGACGTAAATGAGACAAATATTTATGCTAATTTTTTTAAAAAATAATATCGATAAAGGTAAATAAATTTTTAACAGCCATGTAGTGTAATCTGAGGTTAGGGAAGAAAAAAAATTAGCATTATTTTCTATTTTTTTTTTCCAAGATAAAATGTCAAACTAGCACATTTATTTTTTTAAAAAATTAAAGAATAAATTTTTAATTCAGAAATAGTGGGCTTTTTAAAAATGTACACTCCCCCAGATTTTATTTTATTTACTAACGAAGCCTTAATGCTTTTTATTACACTATCAGCCATTTGATTTCAAATTAACAAGATTTTAAAAAATGAATACTTAAAACATGAATAAAATGTGACAATAAACTCTTTTGGTCTGTGGATTAAGAAAAGAAGTAAAAATATTATTGATATTTGGAATTATGGAATATTGAACTGGAAAGCAGACAGTTTTGCCAATCATGGAACATAACTGCTATTTACTAGTTCACAAGCAACAGTCAGCAATTGGAACTGCAGATTCTCTCTGCCTCTTTTGCAGTTAGTTATGTTAAATAACTAAAATTACGCATACTGATGCTTGGATTTCATTGAACGACAAAATCCATTATAGTCTCTACCAGATCCATGAAGTTTGAAACTGTGAAATGCATTAACAGGTTTTGCTCATAGACATCTTATCTTGATTTTCTTCAAACTTACAGTAACCTCAAATAGGACTAGAAGTGACTGCCTGTTGCGCTATTATCATGCTGTTGTCAATCCAGCTTCGGTAGCTTAGCTTGTCTCCTGGACCCCTTTGAACACATTCTTCAGTACTCTTCACCAGTCAAAAGCATTTAATTACCAAATAGCTCCAAACCTGTATGTAGTTTAGAAGTTTTATAAAAGGGAAATGTGAGAGCACCACCCTGCACTTCATACTCTTCCCAATGAGGATGTGCTTGAGTGGCTTTCATATCCGGAGATTCCAGACAATGACTGGGAATCATTCAAAATATCCTACAAGAAAACAATAAGTTCAAAGTGGTGAAGTTTCTTGATATTTTGTGGGGTATGAATTTTATTTATCAGAAAAAAGAACAAATCTTTGACTAGTGACTTACTTGGATTGTGGAAGTTGTGGAAATGTTGCTACTTTTGGGAGAGAATCCTGTACTACGTCCAAACATCATCATCATTGGCATGTTATCTTCGGCAAAGTCTCTCAATATATTGAGCTGAGGTAATACAACATTTTTAAGGTCAGGTCTATCTTTTCTTCTCATTTCTGCACACTGCAGAGCAAGCTTGGCAAAATGTAAGGCTTCCTCTACCGGCCAGTCTTCAACAGCTGGGTCAAGCATCTCAATGAAAGTTCCCTTTTCTATAGCTCGTGCAACATGATGAGTCAAACCCATTGGTGGCTTTGCTGTTACCATTTGTAGAAGCATGATCCCCAGTGAGTAAATATCAGATTTAATTCCAAGCATGCCAGTTTGCTGGTACTCTGGGTCAATATAACAGAAAGTTCCAGCAGTGGATGTCATGCGATACTGAGTTACACTGTCTGCAACTGAAGGGGGGACAAGCCTGGCCAATCCCACATCACTAATCTTGCTGACAAAATTACGATCAAGCAAAATGTTGCCAGGTTTTAAGTCACGGTGAACAAGTGGTTCTGGTTTTGTCTGATGAAGGAAAAGGAGGCCAGTGGCAATCTCTGCAGCAATTCGAAATCTTAATTGCCAGGGAAGTGGTGGCGAGTTACCTTTCCGGAAGAGGCAGTCATCCAAGCTTCCATTAGCCATGTACTCATAGACTAGGCAACCATACTCTGGGCATGCTCCGAGGAGGAGAACCATGTTTGGATGTCGTATGCAACTTAACACTTCAACCTGCATGAATCCAATGCCAAATTAACACACTATCTTATGATTTTAGAAATAACAACGATATTGGAAACAATATCGACAAAATCTTACTGTCTGATCTTTTAGTCCCCATGAACCCAGTCACTACCTCAGTTTTAATAGTTTACTCTTATCTTTTTTTGCAAATTACTTTTCTCTGTTATAACTTGAAGATGATGTTTTTGCCATTTTTTATACCTCCTGCTGAAACTGTGACCTTCCTTGAGCTGCATCTGGCCTTAAAACTTTCACTGCAACTGGCGTGTGATCTAGTACACATCTATATACTGGCCCATACCCTCCTTCCCCAATCTTGAGCGAGTCCGCAAAGCATTTTGTGGCTTCTTCGATTTCCTCAATAGTATATCTTCTGTACCTGGCACTACCTTGTGGGAAAGTATCTAGTATCTTCTTTTTCTGTTCAGATTCTTTCAGGGTTTTCATCTCTGCATTCAATCTTTTTTGTGCCTCCAGTTCCGCAATTTTTTGAGATGCTTCTGCTGCCTCAAGGGCAGCTCTACACTTTGCTTTCTCCCTCTCTGCAAGTGCCAATGCTGCTTCTTCAGCTATCCTTGCCTCTTCTAACTTCTTTTGCTCTTCCATTTTCCAACGCTGAAGTTCCATTGCCTGTCGGGTAGGGCTGTTAGTTTCTATAATTATATTTCTCAAATTTAAAGTTCCTGTTTTAATTGATTTCTTTGTGGACCTACTTATGTTTTTTGTGGAATATGTAGTTGCTTTTGATAACTTTTCGGCAGGACTGCAGTATTCTTAGAACAAGTATCAACTTAACTAAAATCTATAAGCTACCTTCTGCCTTGCCGTAAGAGCTTCCTTGCAAGCTGTACTGTACATTTCCATTGTTTGCTTCAGTTCTAGCTTCAGTCTCCTCATCTCGGCTTCCACATCGTCCTATTATTTCAAACCAGAGATTTATTAATTCCTTTCCTGGTAGGCACGTGTGAGTACATTTTTGAAGAGTATGAGAGAGAGCCATTGAAAATTGACCAATTTAGAAAGGCATAGAAGAATCAGGTTGCATTAACCCATTGGTATTCAGGCATATTAATATGGTAAATTAGTCCAACAAGTTGATCATGTTGTATCCTAGACGTTGTCCTTACCATCTGGGAGAATCTTGAGCATGACCCCCCACTGTCTTGCGAGCTGAATGAAAAGTCACCCTGAGAATAGTTCATTTCAATTGACTTAGTCCCTGAGAAAGATGACTCAAAACTTCTGCCTTCAAAATCTGAGCTGTTCGAAAGCCGAGGGGCCATTCCAGGTTCGAGATCATCATACATTGAAGGAAACATCCTATCAATGCTTGGCCTTCCACTGCTCACAAATGATATATCGGAGTCAGGGATTGAGGACTCGTACGGTTTGTAGCTTGATCTACCCCCTCTTGTGAACGGTGATCTGTCCACAGATTATCCAGTTAGTCCTTTCACTAAGTCCTTTAATCTATATCAATGCTTTTTGAACAATCATCATCGTCATGTCTCGTGAATATCTAGTTTAGCATACACTGGCCATTTGTAATTAGCATTCATCAGTTTCTGTGCATGATATTATCAACATTCATGAATTTCTACTAACAGCATTGATGCTTAAAGATCATTATTTTTTTCACAACGATCACCTTCTTGAGAGTCGGTTAAGCCTGGATAAAAATGATCCTTCATCACTTAATGTACAAAATAGCCTAGAGGGAGTTGAGTATTCTTGATAGGACTTAAAAGTTCCTGTAGACAATGTGATCAGGTCAAGCTTTGTCTGCCTATTACACCTCTTCCCCCTTGCTTTCAACAGGGTAATTGTGACTCCAGAGACAAATCATAGAAGCATATTTGCGGGCTAGTTGTGGAACTGAAGATGTGCAAGGTGAGAGAGGCTTTTAACATAACATGTCAAAGTTTGTGAAACTGTCCCTTTTTACTAACCATTATCAACGACTCACTAGTACTATGTACTGAAACAAAAAGGAAATTTACTCTTCATGTTATGGACTATTCATGAACTGTATTCCTAAGGTTTGATATGTTATTATTGTTTCTACTTCCCTAGAGAGATATGTTAGAACTCACTTGATGTCATCAACATCTGGTAGCTGGCAGGTGCCATATGCTGACCGCTCTGCTGCTGTAACAGATATAAGTAGATAAAATTTTATGAGCAATGGAATAACCCAAATGGGGCAGGAATTAGCATGACACAGATATAGGACATACACCGTGGTGTTTGGCTGCGTACCAATTGTGCATCCATCCTATCAGGACTCTGGGTAGATTGTTGCTGCAATGCGTTACGAGGTGTAGGTTTGGCTGGTAGGGGAGCTGAAGCAGCTCGTACAGTAGAGATTTTTCCTTTGGAAATGATATATACAGTGCAGAATGGCGGTGCCCCTTTTGACACAAGGCTTGGAACATCTGTTATCCTAAATCTTCTGTCGTAAATATCATCAAATTAGGATGCTGTTAAAGTTGTAACGGCAATATTTTATGAAATATTGAAGTTGAATGCATTCCATGGTGATTAGGATGATGTCTGTCTGTTTTTTTGTTTGTGCTTTTGGTATAATCTTTATTGAGGTCAAGCATAGCTGCTTGCTCTTTTATTTAATAGGCAGAAAGGCGGGAAGAAAAAATCATTACCTGACAATACCACTTCTTGATGGTGCCCCAAGTACCAGAAGCTCAACTGAATGCGTCGAAACACACTCTATTAATGCTTTAGATATATCCGTGTCTTCCAATAAGACTTCTTTGCATTGTACCTGTTGCAAATACAGTAATCACTGGGGGGAGAAAGAAAAAGCAGTCTGGGAAAAAAAGGCTATAAACTCAACATCCCAAGGTTTCTATTTGCCATAGGAGACGGACAAAAAGCTGGTTAGATTGAATATATTCGATTTTTTAAATTTGGTTTTATTTTCTGTGTTCCTGTTCTTGCTGTTCTCCCCTTTAATTTATTGTTGAAAGATAACATGAAGGGTGGCGTTGTGTTAGAACTAACGCTTTTTCTCTTGCAGAGAACACGAAATGAAGCAAAAAGCTCCCTGGACTCGTTGTCGACTTGCTGCTTGTATGCGCTAGCAACATCATCGTTCAAATCGATGCCTACATGGTTTCCCGCTGCATTCGCAATTGGAAAGACAATAATTGAAATATCATATGAACCAAAATGGGTGCATGGTAGGTTTACATTTATAAATATGCTAAAAAAACACGAAAGCTTTGTTTTGTTTGCTAGAAAATCAAGCATATATGCGTTTTATTGTTGTTAGCATTATATGGGATGGATCTAAACTTTTATGATTACTTAAAAATCTCTGATTCTAAGCTTCAATTGGTGCCTTTATATTGAAATAGAAATGGCAAGGCGATTATCTGGAGTCGCATATAAAAGCTGTAGCACAGCCTCATTACTGACAAACCAATTAGATGGTATGGCAATTGTATAACTTGCGAGGTTCACTTTTTTATTTTTTGGGCAAGACTTACTAGTCTCTATGTCCGGAGCGGCTTCTCTCCAGTCCTCTCTCTCCTTCCAGTCCGTCCAGTCTGTGTATTTGCTTCTTCTTTCTGTTATGTTTTTTATTTTTCAAAGAGCAAAAAATAAAGAAAAAAAACTAATCCTTCAAGACTGGATGACTGGAGAGAGGATGGACTGCAGACAATCTAAACCCCTCTATGTCATAGGTTCACTATTTTTCTAAATACCTATTGACAGTTGTAACGGGTTTAGATTTATTATTATTTTAGCTCCATGTGAATTTGTGATTTGCAAAACCAATGCCACACAATTTTTTCTTTTTGACTTTGCCATGCACCGTTCAATAATGATTTTGCCAACTAATCAAAGCAAGCGCCTGTAGCCCGAAACACAATCTGTTTTGGGTTTCTTGTTTACAGCTATTTCGGTTCAACAAAATATTTTCTATCTTTATTTTCCAAAAAAATAAGATTTATTTTTAAATTTTCATTATTTGGAAAACATGTTTGGATTAAGTTAAAACTTGATGGTATGAAATGTTGTGGCATTGGTTCTGCAAGTATCATCAAAGAATGGTCCTCAAGAGCTAAGGAGAATGTTCAAGCTATGCTTAATTGTACGCATTTGCATATATTGGTAAGCAAAAAGCACAGGGCCTAAGAGATAGAACAATACAATGTGAGATTGTTTTCATCGTTTAAGCAAGAGCGAGCGAGCGAGCGAGAGAGAGAGAGAGAGAGAGAGAGATTGAATTACTTGGTGTAGGAATGGAAGATGCCCTCTGTCTAACATGGATTAGGAGAAGACATTGATCTTTAGGAACAAGATTATCAACAGCCCATTTTGCAGCGTACTGGCTTGTCTTGTTATTCTCAATAGCCACTGCAACCATACGTCCCGCGCCTAACTTCTTCTCAGGAATCATCCTTGACATCCTTCTGGATTGATATTGCCTTACAAGAAAGCGGCTTAGAGGCTTCAAAAAGGCTTCAGGGAAACTAATAAGCTTCGCCTTCACAAGCCTTTGCCTCTTGTTTTTTCAGAGGCAACTATGCAGCATCTAACTTTTCATGAAATATCTTGTGAAATGTTCTTCCACAACCTAAATAGGAGTCAGCTTAACATCTTGGCTCTATATTTAACAAGTTTGTTGGAACTAAACTCTAAAGTGCCATATTCCAGCGCCAATTCATTTTTATTAGCTTGGAGTTTGTCATTGCTTCCAAAATTAGTGCACATTAGATATTCTTAGATAAACTTGCCGTGTTTAGGATTTGCATGGAGCCCATAAAAAATAGATGTTTAGTGAGACTTATCTATGATATATCTAGATGTTTGATTTCGTTTTTTTTTTTAGTAAAAACCGACATGTCTAATTTTCGTTTATTTAGTTTACGGATATAACTCAACATTTTCAAACCTTTCATTTGATTATGAGTAATGACGTTATCTAAAAAGTCAATAAAGCAGCCTTGTTAGATAAATGTGGCTCTTTATATGCTTACATTTTTTTAGGAAAATTAATACAGTTCAGATTCTTTTTAGGAAGTCCTTTTTATTAACAAGTAAATCCTATTGATTGATATTATAATAATTTTGAATTATTAGCTATATTTTGATTTTCCCAAAATAAGAATTTCGAAAAACTAAAATGATTTGTCTTTTCTAGAAAAATGAACCTACGGAATTATCCCTTCTTTCATAGCGAAAAATGATTCAACACATGAATATGTGGTTAAACAAGGTAGAAAGGCGTAACTTCATCAATTACAAATTTCTTTCCCATATAATATTTGTTTGATAAAAAAATAGTAAATGAAACACGTTTTTTTCAGTGCTCAAGAAATTCTTATATAATAAATAGTTATATACTAAAGTTTTCTCGTTTTTGTGGTCTCCAATTATATTATCCAAAGTTACGAATTTCCAGTATCTTCACTAAATAAAGACAAGGGTGCTTCTTTCGAGAACTGCGTCAATATGGTCAGTGAAATTCAGTAAGTCCATCTAAAGGTCAAACCACACCAAGTTTGTGAGTGAGTGTTTAAAAAGAAGATCTATATTGTTTGGAATGAAAAGCTTTGAGTACTTATATATATGAAGATATTATATTAGACATATAAAAAGTTAGAAAGAGAGATAGACTCGTATTTATAAACTTAAGCCGAAATGTCTAAATACAATGTAAATTATAGATTTTTTTTCTTATGCACGAGTTAAATTGTGTGGACCAATTTTTTATAGAACATTTTTATGTCTATTCAAAAATAATGAATTAATTTAAATGAATTAATTATTAATTCATTATTATTACATTTGAGTTGGTCAAATTTCGTTATTTTTTTGGATAGGTGGCTTCTTTATTACTTGAGTATTTTTAATTCTCAAAATTTTTTTATTTTTTATATAGGTAGCTCCTCCATTATTTGAGTGGTTTTAATTCTCAAAATTTAATTTTCTTCTCACATTTTTAAATTAATCGTTTATTATTTGTTTCATCTGCTCCACTATCTTCTCTTTAACGTTGATATTTCAACATTATTATTTTACTATTAAAAATATATATGTGATTAGATACATATCTCTATCTGCTTTCTCTCTCTCTCTCTCTCAGCCTCTCTTAACGTCATTACTAGGTTATAGAAAAATAATTGTTATTTTGCCCTCTAATTTTTCAGAAGAACTTGTTTAATTTTGGAGAACTTTCGCAATTAATTTAGAGTGTGGTGAAATAGTTCCTAAGGACAGTGTGCATCTATGCGACTCAAACTATTGTGGTTCAAGCCCATTCTCTTACACTTCATCATTTTATCAACATTCTTAAAAACTATTTATGGACTCTCATCCTAGCATTATCACCGCCATCGTCATAGCCACTGCCGCTAAAAATTTTGACAACTTCATTGACATTACCCTGTCACAACCATTGTCAATGTTGCCATCCACGATCCAACCAAGCTTACTGTTTTGGTTATTCCTATTGTCCTTTATACCAAACTGTTTCTAAATATCTCAAAAATCGATATATTTGGAAGAGAAAATTTTTGAAGATGGCAGAATGCATTTTATCTGTTCTTAACATGCGTGGTGTTACTATTGCTTTCATTGATTAGAAGCCTTCACCAACAGCAAATCTAGATGAAGTGGAGCCTTGGACATATGTAAATAAGATAAGTAGACATATGATTATTAGCACATTGTCTAATGGTCTTTTTAATGTTTATTGCACATACAAAGAAGCCTACAAGATTTGGGAGTCAATTGTTGCCAAATACACCACTGAGGATGTTGGAAAGTAGAAATTTTTCATTAGAAATTATTATCGATGGGAGATGATTGATGATCCAAAGTGTATATTAATGAGTGCCACAAACTATTGGAGGACCTACAAGATAAGAATATTGTCTTACCTGATGAATTTGTTACAAGTATTCTTATTGAAAAATTGTTTAACTTACAGAAGGACTATAAGCAACAATTCAAATATAAACACAAATAATTGTCTTTATCAAGCCTAATTACTCATATAATCATTGAGGACACTAATAGAAGGGAGCTTAAAGCAATCAAGGTAAAAGAGATGACTTCAAAAGCGAATTTGGTGCAAGAGAAATCCCATAAAATAAGGTATGATAACAAAAAATCTATTTATAAGCCCAAAGCTACTAACACCACCTTGAAAAAGAAGGGAAATTGTTTTATTTGTGGCAAGCTATGTTATCATGCAACTCAGTGTAAAAAGAGAGTAAAAAATGGCAGATCTCATAAATCAAATGTAAATTTGGTCCAAGGAGATGATATTATTGCTGCGATCATTTTTCAAACTCTTCTTGTGGCCAATGTGAAAGAATGGATAATAGACTTTGGGACTACTAGGTATATATGTATAAACAGAGATGCGTTACCTCCTACACACTAGTATGGGATGGCGAAGAACATGTGTATCTTGGAGATTCTAAGATTGCTAAGGTTCGTGACAAAGGGAAGATTCTTTTAAAGCTTATATTTGGTAAGACCTTGGTTATAAATGAAATGCTTTATGTGTTTGATATTAGAGCAAATTTGATTTCAATTGCACTACTAGTAAAAATGGGGTTAAAGTGTTATTTGAATATGATAAGATTGTAATGACAAAAAATAATACTTTTATGAAAAAAGATTATTGTAATTAGAGACTCTTTGTACTTAATATTTTTGAATCAATTAATAGAAATGCATTTGCTTCTACTTATTTGGTTGATTCTATTGATAAGTGGTATGCTAGATTAATGCATGCTAGTTTTTGAATCTTATATTAAGAAAATGCAAACTCTTAGTCTAATTTGTAGAATTAGTGATACATGCTTGACTAAATGTAAAACTTGTACCGAATCTAAATTGACTAAGAAGCCTTGTCATACTAAGAGAAATTGAATTACTTAATTTAATTTACACTAATGTAGGAGATCTAAAGCAAATAATGACTAGGAGTGGTAAAGTTAATTGATGATTTTTCTAGATATACTAAGGTTTATTTACTTAGAAATAAAGATAAGGCATTTGATATTTCTTTTCTATAAGGTTGAAGTTGAAAATTAATTAAATAAAAAAATTAAAAAAATTACGTCAAATAGAGGAGGTGAATATACCTTATTTAATAAATTTTGTGAGAAAGAAAGAATAATTTATGAAATTAGTTTACCTTATTTACCTGAATCTAATGAAGTAGTAGAAAGGAAAAACAAGACCTTAAAAGAAATTATGAATGCTATGTTAGTTAGCTCTTTTGCACCAAACAATATCATTTACAAAATAAAATTTTCTATAAGAAAACTAATAAGACACTATATGAATTATGAAAGAGTTATGCACTTAATTTAAAATATTTAAAAGTGTGGGGGTGCTTTGCAAAGGTTATGTTACCTGACCCAAAAAAAAAAAGAAAATAGGTTCTAAGACTTTTAATTGCATATTTATTGGATATGTTAAACATAATGCTTTCTATAGATTTTTTGTTTTGAAAAGTGATGTATTTAATCATAATACCATAATAAAGACAAAAAAAAATGCTAAATTCTTTGAACATATTTTGCCTATGAAAACTAAAAATATTTCTCATACACCTATCTAAAATAATATTGAGAATTTATCTAAGGTTTTAAGAAGAAGCAAAAGACAAAGGAATGAGACTTTTCTTGGAGATGATTTTTATACCTTTGTTGTAAAAAATAAACCTTCAATTTATGCTAAATCTATTGCATCGTATGATGCACATTTTTAGAAAGAAGTAATTAAAATTAAAATTGATTTCATTAATAAAAATAATACATGGATTTTGGTAGACTTTTTTAGTAGACTTATCTCTAAGAGTAAAAATTATTAGTTGCAAATGGATTTTTAAAAGAAAATACAACTTTGATGGGTCAATTAAAAAATACAAAATAAGGTTAATAAAAAAATAATTTACTCAAAAATAAAATGTTAATTATTTTTACACTTTTACTTCTGTTGCTAGAATTTCTTCTATTCGAGTTTTAATTACTTTAACTTCAATATATAAACTCTTTATTCACTGAATGAACATCAAAATAGCATTTTTAAATGGTTAGTTAAAAGAAAAAATTTATATGGTGAATCTGAAGGTTGTGTTATTTTTGGTCAAGAAAATAATATTTGCAAACTTCTTAAATCCCTATAAAGCTTAAAATAAGCTCTAAAACAATGACATGAAAAATTAAATCAAGTATTGATGGGAGATGATTTTTCTTATGTTGAAATAGATAGATGTGTGTATACAAAATTAAAAAAATGATAAATATGTAATTATCTATTTATATGTTAATGACATACTTATTTTTTTGTACTAGCTTAAACATTGTACTTGAGACTAAACATTTTCTTGCCTCTAAATTTGATATGAAAGACATGGGAAAAGTAACTACAATTTTGGATGTTAAGATCATAAGGAATGATAATAATATATCACTATCACAATAATATTATATTGAGACACTTTTTAAGAAGATTGGTTATTTTGATGACAAATCGATGCATACTTCTTATAACATTAACACTCAACTAAAGAAAAACAGAGATGAGTTTATTGCTCAATATGAGTATATATAGATTATTAGAAGTCTATTGCATTTAATGAATTTCACTTGACCTGATATAGTATATGCAATGTGCAGATTAAACAAGTATACACATAGTCTCAATTGTGATAATTGAGCTATATCGATTAGACTAATGAGATATTTGAAAGGTATCATGGATTATGACATCATATATAGTGGATTTCTTGCTATATTAAAAGGATATAATGATGCTAAATAGATCTCTGATTTAAATGAAATAAAATCTACTAGTAGTTATGTATTTATCTTTGATGGTGATGTAGTAATTTAGAAATTAGACAAACAAACAATTATTGTTAGGTCAACTATAGAGTCAGAATTCATTACTCTAGTATTAACTGATAATGAAACTAACTGGTTGAAATTTTTTTTGGCAAATATCTCATTGGGTATAAAACTAACACTATTTATGTTTATGCGCTGTGATTGCTAAGCGGCAATAACTATTGTAAAGAATAAGACTCTCAATAGTAAAAATAGACATGTACATTTAAGATATAATGTGGCAAAATAGCTACTAAAAGATGAAATTATATCGTTCGATTATATAAGATCAAAAGTGAATTTGGCAAATCTTCTGACTAAACTTTCAGGAAGGAAATTAATCTTTGAAACATTGAGGGAAATGAGACTTAAGCTAATTTGAAATTAATAATGATGGTAACCCAACCTTTGTGATTGGAGATCCCATGAAAAAGGTTTATATGAGTAATAATAAGTTATTTGTTAATTTTGCTAATACCATTATTTTTAGTCCTTTTCTATGATATGAGAAAGTGTTAGAATGCATTGAATGAAATGGTGAGCATAATGCTTTTAATGATTTTCATATCTTTCATGGTTGATGTATTCATTGCAGATGCACCTGATGAAATCACCCATATGTAACGTAGGGTCACTCTTATAAGATTACGGCAAAATCTCTAGAGCATTCATGTACTACTAAGCATGTGCATAACCTATTAGCGAAAAACAAAAATAATAATAAGAATTGTGGGGCTATAATGTAATTGGTAAGACCTTTAATGTACCTAAAAGTTTTTGGTTTATACAAGTTGTAAATTTCACTAATAACTCTATACGTTAAGTTTTATTTGTTTAGGTTTGATTCATAGTTCAAAAGACATTGGATTCGAAACATTTTACACTCATATGTATAACCCTGTAAAAACATTTTATCTTCTTTATTTATGCTTTTGAAATATGTGGGGAATTGTTGTGAGTGAGTAGGTATTTCAAAAGGAAGTTTCCTATTGCCTGGAATTGGGAGCTTTGAGTACTTATATATTAAGATGTTATATTGGACATGTAATGAGTTTGAAAGAGAGGTGGGCCCACGGGCATAAGTTTAAGCTAAAATGTTCAAATGTAGGGCAAATTGTGGTATCCCCTTGTGTGTGAGTTAATCTGTGTAGGCTAGCTTTTTAAAGAATATTTTTATGTTTATTTAGAAATAATTAATTAATTAAAATTAATTAATTATTATTACATTTTTTAACTAGTCAAATTCAATTTTTATTTTTTGAATAAGTGACTCATTCATTATTCAAGTGGTTTTGATTTTTAAATTTTAATTTTCCTCACATTCTTATATTATCCGTTCATTATCTTCTCCATCTATTCCATTACTTTCTCCTTAATGTTAATATTTTATTGTTTAAAAGATATATGTGATCAGATACATTTCTTTGCCTGTGCTCTCTCTCTCTTGACGTCATTACTAGGTTACAGAAAAATAATTGCTATTCTATTTCTGGATTTTTCTAAAGATTTTGTTTAATTATAGAGAACTTTCACAATTGATTTATAGTGTGGCAAAATAGTTTTGAAGGATAACATGTATCAACACAACTCAAGCTGATTTGAGTCCATTTTCTTACACTTCATCTTTTTATCAATACTAGGAAGGGTAAAATGTTCTGGCAAAATATGAAATTTAGGAATCATTAATCTCGCACAATATTACCCAATAAGAAATTAGAATATTTTGGATCATTTATTAATATTCTCCAAAGAAGAAGAAAAAAGGTTTAAAGCGTTTGGCAGCTCTATCAAATCTAACGTGATCGAGTTTGAGATGTTCATTTAAATAAGGAAAAGTACAAAAAGAATAAAACAAGTACAGATAAAATGTGTAATAAGCTAGCTTTGATACCTCATTCAACATCTTTGATTCTTTGGTTTCGTTTGGTTTTCCATCCTTGAAGTTCGTTTGACTAGATCAAACAGTACTCACTAACACACTACAATCATGTTTTGAATGCTTTAGTTTTAATGCCTCTTCATAAACAAAATGTTTTGGATTAGATTTAAGTAAAATTCTTTAAGTGATTACTATTAAATATTTTAATAAAAATAAGATATGTGAAATTTTTTTTGAAAGTACCGATCATATGGTGATAATTAGCTGTAGAAAGCATCAACTATTAAAAAAAAATATCTTTATAAACAAAATACTAATTAACAAGTTGAAAAACCTTATAATAAAGACATAAAAACTATATGTAAGTTTTCTTCAAATATTTTCTTGGTTATTAGTTTTTAGGGAAAACTCCATTTTACCTCTCGAATTAAGGTTTAAATATAAAATTGGTATATACACTTTAAAACATAACCAAACAATTAAAATATAATAAAATGTTCTTCCTTAAACAATATTTGATGTTTGGTATTCATAAAATATTTTTTTATATTTTAAAATTTATATATCGATAATAAATTGGTTCCAAGATCTAGTTAACATAAATTTTGTTGCCACGTTTTGTGACTATAGTCTACTTATTATATATATAAAAAAATTATGCTAGAGCTGAAGAAACAATTGTTTGGCTGTGAAAATTTATAGAAAAACCTGCTCAACCTTTGTGTTTTGTTATATTATATCATAATTGAGGTAACTAGCTAAAAATTAAAAATTGTGGAAAAAAATAATTAACACATTGAAAAATTCTTTGGTTGAAATAATTAACAAAAATTGACAATTACTTTATTTTAAAATTTTGTTAGAGTGGATAAATTATAAGAGCTTAAACATATACATACATACATACATATATACATATATACATATATATATATATATATATATATATATATGAAAAGTTGATGAATGATTTGAAAATGCACTTACGATTAAATTTGTTGTGATGTTTTTGTGATTATAACAAGTAAGAAATCAATATTTTTTTTTTGGGTTATAAAGGAAGCACAAATTAAGTTTTGGGAGTAGCGAATCAAAAAGGAATAAGGAGATTGATATTTTTCTTTTTAATTAATAGTCAATCTTATGTATTTGTATATGCTTATAGTGAAATTATTGACGACTTCATATGCATAAAACTAGTTGGTAATGTGAGGATAATAAGTAACCAATGTTAAAATTTGGAGGCTGTCAATGTAGTTTGCATTGTTGGGATACTCTTCCATATATATATATATATAAAACTGATGAGGTCATCGAGTTTGAGAGGTTCAATTAAATAAGGAAAAGTACAAATAGAATAAAACCACAACGGCGAATATGTGGAATAAGCCATGGTCTTTGAGAACTGAGTGAGAGCGGCCCAACGCATCCAAAACTCTCTGTTTTTCTTCTGCTTCTGTCGTTGCTTTTATTTCTGCTTTTAGTATTCTCTTCTCCACCTCCGCTGCAAACCTTTGTGCTGCTTCGATTGCTTCCTTATATCTCGCTTTTTCCTTCTCAACCTCCGCCATTGCCGCTGCTTCCACATCTTTCATTCTTCGCTCTTGTTCCATTTTCCATTCTTCAAGTTCATTCCACTGCTGGATCAAACACTAGTCATTAATTAGCACATATATATAACATACTGTTTTGGATGTATGAACTTCAAGGAAGATAAAAATCGAAAGACCCAGTGATGTTAATTAACGTTTTAACACAACCTTCTCTTTCGATACTAGTGCCTCTCTACAAGCTGCATGGTACATGTCCGTTGTTTGCTTGAGTTCTATCTTTAGTCTTCTCACTTCATCTTCTACATTCTCCTGCTGGATTAACGAACTTCACTTGAAATGCAAGAAAAGTATTTGCTCTATATATTTTATCACTTACAAGATGCATACAGTTGTTTTTGTCCTCAAAAAATAGTATGAGGTATCATTTGAGCACCTGCGTGTTTAAGGACATCAATGATGGTGTTTCAGTGGATGAGAAATGTTTGATATCATTGGAGCTTAAGATTATGGGGTCCTCATCGTCCATGTATGCATCATCTAAGTGTGAGGATTCTATTGTGGAAGTGAAGCCCCTTCCCAGATTTTCATAAAACGAGAGACAATTGCTGTCCGTGCTCACTCTTCCAGGGCCTCCAAGTGAGTTTTCATTCTCCACCACTGAGAGTGAGAGCTCATCATATAACCTGTTGTTATATAGTTCATGAAAATTAGTATGATATCTTGTATGTTAATTAATTGCTCTATAATAACTCACAATGATATATATACTCACATTTCATAGACTGCCACAGAATTGATCGGCTGAGTTGTTTGATTTGCAGGGATAGTTGGTGCTGAACGAGAGGCAGGCCGCGTGGTACTCACTTTTCCCTTTGATATAATATATATATTGCAGTGGTCTGGTGCCCATTTTAGTACACTGCTTTGAATATCTGAATTCTTGAGTATCCTTCACAATCCAAGAGAAACACAGATTTCTCAGATTTAATCAGTAATTTTATGCACACTAGGATACATAGAATCTCATAAGAATCGTTCTAGAAGCTACCTGGAAATGCTATTCCTTGATGATCCCAGCAACAATGTTTCAACTCTACTAACGGACACAAAATTTATTAGCGCTCTTGCCACATCTGAATCGTAAAGTGTAACTGTCTCAAATTGCACCTATATGAAGAGACAAACCGGAAAATTATTTAAAGAGACAACAAAAAAAGATTCGAAGTAACTACTTTAATTTTATCATCTTGTTTTTCCTTATAAAAAAAGAGTAAATTTTTATTCCTCTTTGGATGGTTTAGATCAAATTGGTTTCATTCATTATCTTGTAACTTGTTTATTTACCAAATGATATAATATTCAATCATAATTTAACGTGAATGTTAAAGTGACAAAAACTTTCATCGTTGAAATAATGTTTTATTTATAACTCGAACGGTTCTATAATCTTGAGGTATATTATTGGGATTAAGATAATATTTAAAAATTAAAATCGTTAGTTTAACCTTAATAACATATAATAGTTTAAAATTATTCACGATATAAATTTTTAAAAAATTAATAATAAAATTATTTATCATTTTAATATTTATGTAATTATGTCCGTTAATAAATAAATAAAAATATGATTGAATAACACTCTTCAAATCACAATATCCCTAACTGCAATTTTCCCTAAAAAAGGATAAACATGTTGGAGTGAAGAGAAGTTACTGACTCGTCTACGCGAACAAAAGCAACGGTATGGAAGAAATACTTCGATAGCCTGAGTATCTCGTTCTTGTTGGACCAATGTGTTGTGTTCTGCCACACACAAGATAAATCTTAATGCATAACACCTCAAATTGTAGGTACAATCAAATCCAGTGAGCATTCAAAAAATTATTTTGAACGGAGATTTAGATGACAAAAGTTCAATGTAACTTACTCCAACTGATATGTGAGTTATAGCTATTAGTTTGTGCTCATTTTCGTGTTTCTTATCGGTCAATTCCTTTTAAAAATCATATGGAAATGAAAAGTTTAATATGGAAAAGTAAGAAGGGAGGTATATTATATTGTGAAGATGTTGGATTACATATAGGCAAAATTTATGGTGCGCAGATTTATATCTCTTGTGCACTGGTGATTGGTGACTTGGTTTTATTGAGCCACTTGTGCTGAATGTGAGGTAATTAGATCAGTTCTGCCCCACATATTAAGTGTTAGTTGGTAACATCTTCACAAACATTAACTATATCTTTTCAATGTATTGATAATTAGTTATTGACTCCTTTAAGTGTAAAAAATCTTCGACAAGAAGTTAATATTGATAACCAGACTTGATAAGCATCTCAAAGTAGGTTTTAGTTGAAATATGGTCTTCTTAGTATGCTGATAATGTAGAGGTGAGTGTTGGTAACGTTTTCCTTGTGCACTATTACACAGGAATATATAAATTTACACCATACAATCCGCCCTATATCTAATGCAGCCAATGGCTTTTGATAACTGGCATTCATATTCTTTGAAAGAAAAAGAAGGGTAAAAAATTACCGGGGTTGAGAGGGGGTTTGGGTGAAAGTGGCCTCTTAACAACATGGACTAGTTTTAGAGGCTTGTCTCTGGGAAAAAGATTTTCAACGGCCCATTTGAGAGCATATTGGCTGGATTTTCCGTTGTATACTGCTACTGCTACAACCCCTTCTCCCTGCCTTATTTCTCTGTTCTCCTTTGCATTCCACATTGTCTGTTGTCTGGGCCTTAATTGAAAACCTTTTCTTAATTATTGAAAGCAACTAAAACAAGTTAGGTTAATAGGATTCAGGAAAATTAACACATAAATGATATCCCTAATTCCCTATTTGCATGTTAAACTGAACTCAGTATTGAACATGCACGGGAGAGAAGGATATAAAAAAGTGTTTGTTCTCGATCAGTTCCTAATCTCCATCTCCCAAGAGACTCGGTCTTTTCTACATGTAGTTGTAAACCACCCAAGTGCTGAGGACCAGTGAAATGAAACGACGTTGTTACGAAAGAAAAACAGAAACAATTAGAAAGGCACCATTATTGACGGGGAAGCTTGATTTCTATCGTTGGATGCTAGAATAAATGAGATGTTACTAATCCCTTGGGTTTTGATTTCTGACCCAGTCCACCAAGAACACAATCAATAACGAACTCCTAAAAAATATGATACCTAATAAACTGTATAACAAAATGAAATATGGATGCCCAATACTTGGTCAATGACGACATTCCTGCAGATCCGCACAAGTTTCGTGACTAAGGAAGACATTGCAACCTAGTAATTCACATCGCTAAATCCAATCTAAATGAATGATCGGACTGAGCGGATCACTGAAATTTTCCCGTTTAACCGCTCTGTCAGGGTTCAATAACACTGCTCTCTTTGCAAAAATGAAAACAAGCATATGTAGAGGGAGCAAATTTTTCAATCATTTAAAAATCAATTGTATTTCAATGAGGTTATTTAAATGTTAATTATATATGTAATTTAAACTCATTACAAATGTAGATGCTTGATATTAGTGTTTGGATTTTCTGCTCCAGCCCCTTTTGTGCTATTGATGATATGGATCTATTAAATTAGATTTATATAGTTCTGATTTCTTTTTTTTTTTAATTTTTTAATCTCAATCATTATTTTTTTTAAAATTTTTAGTTGGATAACTATTTTTATTCTATGTTTAATTCCTTTTAAAACAAAAAAAAAACAATTAAAAAAATCTAAACAATCCGAATTAACAGTAATACTAGCAACATGGAGGAGGTGGAAGCACAAAAACCAAACACCTTGATATTACCGACTACCTATCATCACTAGTAGTTTTAAAAAAATAAAAATAACAAAAGCAGATTTTCTCTACTAACGTATCCAATATCTTCTTTGAATTACCTTGACGCCAATGGCAATTTCACTTTCTCAACACTGAAATTGTTGCATATTGATAAGTGTTAATTCTAGAAGAGTTCAAGAAAGGGAGTAGATTGAACTTTTAATAAATTATTGCCATTTTTTTTCAATTATAAGAACAACTTTTTATTCTTCTAAAATTGTCTGAAAAGCTAGCTTCTCGAAATATTGTATGAATGCCAATTAAAATTATGATTTTTCATAATCTCAATTTAAAATACTCATATGTAAATATTTTCTTTCCAATCTTTTAGAATAGCAAAGAGGGAATGATTAAAAGCCCACAATAAGGAGAGAGTCACACCACAAGAAGAATAAGCTTAGAGTGAATTTTCAAAAACAATAAAACTAGTAAAAATGGATTTTTACTTAATATTAAAATCACATTTCTGAAAACAATTTCCCGTATGAAATAATGAATTTCAAATAAATATGAAATCACATATTTAACAAGACATACTCCAACATGACTTTGACTCTTGAAAAATAGTTTGCAAGATATCATAATAAAGTAAGAAACCTTGACTTAAAACTTTAGGTTCCTAAAAAGTTGAGTGAAAATCATTTTCCTGGCAAATAATGTGATTTTCAAAATAGTGTTGTGAGTAGAAATTCTTTATGATTTTTTTTTTTCTAAATTTCAAAATGTACAAGAATAGAAAATGTAGGAGTGTAAGGCATGCGAAAAATCATATCACAAGATTTATAATGATTTAGATTAAGATGATCTTACATTCATTTCCAAGGCACAAAGCAAGAGAATATATATTAGTTAATCATAACCAGTTACAATTAGACAGCCCTTATCCAAGGCTTTTACTTCCTAATTGTCAAGGAAATATTAAGGAATGTCACACTTATGTTTTACCACCTAAATAACGCGAGACAACCTACACACTTGGATTTAGCCACTTGGCTTTTACTCCTTAGTCACAAAGTAACCCAATACAATAGAGTAAGCCACAATGGCTTTTAAAATCTCAAATAAATGATGAAGAATATCACAAGTTCTTAGCAACCCATGTGAAGTATAGGAGAGATATACATATGAAGGGTAAACTCACTAAGAGAACTTAAAATAACTCATTGAAAGCATAGCTGTACATATATTGGAATGTCACACAAAGAGTATATCAAACAATGAAAGCATAGCAAGCAAGGTAGGTGAAGAGAGCATAACTCAATGAAATGCACCATGTGTTTTTCATTTTCTCCTACGTCTTTCTTCTTCAACGCTCTTTCTTTTAAATATCCAATCATTTGTAAAGAGTCATTTGTTATATAATTTACAACTTTAAAAGTTATGTTGGTTATGAATAAAGAAGGAGATATAGATTCATTAGTTCATCTAATGAACAACTATAAAAGTGATTCATATATATGTATTAATGACCAAAGAAAGATATATGTTCATTAATTCATCCCATAAATAAAGGAGTGAATGTTCTTCTTTATGTTTGATGAACAAAAGGTTAAATGCACTTCTTTATGTTCAAAATATCTCACGATTGAAGATTGGGATATATATTCATTAGGTTATCTAATGAATAAAGGATTGAATGTTCCTCTTTATGTTTAATAAACAAAATGTTGAATGCACTTCTTTATGTTTAATGTACCACTTTATTGAATGCACTTTATTAACTTCAAGGGTTAAAGACATATGAAGAGGCTCTTCTATTAGTATAAATACACTATCATATATTTTTGTGAAGTATTGAGAATAAATATAAATAGGCTCGTTTTGAAACTTGGAATATAGGTACACTTATGAGTAAGTCTATGAAAATAATAGATACTATGATTAGGAGGAGGATTAATTTTATGTGTTTACAAGGAAGATTAACTTTGATACACTAGCAAAGCTAAATTTAGAAATGAAGTAGGTATAATTATAGATAAGTTTTGAAAAAATGCTGTAGTGAATGTCAAAAGGTTAGGAGATAGAATCATTGCATTAAAGTTTGTAGTAGAAAAGGAAATCTTTAATATTATTAGTGCTTATGCACCACAAGTAGGGTTAGAAAAATATCATAAGGTAAAGTTCTGGGAAGATTTAGAATGTTTAGTTCAGGAAATACCATTAAGAAAAAAGATTCTTTTAGGAAGGGATCTAAATGGTCATGTGGAAAGTGTATCTTCAGGTTACAAAGGTGTTCATAGAGGACATGGCATAGGAGAAGTAAATGCAGAGGGTAAAATTATTCTAGACTTTTCATTAGCATTCGATATTATATTAACTAACATTTGTTTTAGAAAGCATGAGGAACATCTTATTACGTACAAAAGTGGAATGGTACGTTCTCAAATTGATTTCTTTCTTATAAAAAAATTGGATAGAAAACTTTGAATGGATTGCAAAGTTATATCTGAAGGGAGTTTAATTACTCAGCATAGAGTTTTGGTTATAGATGTAAGAGTTAAGAGGAGAGTAAAAAGCAAAGGTGAAGATAGGCTGTTAAGGACTAAGTGGTGGCAACTAAAGGGGGATAAAGAAAAGAATTTATAGAGACGGATTGTGGAAGAAGGACCTTGGGAAATACAAGGAAGTGCTAACGATATGTGAAATGGAATGGCTAAAGAGATTAGAAAGGTGGTAAAGGAAATATTATGTGAATCAAAAGATTTTGGACCTAGGGATAAAAAATCTTGGTGGTGGGATATAAGCGTATAAGATAAGATTAAAGTTAAAAGAGAGTGTTATAAAGTGTGGTCATTATGTAAGAGTAATGAAAATTGAAAAAAATATAAGATAGCTAAGAAAGACACTAAGAAGGCAGTGAGCGAAGCGAGAGCGAGGACATTTGATGGGTTATACTAATCTTTAGGTACTAAAGTTAGAGAAAGAAGTATTTACAAGTTAGCTAAAAGTAGAGAAAGAAAGACAAGAGACGTAGATCAAGTGAAATGCATTAAGGATAAAGAAGGGAAATTGTTAGTCATGGAACAAGATATTAGAGAACAATGGAAGGGTTACTTTCATAGGTTTTTTAATGAAAGGCACGAGATTTTATTGCAATTAAATAGGCTAGACATTAAAGAAGAGGATTAAAATTATACTTTTTATAGTTGGATTTGTGAAGTAGAGGTAAAAGAAGCATTAAGCGAATGGAGAATGACAGAACAGTTAGACCGGATAATATACCCATTGAAGTATGGAAGGGTTTGGGAGTGAAAGGTATAAGTTGGCTCACAAAGTTATTTAATGAAATAATGAAATCTAAGAGAATGCTAGACGAGTGAAGAAAAAGTACTATAATCCCTATTTATAAATATAAAGGGAACATTCAAAATTGTGCAAATTATAGAGGAATTAAACTCATGAGCCACACTATGAAATTATGGGAAAGAGTAATTAAACGAAAGTTAAAGAAAGAAAGTCAAGTTATGGAGAATCAATTTAGTTTTATGCCAGGAAGGTCAACTATGGAAGCAATATACTTGTTGCGAAAATTAATGAAGAGATATAGGGAGAATCAAAGAGATTTACACATGGTGTTTATCAATTTAAAAAAAGCATATGATAAAGTGCCAAGAGAGGTTCTATGGAAGGCTTTGGAGAAAAAAAGAGTTCGTATAGCTTATATTCGAGTAATCCAAGACATGTATGATAAGGTTACAACTAGCGTAGTAACAAAAGGTGGACTTACGGAAGATTTTCCGATAACTATTGGTCTACATCAAGGGTCAACTCTGAGCCTTTATCTTTTTACTTTAGTTTTGGATGTGCTTACTGAATATATCCAAGAGCCGGTGCTACAGTGTATGCTTTTTGCAGATGATATTGTTCTAGTTGGAGAATCGAGAGAGGAAATGAATGAGAAGTTAGAGAGGTGAAAACTAACTTTGGAAACTCATGGATTTCGTTTAAATAGAAGTAAAATGGAGTATATGAAGTGTAAGTTTAGCAAGAGTCACACCACTTCTAGCATAGAAATAAAAATTAGAAAACATATCCTACCACAAGTCACATGATTTAAGTATTTTGGATCCATCATACAACATAACGGGGAAATAGAAGAAGATGTAAAGCATAGGATTCAAGCGAGGTAGATGAAATGCATGAGTGCTTCGGGTGTTATTTGTAATAGAAGAGTACCACTCAAACTTAAGGGTAAATTCTACCGCACAGTTATAAGACCTGCAATGTTGTATGGAATTGAGTATTGGGCAATAAAAAATCAACAAGAAAATAAATTCAATGTTGCAGAGATGAGAATGTTACGGTGGATGAGTGGACACACTTGACCAGATAAGATTAGAAATAAATGCATTAGAGAGAAGGTGGAAGTCGCACCTATTGTGAAAAAGATTATAGAATAAAGACTTAGATGGTTTGGTCATGTGGGGAGGAGACCTATAGAAGCCCCAGTTATGAGAGTAGATGAGATGGAGAATAGTCCAATAATTAGAGGTAGAGGAAGACCAACAAAAATTATAAAAAAAATTATTAAGAGAGATTTTGATTTAAATGATTTGTCTAAAAATATGATTTATAACGTCGATTGATCTATGTAGTCGATCTCACTTAGTGAAAAAATGCTTTATTATTATTATTATTGTATTGAGAATAATACATCGTAAGCTTAAAAATATTTATAAGTTACAAGAGTGTTAGAGAATTTAATTTTTTGATATTGTTAAATAAAAAATTCACAAAAGTTTTATTGTACCTTAAGAGAGTATGACAATCAATACATTAGCAACTATGTAAAGAGATGAATAATATCTTTCTAGAAAAATGACCCAATCATGGCTTGAAACAATTCATTGTATAGCCCTATTGGTTTATCTTCAATATTATTTTTTAACAAAGTTACAAGAGACATTTTTCTTTTGATTTGGACTTCTCTCAACGGCTACAAAAGTTTCATAAATGCTTAATACATTAAAGCTCCCTCAATGTTCGATTGGAGCTTCTTTTTTATAAATGCTTAGGCTTTTCTCTTCAGCGGCTTTAGGTTTTCTATTTCTTCGAAGGCGATGTAGGTCAGAGCAAAATGAGACAAAGAGTATTCTTCAATTTTAGCTTTTGTTTTCTTCCTTCCTTGTAGAATAAATGACGAGACAAGATAATGTGGCAGTCACTTTTTCTTCCATCTTTTATGTTGACTAGTGTACTTTCTTTGCATGTTAAGGAGAGTTTTCTGACATTCCTTTAAACCTTCTGCTGCATTGCTTTTCTCCGCTTTGTTGCTTAGTTAATGTCTGATGATTACTTCAATGTTCAAGGGGCAAGAAAGCTAGAAGTCAACTCTTGGTGAAAGGCTTTTTAGGCCCATGAAGTTTCAATTTATTTTGGCCCAAACACATGATAATAGAATATTATATATTTTGTGGCCCATGAATCCAAGTGGGCATGAGCGGGGACATGCCCACATGGTAATTAAAATATTTGGGTCGAATTTCTTTTTTCTAAAAAACTGCTTTAAGCCCAATAAAAATTCACACTAGGACAACTTTGCCTAGAACTTATGGAAAAACAATTTTTTCCCATATAAATATTTTTCTTCAAAATTTCTTTGGCCTAGATTTAAGATTTACATCAATAAAACTCTTTTTAGCCTAAATATATTCTTTTTCAAATTCTAATTTTCCACATGATATATTGTTTGACGTAATTAAACATTAATATTTTTAAAACTAAGTTGATCATGGTCAAACAATTAATAATTAAATATATTTTTTAAAAATTTTATATATTGAAATTCTAATAAAATAAATAAATACTAATAAATTTTAAATTTTAATAATATTGAAGAAGTTATTTTTTATTTTAAAATAAAAACAATCCATGATTAAAATTGAAGAATAATTAATATTGAACTTTTGGGTTTTTCAAATTATGTTAAGATTTTACTTGCTATTAAAAAAACAAAAACACAAAAACAAAAAGGAAAAGAAGGAAGCAATTTTAGCCAAACACTCTAATATCTAAGAGAAATGTTGTTACCAGATAAAATATGATAGAAACAAGCATAAAAAAGAGTCAAATATATGCTTTTTTATTTTTCTTATATTCTCTTTAATTTTTTTTTGTTTCAACTTTTTTTTTTCTTCTATTATTTTATATTTTTAGTTTTTTAGATCTGTCCAAGATGAAATATATTATTTTATGGAAAAAAATCTTGAAAAAAAAACTCCAATGACTAATTTAGTCAATTTTTAACCGATTCTTTTGGTTAATCGGTGTTTTAAATCAACCAAATTAAATCAATGACTAATTCACTAATTTTTTTGATTGAATTAGTTAGTTGAGTTCTAACTATCTTAAAAATTATTAAAAATTCATTTTTATATTTTTACATCAACAATAAGCAAAGAAGTAGGTCTAGTTTTAAGTGGCGGCGGTTACCTGAAAATTTTGGTTCTAAAAGATTGTGCCAGGTTAGCTTTCTGACATCGAAAGATAATCCATGTGCATATATTGATTGGATGTAGTGAAGACTGGAGAACAGAATTTTCTACTAATCCAATTTTTGATGGAGGTTGAACGTAATTTACGATAATAATTTAGAACTTGCGAACCGTCAATGTAGTTTGTATTAGTGAGTCGTGCATTATAGCCTGTAACCCTAAATTTACAAAAACGTTCAATTTGTTTGATAAATTTACAGCATATAGATTTTAGACACGGAGAGTCATGAATTAAATTGTAATAAATAACAAAGAGATATGAGTCAAAACCCCTAAAGAAGACAAGCATTTTTGTCCTTTTTATAATTTTTCAAATTTCAAAGCTTAAACCAATATGTTAAGAATGCCTTGGTGGGTGGGCTGAACCCTAGAACTTTAGTTTATCCCATCATGGTTATAATGGAAAAATCAAAGGGACAAAGTTGAAACAGGTGAAGTCGATGGATTGAAGCAGTTGAGGAGAGTTTGATTTTCACCGGACAGCCCCTTTGAAGGCTTCCCATGTTGCAGGTTCACAAGCACCAGAAGACTAGGTAGCCTGTATATCATGATGGTCAGTCTCCTTGACCTCTTGAATTTTCTCAATAGCTTCTTTGAGATCCAATCTCTTGTCGACATCCCCTTCACAACAATCCAAAGCAATCTTCAAGAGCTTGGCCATCTGCGCTTGGCTGGCGCAGGTGTCACCCATTTCTTTGTCAAACACCTCACTGTTCCACTCTTCTGGGACTACGGAATGCACCCAATTGGCCAAGCCCACCTCGCTTCCTTTGCCTTGCTGCAGAAAGCTGGAAGGGAACTTGCCAGTTAGAAGCTCGAGAATGAGTATTCCAAGACTCCACACATCAGTCTTCTTGGTGACCCTACCATTTTGGAGATACTCGGGGGACTTGTAGATCACCATGGTGTCCTGAGCAAGCTCCTGGTTTATCACTGGGACCAACCCATAGTCATTCAGCAGGGGCTCGAAGGATTCCCCCAGAAGCACGTTTGAGGATTTCAGATGGCCGTGGGGTGCTATCAGGCTTGGCATCTCCTTGTACAGATATTCTAGACCTTTTGCTATGCCCTTCACGATCTTTAACCTCGTCGGCCAATCAAGGGATGGCTGCCCCAACCCTTGGTGTCCTGATCAAACAAACATACCATACCATTATCAACATATACAATGCAACCCACTTAGTTACATACACATTTACATACCATGGAGGCGAACGGCCAAGCTGCCATGTTTGACATAGTCGGTAACCAAAAGCTTCTCCTCCTTTCGGTAATAGTAAGCCACAAGAGGGAGCAAGTTAGGATGTGATAGCCTTCCGATCCTTCTCATGTGCTCGTGGAACTCATCCCTTCCCACATTGTTCATTTGCTTGAATCTCTTCACCACAATCATCGCGCCACTGGACAAAGCAGCCTTGTAGGAAGAACTGAAGCACCCGCTCCCCAGTACCTCTGCTGATGCTTTCAGCAATTCTTGCAAGTCGAACCTCTCTCTGTCGTCTCTCACAAACGACAGCTTCAGGTTATCTGCTGCTCTTTTGGCGGTGCTGGTGGAGGAGGCTTGTGACGATACCGAGTGATGACTACCACCGTCTACTTCCTTGCTTCCTGCTTTGTTTTGGGAGCTTGATGTTGCTGGATTCTCTACTGACCCTGTTGCTTTGTTTTTCCTTCCAGGAACCATCAACAGTACCCCTAATATCATAATCACTGCCACTCCTACGACTATGGCTACCACCACAATACTCCCCACTGAGGCGCCTTGCTTGGAGTTGGAGGATTTGCATGCATCCAGTGGGGCTCCACATAGCCCTTCATTACCTGTTAATTTTGGCCAATGATTGTCTCTCTGCCATATACTAAATATGCTATATTTAACTATTCATCTGTGGTATTCCTACATTCAACATCTCCATCACAACACATAAACTACAAAGTCTGATACTGAAAAGGACCACGTCCTTAGGACAATTAAAAAATACAACTTCAGAGTTTCTATCTTTTATAAATTAATAATTCTTTAGCCTTGTGTTAAGAAATGCAAAAAATGTTGAATTATACGTTTACTACATTCTTAAGTAATATTGGTACGACCTTCTTCCTTTCAACTTCAAAACCTTTTTTAATTTACGGGTTTCAGGTGACAAGTAATGTCAATCCCTTTTACACAAACATTGAGGTTACTGAAATCTGGTTTCCTATTCTCTTTTACCTTTAATTACTTTTCTTGTTTTCTGGTAGATTGCCTTTACTTAGACTATAACATAATCTAATTTTTTCCCGCCAAGAATGATGCTTAGCCACCATTTTTGTATTCCACGTAGGAAATCAAGTTGGAGGATTTTTTTTTTTAAACTCAATCGGTTAGATATATATTTCAATTCATCATCTAGGATATTCCCGAAAAACAAACAGATTTACATTACAAATAAATTTTGTCTTTATTTTATTAAATACTTTTTGTTTTATTTCCTTGTTCTTCCTTATGTATTAAAAAAATAAAGAAATCTTTCCGGAAGGTGAACTAGCAGAAATTTTTCTTCTTTTATTGACATATATTTAATTTAAAATAATAAATATTTTATTATACAACTATATTAACTCTATTTTTAAATAAAATTTTAAAATTCAAAAAATTTTATTTGTTCATTTTCATTAAAAAACTAATAAAAATATAGAGTTGACTTAGTTATAATTAATTAAATACACACATTTTATTTATTTGAACTTTCAATTATATTTTCTAATTTGATATTTTAATATGTAAATTTATTTATATTTTTTTAAGAAACGATTCAATCGATTTTATTACTAAAGTAATGACTTTATGGTCCAACTATAATAAGTATGGTTTTGATAAATTTTTTCTTATGAAATATCTCAGCACCAATGTCCCTTTTGAAAATCTTATTATCTAAAGTTTTCACCACAGTTTTAATAAGAGTATTTTCAAAATTCTGCCATTTTTTGTGAATTTTTAAATACATTATTTTTTTTATAAAAAATCACACAACGCACAGAAGTACTTGTATATTTAAAATTCACTACACCAGTATTCAAACTAGGTATCTTATAATGTAGTATTTAAAACACATTTTAAAAAAAATTACGTTACCTTCTTAGAATTCTTTATCTCCAAACAAAACATAAAGAGGAGAGGAAAAACATACATAGTGGATCAAAATTCCTCCTAAAACATAAACAAACAACAAAAAGAAATTATACATAAAGAAAAATGAGCAAAGATGACATCAAGTAATACATTTTCATGTCTTTGAAAAACAAAAAAGGAAAACCCTAAACAACCCACGAGCAGACTCCTGAAGGCAAGAAAAACATGGCTACATCTCTACATTCTAATATATCGATGAAATCATATAACTCAATTGACAGATTAACCATTTATATAAGACTAATTAAAATTGAAATTGAAATATTGGAGAACATGAAATGTATAGTTTCTTACCAGAAAAGGAAGAGGCAGGCGTCTTGCTGAGGCTGGGTGGTATTGCACCCTCCAATTGATTGTTAGCTACGTTAAATGAGCTCAGGGTGGGCTGAAAAAAGTCGGGGATGGAGCCTTGGAACTTGTTGTTCTCAAGCCTCAACTCCTTAAGCCTAGGCAATAATGACAAGGAAGTGGGAATAGGACCAGCAAACTGATTGTTTGACAAATAAATTTTCTTAAGCCACACCATATGTTGAAAGGCTTCATCAGGAATGACGCCTGAAAACTTGTTATTGGAGAGGTAAAGGGTCTTGAGAGCAACTAGCTTGTGGAATTCTGGCCAAGGGGAATCAAAATCGTTGTCCATCAAGCTTATGGTTCGGAGATCTGGGAGGCCTTTGAGGGATTCCACATCGATGACCCCCTTGAGCCCCATTCTCTCAAGTTGCAAGCCCCATACTTTGCCATCTGCGCAGAGAACGCCAAGCCAGTTGGCTTTGTCACCAGCACAAGGAGGGGATGATTGGTTCCAACTGGATAATGCATTGTTGTTCACTAGGGAGGTCCTGAACTTGAGGAGCCATTCGGAGACGGAAGCCCCAGAGGAAGATGGAACAACATACACAAGAAGGAATAGGATGGCCGGCGACCAAGGATAACGGAGTGCCATTGTTAAGGGTTGGCACACGCCCTAGGGAGCAGCGTGCGCACCCTCAAGAAAGGGCCTGATTTGCAATATACAACAGGTGCTGCAGGGGGTGAAGAGGCCTTGGAGGGTGGAGAGGAATTTTGATAAGACTCAAGCAGGAGGAAGAAGATGAGGAGCTAAGAATAGGAGATGCAGAACAGAGGTCGTTTTGGAGGCAAAATTCCTCAGAATGTTGACCAAGTCTCTTTTTTCCTTTTTTCTTCAACATGAGACAAATCCGCCCAACCTCTGAATACCACATTACACCACGCCCTTGCCTATTTTTGAAGTATTAAATGGCCACCCATAAGCACACTACTTTATCAACAAATTTCCTTCTCTCTACACTTTTGCCACTGACGCACTTGCAAAATTGTTATTTTCTACACTAGTTTCTCATTTATCTTATATCTCTCCACCGTTCATTTCGTTAGACTATTGTTTTTGCCTTTTTAACTTTATATTGAGATTTATGTCAGTTCCTAATTTATTATTTTTTGTACTCATGTCCTAACAACTTACGAAACAATGCCAAATTGACTTCCTTCATGCAGAGTTCCTCAGTGTTACTAACGGAAAACGCTGACGTTCTAACAAAGATATATTTATTCCACATAGACCATCAAGGAAGAAAGAATAGATCAGACACGAGGGAGTAAAAAAAAAGAAGTAAAATCCGCCACTAATTAACGAGTAATTGGTCTTCTGTGATAGAAACATAAAAGGGTTTGCTTTTCAATAATAGCAGTCTGTACTTAGAGTTAAAGAGAGAGGAAAACAAAGAGAGCCAAGGCTTCCTTTTCTTTTCTGCTTGTAACACCACTCGTTTTTTCTTCTCTCTATCGCTCTTTTTTTTCTTTTCCTTTTCCTTTTCTGCTATGAATTAAAGATCCACCCACTCAACCGAAGGAAAAAACCCAGTCCCCACTTCTTCTCATTCGCTCCTCCACCTTCTCACTCCTCACCGAATTCAATGCAAGAAAAACGGAGTCTTTTGCTATTCTTGTTCCTTTAGGCCATGAGTCTGGAACGCTGAAAGCTACTAGCCGTTGAATTTTAATTCTATGTGAATGTGGCGGTGGACTAAAGAAAAAGAGTAAATTATACATATGTTTTCGAATTTTATTAAGATTATATAAATTTTATATTTCAAAAAAATATATTTTAATTTAATTTTAAGTTTTTTGAATAAAATATTTTCCATTAATTTTAATAAACAAAAAGGCGAGATTTCAAGTTCTATATCAAAGGAACATGAGTATGAGTATTTAAGTAATAGAATCTATTTTAATTAAAAAAATTTAAAACTAAACTAAAATATGATATACTTTTTGTTTAAAAATTTTTTTGTATATTTTGAAAATAAAAGAATTTGTATATTTTTAGCAAAATTTATATAATTTACTTTAAAAAAAATACTTGATCCAAAAACTTGAATCAAAAAGTCGAAGGCATGAGTTGTTCCATCAAGAGTTTAATTATAAGAAAATGATCTTTTTAGATTCTTGTTTTAATAATGTATTGATTAATTTATAATTTATTATAAATTAATCTTTTGATAGATGTAGCTGCATGTACAATTAGAAGTGAAAGTTATGGTGGAAGTCAACTTTATCTGGTCTTTAATCACTTTTACATTGACACGTAAATAAAAACGGCGGATTACAATTTGGAAAGGCTTAGAGAGATGAGCCAAGTAATATATATTGATTGAATTAGTAATTATAATAAGACTATCCAATTGAAAGCAGAGCATTTGAAACGATGCGGAATAGCAACATGCAATTCAGGCCCATGCCTAGACATGCAACGTTTACTTTGCTTATTAAGGGAGCGTTTCATTAAAAGAAGAGAAAATAATAATGAAAATAAAATAAATAGAAAATGAATTTTTTATTTTTTATTTAAAAATAATACAAATAAATAAATATTGTTAAAAAAAATCATATTATATAAATTAAAACATCTCATTTTCGGTACATTTTTTCTCTCTTCATTTCTATTTCTGTTTCTTTAACCAACCAAACGGCCCATAATAGAATGAGTGACATGGCAACACACATATATATCAAGTAAATTCTTCCACGCAGCATCAAATTTGGTTGCACTCATGCATGGCCCAACCAGGAAACATTACCTTAGCGCTACATGACATTCTACTAGTTGAACAACAAATTATCAAAATTAACAAAAGACCAAATGTCGGGAAAATTATTTATTTGTATTGATAATTTAGCCCTTTATATTTGTTTAGGTTTGTGTGTGTGTGTGTGTGTGTGTGTGTGTAAGCCTAAATTTTACATATATATATATATATATATAAGCATGTTAGTTTTTTTAAAATTTTTGCTTTCTCAATAATTTAATCTTAGATCTGTCACTATCCGCCGTGCTTCTCTTCTTCTTCCTCCATGCTTTTTCTCTCTTAGATTCAGTGTCACAAGAAGATCCCTTCGAGGACTCCCCCTCCCATGGCTTTCTTCGACCTTTCTCTGTCATGCTCTGAGACTGAGACTGAGCCCGTGAAAACGCCAAGCATGTATAGGGTAAAGCCTTACACACACGCAAGGCTAGAGGCACAGCAACATCCTTTAGATGTCTTTGTTACAAGCCTTCAAGCCACTGAACTTATCTAATAACTGCTCAAATTTACAAAATAGTATAAAGGGTGAACTTAACACACTCATTAACTTACTCTTTATGTTTGACCTTAGTTGGAGTAATAGGTAAAATTGTTAAAACACACACACGCACAAAAACACAATTGTTTCAAAACTTATAAAAATGTCAATTTCGTTAACAAACCATTTAACGAATTTCTATACAAAATAATAATATTGCATATAGATCAATGTAAATGGGTTCAGTCCGAATGCATGACTATCAGTCAATCAATAGTCAATTGATAGCTCACGCGCAGAGCTCAACCAGACTCTGTACAAATATTAACATCCCCTAAAGGCATAGTTAAACACGAGGAAATTTTTCTATATACACATATGTGGACATTCTTATCAAAACAATTTTAAATATTCAATGTTGAAAAATTAGTAACACTACTTGGTTCGAATTGTCAAAAATCATGCAGGTACCCCAAAAAAAAAAAGGGTAAATCAACACTCACCATCTCAAATGAAGGTTTCTCCAAAGCTTCATATAATCTAAAATACTTTAATAATACATAAGTAATTTAATTTCAAGAAAAAAAAAAAAGAGTAGAAGAATCACTTACCATAAACTACTACCCAACTTGGGATAAAATCTTGACAGGGTCTTGTCTTGCCATCCAAGAACCCCTTTACCCTGGAGCTAGAAATAAAACTAGCAAAGATTTCTTGTCATGCTTAACTTTTATTCTAATTATCCTTTAACATTAAGAATATGTTCTTATTAAGGTCTTCTAATATGAATATAGATCTATACAATTACTTTTATTATTTATTTATAGTATTACTACCCATTCATGATTAACTCAAGTATATATGCTTACTATTAATATTATTTTATAGCTCACTATCTATCCAACATTAACAAAAGTCTATTCAATTAATACTATATTTTATAGAATAATTATCTTTCAAATAAATTAATTATTTAATTTATTTGTCTAATTATTGTTGTTGTTATTATTATTATTATTATTAGGAGGTTGTTAATGGTGTAATAATCCTCTCTATAGATTTTCTCATTAGCGAGTGAAATATAAATAACAAACCTAATAAAATAATACAAAATGATAACAATTGCTTAAAGTAAACACCAAAATTAATAACTCCTAAAATAAAAAGTAAATTACTCTTCATTTTTCTAAAAGATGTTTAAATTACAAAATCCTTCCCTTTATTATAAAAATATATACAACACTTCCATAAAGCTAAAAAAAAAAAAAAATCAAAATATCCTTAATGATAACATTGATTTCTTTCATTAAAAATATATTTCTTAAACTTTTATTTCAATGTTATTTTTTTTATGTTGAGAACTATAATTATAATTTATTTTGAATTTAAAAAGTAACTATCTTATATAGTCAAAAGTATATTTAATGCTTGTTATATTATATAAATAATAAAGATAATGGTATTTTAATTAAAATATGTATAATTTTAATTTATTTTTTATTATGGAAAAAATTATTGTAACACATTTTTTAATTTTAATTGAAGGGAATATAATTTAAAAAATAAAAGGAAAAATCATATAATTTGGACATCTCGCAAGAGGAGAGAAGAGAGTAATTTACCTAATTAATAAATTATTAATCATCTCAAATAATAAAAATATGTTTAAATAATACAATAATTAAAATATTTATCTTACTATTAATTTTTTTAATTAGTAAGTCAAAGGGGCCAAAAGTTCAAAACAAAAAAGAAAAACTAGAAGGAAACAATCCTAAGCAGCAAAATGCTCATTATATTTGCTAAAAGCAAAGATCCCATACTTGAAAGAGGATTGCGTAAGTGGCCAAGCCCAAATCATGGAAAAATCCCAAATTGGCAAAGTGATCTACACAAACGTTAGCTTGCCAATCACTTGAGGTCAGATCAAAGACTTTGAATGTTAGCCCTATGTGACCCTCTATTTTGTATCATTTTCAAGGATCACTGTCATAAATCCATGTCCTAAGTAAGCCTTAGACCTCCCAGAGCTCCCACATTCTTATAGAATCCTTCGATGCATCTACCATTTCTCCTTTAATAATTCCTTTCCATCCAGCTTCACCTAATCCCATTTTAACAACCCCATTAGTATTGACTTGTACCTTCATTTTGTTTTTCTCTTCCATCACCTAAAAAACATTCTTTGGGGTCCATGTCAGTTCAATGCCTAGTAGGAAGTATGGGGTTTACTAAAACCCACTTCAAACTACTTTTGTTTCTTCATGATAGGGATCAGAATATGAAAAGGGAAATTCTAGAAAGAAAAAAAAAAGAAAAAGAGAAGAAAGAGAAAAAAGCGAGAATAAGACAGAAAAATGAGAGAGAAATTTCATTCAATTAATTAATACTCGACATACACGCTAACTTTGCCTCTTAAGCCATAAAAAAATTCGATTATAAGGAAATAACAAAAATACCTTACTAAAACAATACCAATTACTAAAACCTCCTGGCCTTAGTTGCTTAAGAAAACCTTAGTCTACTAACAATTAGATCTTAGTTCATTAAAACCTATATTTAGTTGACTAATTCTTAGTTGCCTAACAACAACCCTTCAATGAAATTACCCTTGACTCTAAGGGTGCAATGTTCTTGCAAACTCAGAATACTACCTTTATATGTTAAACCATACCTCCCATGTTGCCTTTTCTTTCATCTTACTCTTCCACTTGATTAAGACCTCAGTGACAACTCTCTTACACTTCTAAGTGATGTGCTTATCCAAATATCTTCTCATTCCCTTTTAGTTGAAATTGACCCCTAAACAATTGGCAATTGAGAAGGCCTAATAGAAGGATTAGGGCATCTCTTCAGAAAGGATACATGGAACATAGGGTGAATTTGTAATGTAGGATGAAGCTTGAGTATGTATGCTATTGGTCCCATCTTCTCAATAATTTGATAAGGACCAAAGTATCTAGGTGACAATTTTTAAGCTCCTCCTTTCCACCGATTACTATTTAAATGATTGCAACTTTAAGAAGACCCAATCCCCTTCCTTGTCAAAATCTTCTTATTCCATTAAAACTTAGGAAAAATTAAGGCATATACTTGTAGTTGCCTTATCACTTCTTCCTATAATTCTATAGAAGTAGAAAAAGCAGTGAGTTGAAGTAGCTCCCTATCTTAAGCTTTAGACAAGGCATTAGTAGAAAAGTTCCCCTTCTTTTTGTAACATATGTCATATTGCATACCTATGAGTTTGGTTACCTAATTATACTAAGCCAAGGTAGATAACCTCTGTTCTAACAAGAATTTGAGGCTTTGTTGATTAGTTAAAATAATGAACAATTGAATGGTAAGGTACTGCTGCCATTTCTCCACTATATATATAATAGCTAGGACTTTTCTTTCATATTTAGAGAGCAATTTATTTTGGGTGATAGTACCTTACTATAATTAGGTATTTGTCTTGCAACAACAGAGCCCCAGTTCTTATACTTAAAGCATTAATCTCCACTTGAAAAGCTTTCTCTAAATTAGGCAATGCTAATACTAGTGCCTTGGTTAATGCAGACTTAAGGTCCAAAAAGGCTCTCTCCATTGGAAAGAGTCCTTTTTGAGTAAATCAATTAAAGGTCTGGCTATACATTACATCTCTTAATGAACCCTTTATAATATCCTACCAAACTTAAAAAGCTCTTAAATTGTTTGACAAAAGAAGAAATAGGACAATCTACAACTAGTTGCACCTTTTGAGGATCTATGGATTACTTTGGTGTTGATATGAAATGGCTCAAATATTCTATTTTCCTCGTAGCAAATGCACATTTACTTTTCTTTACAAAAAATTGATTGTTTCTTAAAATAGTTAACACATTCTTTCTTTAAATGAATAAAATATTTTTTTTATTGCTGCTATAAACGAGGATATCATAAAAAAGTACAAACTTCCTCAATTGTCTCTCAAATATAACATTCATGGTCCCTTAGAATGTTGAAAGTGCATTGCTTAACCTAAGGGCATAACTAAGAATTCAAATTGTCTTAGGTGGGTTTGAAAAGCTATCTTGTGCACATCTTCATCCTTCATTCGAATTTAGTGGTATCCTACATACAAATCCAATTTTGAGTAAATTGTAGTTTTGCCTAATTCATCTAATAGGTTTTCAAGTAAAGGAATTGGAAACCTACTTTTGATTGTTTGCTTATAAACGGATCTATAATCTACATACTTTTTCCAGTTGCCATCTTTCTTTATGACTAAAACCACTAGTAAAGCAAAAGGAAAAGAACTTCTTTGAATGATTCCTAATTCTAGCATCTCACCTACCATCTTTTCAATAATATCCTTTTGTGTAGAAGGATACATGGAAGGCCTAATGTTCACTAGATTAGACCTTTCCTTTAATGTGATAAAATGGCCACGGTGTTGCCTTTTAGGTGGAAGGTTTTAGGCTTTTCAAATAAGTCATTAAACTCATCTAGAAGCTATTCAAGCCTTTTGATTACTACATTATTCTCTTCCACCTTGATAGCATTTAATGATATTGCAAAATTCCATACGACAACTTGCATCATAAAAGCTTTAGGGTTATATTGCACCACTTTTTGTAGTTTTGCTTCATTGACTACCTTGTTACTACGATCTTTAGCTGCTACAATTCTTACATCCTTCCTTCCCAAATGGAACTCCATGACTAAGTTCAAATAGTCTAGTTTGATAACACCTAAGATTCTTAGCCATTGCATTCCTAATATTATAGTACACCCTACTAAAGGAATTAGAATTACAATAATTACCCATTTTAACCTTTCATACATCTTTCTTCCTTGAATTTTACTATCATTTGCTACTGTAACACTAATGGTTTCTATTGGCTTTGTTCTCCATATTGTTTCTTGAATGAACCTTTCATTTGAAAAGTTGTGTGTACTCCCTATATCAATCAAGGTATGCAATACTCTCTTACCCACTTGACTTGTAATTCTCATCATGAGATAAGCAAAAGTTCCATGTAAAGCATTAAGAGAAATGATTGGTTCCCTTATCTGAATACCTCCTTCTTGTTGATTATTATTCATGGGTACATTTATCACATCAACTTCTCTCTCTTATTTATCCTTATCCATCTTTGGTTGATCCTCATGCCCTATTGAGTATTTTTCATGACAAAAGCAGCATAGACTTTTATATGTATGCTCTTCCATTTCTTCAGAAGTTAGTTTCTATTAAAACTTCATAGTTGGTTTTTCTTTTATGATCAATCCTTCTTATAGCATTTGCCACATTTTGCGTATATGCACCTCTTAATCTCAATGTACCATGACCTTTAAGACTTCCCTTAACCATCATACTAGTTCCCTTAACTCTATTAACTCTTATCTAGCGATCAAAATTTTTCTTTATTAATTCCACATTGCATTTTTGTAATGTAGCCAATCTTGTTGCATTAGTAAAATTTTAAAGTGGAAAAGCTTCACCTTCACTGCTAATTTGAGTTTAAATCCCACCAAAGAACAACTTAATTTCTAACTCTCAATTAACTTAACACAATAAACTAATTTATCAAAGGTTTCCTGAAATTCAGCTTGGTTACCCTTCTATTTCAATTACATCAATTCCTCCATTGGATCATCATATCTTAGTCCAAATCTTATCTTAATTGCCTCCATTAGACTCACCCAAGTTAATCTACCAATTTTACTTTTTTCAAAGTTTTGAAACCATTTGTTTGCAATTTTATCTAAGGATGGACTAGTGATAATTACCTCATTGTCTTTAGGAGTTCCATCCATTAAGAAGAATTTTTCACACTTCGAAACCAATCCATTCACATCTCCACTAGAAATTTTTGGGAAGTTGATTTTGGTAAATCTAGTAGGGAAATGATAATCTTCATTACTTTGCTACACTTCTCCACGACCAATGTCTTAATTATGGCTTATCACTTATGTAAATTAAAATGATAGACCTCTAACCAATTCTTGAAGCCTATGCAATTGTTGTTCCGTTGCCATCATCTAATTATCTAATTTTGTTTGCAACCAATCTTTTAAAATGTAAGGTAATTTAAGAATTTCCTAAAATTGTGGTGTGATAACATGTTAAGCAAATAATAGGAATATTTTGAAATTCTTTAAATATTAATAAAATAAAATAAAATTATAAATATGGTTTGGTAAAGTTTTATAAACCTAAAAATTATTAAAAAAAGCAATAAAACAAATTAAAAGATTAAGTGATATGTTTGGGTGAAAAATGAAATAACTAAAAATATAGGGCTAGAATGTGTAATTTTCACTAGAGGCTAAAAAACAACTTTAGCCGAAACATAAAAGTGGAATTTTGGAAGAACTTGATGCGTGACTAAGGAACAAAGAGCATGAAATTAAAAAACTAACCTAGTACAATCTAATAAAAGTTCAAAATGATTATAATGATCACTTTAAGATAATTGAAAGACTTTTAAAGATCAAATGGAGAAAGAAAGTGATGGCTAAGATAAAGTACAAAGGATAAGATAGAAACTTGATGACTATCTTAAGAATTAAGTCAAAGGGTGAAATGTTGACCTATCTCTCCTATTTATTAAGCTTTCACTTCTTCCAGAGAAAAGGAAAGGAAAGAGCAAGAACCAAAGAGAAAGAGAGCTAAGAGAGAAAGAGAAAGTTCCAGCAAAAGAACACAAGGGTGATCTCAAAGGATAGAGTACTCAAGAGTAACCTCAATAGGAGATAGTCTCTATCAATAAAGACCCACAAAAAGGAAGTGAGTTTTACTTGCATGAATTTTTTATGGATCCACTATAAAAGATGCCTTACTTAGAGATATTTATATCTTGAGTAATATTGTTTCTTGCTAATATGTATTATGTGCTAATATGTTATTTTGATCTAGATGCTCAAGATCACAATATCATGCGAAATTACAATTAACTAGAAATATATTACATGGCTGGGCTTTGAAGTACCAATCATTGTTGATATGTGCATAGTACGGTTTAAGCTAGAATTAAAGAAACCTTACATGTTAGATTAAACCAAAACAATAATAGGAATATATATATATATATATATATATATAAACTAATGTAGACTATTCCTAATATTTTGTTACAAAAGGTGGATGAATAACCACAAAATGGCAATACCATCAACTTCAAGTAAATAATCTCTATTTCACATCTTTGCAACAACAATAAACACACACACACACACACACACACACACACACACACACACATACATAATGTTGATTGTGTTTAATTCTATGTATGATTCATGTATTATTTTTCATATGTAACAAACGAGGGTGATGAAATGCTTTTCTATGGTTATACAATATAACCATTGTAAGGTTTTCAAAATATATAGTTTTACTGGGAATGAAAATTCTTACTCTTTTATTGTGATGTGTTTAGATTCGATAAAAGTAGAACATGCCAACCCAGATGAACATCATTGAGATGGAATGGAATTAGCTGAAGATCCCATTCCTAAGGTCAATGCAAGTAATTCTAAGTATAAAGATCATTATGGTTAACAATGGGATGATTGATTTTCTGTTGCTCTAAATATTAAGTAATGACAAACTAAATAGGAGTTATTCCCACTTGTTGGTACTGACCTACTGGGTTATGGCATAGTTAGAATGACAATAGATGGTTAATATATGATAGTTGACTATTTAACCTTTTGATTGTATATAACTTAAAAATGAATTTTTGAATAGTCAATATTTTTTAATTACTATGAAAGCATATTACATGGCATGTCTAATTAATTCATTTACCTTACAAATTGACAATGCTATCTGCCGTAGATACTTGATTTGTTATATTGCAGCCATGATTATATGTAATAATAATGAACAAGATCACTAAATTAATGGATAGTTAGAAAATAAGAATAATAACAAGGGAATTACATTAACCACACCTCTTAAGCCTTTAACAAAATTCAATTACGAGGATATAATGAAAATACTCCCACTAAAAAAATACCAATTATTGAAAACGTTTTAATAGCTTATAAGAACTTTAGTTGACTAACAACCAAATCTTAGATAACTAAAACTTCAACTAGCAACCAGATCAATTTACTCAAACTTAGATTTAGCTAATTAATTCTTAGTTTCCTAACACTTTGACACCAAAGCTTCCAACCACGCTTACCGCCTACACAGCACTCCAGTTTTAGAGGTCAAGCACTCATTAAGATTTATCCATATCCATTCTTTCAAGTCTTGAAGGGGTAACTAGATCATTCTACATAAATTCCATATATTGACAGTCTCTTAATGCACGTAGCATGCAAATCCTCTGAAGTGAGGATCTGCTAAATTGCCATTGAAGTATCATTAAAACGCATCATTCCACTTTGCAAAACAATATGTTTTAATGATACTTTCATTGCACTCCAGGAGAAGTAAAAAAAAAACTTTGCATTTGAAGGCATGGATGAAGCTAGAACCAACCGTTATTATGCAACCTTCCTTCTACGACTGGTGTCTCCCTCAAGCTCTAGCCCTTTTAACTTCTTGATGCTACCACACTTCCATGTTTAAGCAATTTGCTTCATCACAAGATAATTCATCCTCACAACCATTCTCAAAAACTAGCAATGCTAGTTGTGGTGATTTAGCTATCACTGGCTGTAAGATACTTAGTAATGAACAACTAGAGTTAACATAATTAAACATCTTGTCATCTTCTCTTAGCTTCAATGTATAAGCTTTATAGTTGAATCTAGCTAAACTTTTCCCACTAAAACAGGATTCTAACATGTCCATGTCAAACACTTATTCCATGGCCTTATGACTCTTTAAGTTGTTAGGGTAGAAGAACTTCACTTTTCTATAAGTTTTGGGCTCAAGAAATGGTTTCACACTTTGTTCCAAACATAAGGCAAACTTATGAAACATTAAAAAAAAAAAACACACATAGAAAACTTGTAATGTAGAATTGCAGAAAGTAATATAAGCATAAAATTTCAATAAAAAGGATAAATGACTCGTTTGGTACACAGAAATTTAAAAATGAAAATGAGAATAAAAGGTAAACAGGTGATTTTAAGAGTAAAAAAAATGACTTTTTTACCCTTATTTTAAAATATGTATTTATTGAGATAGATATTGTTAAGTAATAATTACATGGTTATAATAAGTATTTTGTAAAATTTTTCCTTCCATTTTCCTTTCCATTCCATCTACCAAACGTTAAGCTTTGCTTTATAGCAAAGCTTCCTTTGTCAGCAATTTGTTTTTTTTTCTGGGCCTTCAATCTTTCCTATTTGTTCGAAGTAACAACCTGAATGTATATGTTTGATTCATTGTGCATATTATCCAGTTTAGTCTCAATCTTTAGTTCATGTTGTTAAGAGCATTGTAATTCACAATGGACAACGCAGTGATACTCATTTATATAATGGGTATCAATTCATGTCATCATAATTCACCAAAAACAAGAAAGTAAAATATAAAAAGAAAGAAACCTAAGGGGTGAATTCTAACTTATAAGTGCATAAGGTGAATTATGATGCTTAGTAAGAAGTGTGGTAACATTAGGAAGTTACTTAATGGTGATAGGGTACTTGAACAATTTCAACAAGACTTCCTCCAATGGCAAGGGTTGGCTCCATACCAAGGCTTAAGCTTGAGGGAGACACCAGCCATAGAAGAAAGATTGCATAACAATACGTCATTTTTGGCTTCATTTCTATCCCAAAATGCGTTGTTTCTTCCTTTTCCTAGAGTGTAGCTAAGGTATCATCAAAATGCATCATTTTGCAAAGCAGAAGGATGCATTTTGATGATACTTCAGAGATAATTTATTGGATTTTTACTTCAAAGTATCCAAAAGTGTCTTGAACTTGGATCCTCTACTATGCTTAAGGCATAATGTGATGTACTTAGGGCATAGCATATTGTGTTGTGCATACTAGAAATCTATCCATTTTTGTGCAGCATTCCATCTAGTATTCATTTGTTTTTTCTTTTTTTTTCTTTCCTTTTAACTGGGAAGTTTTGCTATGTAGCATAGATGCTGGGTTAGCCATAAGAGTATATGTATTGTTACATATATAACAAATAAATAAAAAAAGAAATATTATCATTTTACACATTCTCTACAACTTTTAAAAATTAGTATCAAATATTCTATCAATCAATTCTACTTACAAAAATGTTTTTTTAAAATATTTAGCAAACATTATTTTTATCCCTTTCAAACAATAAGTTTTTCATAACATCTACAACACAAGAATTTTTAAAAGGTGACAATATTCTCAAATGAACCCTTACATCTTGTTAGGGGTTAGCCACATCAAGGCTTTTGCCTAACAAGACTGACGAAATTTGCAAAAAGGGTAATTTATTGTCCTTTCATAAGTTGTAGGGCATTTGGAGTCCAAAAAATACAAATAGAAATAAAACAAAACAAAAAATTAGAGACCAAAATAAAACTGTGTAAAATTAAAAAACCAAATCAATACTATAATCAAACATGGTGGTTAATTATAAAATATTAAATGTAATAAAAAAGGAGTTGTGTACAAGAAAACATTGCTCATCCAATTAACTATTTAAACGATGTAACTAATTTTCACGACCAAAATAGCGGCATAAATTGCCATAAACCAGTTAGTATACTCTCTCTGGATCATCCTTTTGTTTTTGTCAATATCTTCTCAAAATCATTTAAATTTATTTTATGGATGAATTATACTTCTTTCTTAATAAGTGTCTAAATTACGTGACTATCTTCTTTATTTTAAGAAATTACTCTATGTTCTACTAAAATCAAAATGTAATGATACTAAAATCAAAATATACATTACATTGACCTTTTTACAACAAAAAAATAGATTACAATTATATTTATTTTTATCAAAATATCTTCATATTTGTTACTTATATAATATAACAAGTATTAAATATATTATTGATTAACATAACATAGTCACTTTTTTAATTTAAAATAAAATAAATTTTACTATTTTGAACACATTATAAAAAATAAGGAAATAAAAGTTTAAAAAATATATTCCATAATAAGTTATAATTTTTATTTTAAAAATAAATATTGTCTTTAATACTATTTTGCCATTTTTTCCTTTAAAAATAGTTTGTAATACTTAATTTGAACATCTTTGAAAAAAAAGAATAATTTATACTTCAACTCTTCTAAAAATTTTTTTGGTTAAATATTTTAAAACATTATCAAATAAATTGTAATTCTTAATTGGGTTCACAACAATACCGTTAATTTCTAAATGACATCCTAGTCTTAGGAAAAAGAATAAGAATTTCACCTATGTTATCAAGAACAAAAGAGGATCTTATCCTCTTCAAAGCCGCTGAATTCTTCTAGCAGCTCTAATTTCTATTAGATTTTTTTTTCTAAATTTCATTCAACCTCTCGTTTTTTTTAATTCATTTTATCAATATAGAATAATATGTAATCACAGCTATGAGAGTCTATATTTCTTGTATTTAGCAGATAAATGTACAGTTGTAGTTGAAGAGAGATAAAAGAAATAGTGAGTGAGTAGAAAGAAAAAAAATGAGTTTCATATATACTTTTACTTTTATTTCATATAGTGCAATATTGTGAAGAATTTATTTTCTAAATACAAATGATCCAAACTCTCATAATTGTCATTACCTATTATTTGGTAAAACAATTTTTTTAAAAAAAAAACTAATGATTGGATGACACGGGGAAAAGTAAAAAATCAAAGCCACTGAATTCAGAGGAGAGGATACTCTCCCGTTCCCGCCAAGACTGGAGAAGATCCCTGTCCCTCTTCCGTCCTCCTCTCTCTCTTTCTGTCTCTCTGCGTGATTAGCTGGGGACATTGCAGCAGCCTTGAAACCCTTTGCTGCTCCATTAACCCCACCCTTCAAACCAACAGCACCATTAACATCCTTTGCATCTCCTTCCAGTTTCAATAATAACTGAAAGTGTAACATGGATGGTAGAGCTGCTCGTAATCATAAAAAACATGGAAGATCTAATCGCAAAAGATTTATTATATATGCAGCCCCAGATTAAATCAATTAAAAAGAGCAAAGAATCAATGTTGGTATTTTGAATTGCGTTTGGGTTAGAACCTGAGATCTGGATATATGGCTTGTTTTCATATAATTGAAGATTTATCAAGCTTCCAAAAAAGCCCTTACTCTTTCCGGATGATGCATTTTTGTGGGTTGAATTCTGCATATCCTATATCAACAAGACATAAGCCATCAGGCGGTGCTGGAGGAGCAGTTGCACGCCTACATGTGGCTTCCATAAGCTTTAATAAGGCATCATCTTCCGCACCAGCAGCAGCTTCTCTAATTGAGGTTGCTACAAGCACTCGAACCATCTACCATATTATGATCAGCCTCAATCAAGTCAGTCAATAAATGAAAAGTTAGCCTCCAAACGCAACCCATCTTAGCCAGAATACAGCAGGCCATTGACGTTGTTTAGAGGAATCCACACTATTGGGAGAATTCCAAAAATGAAAAGTTTCTTGCAACAAAAATTTAAGTTTACAAACAATTAACCAGACAAGTTAACAATGTTTAAAAATGGTTACCGTATTAGTTATATATAGGCTTAATTAACCACTTATCTGGTTAATCGTTTATAAGCTTATAAATTATTTGCCAGAAATTCTCGTTTTCAAGTTCTCCCAAAGACTTATAAACGACAACATAGGAAAGGACAGTGCAGATATAATGGGACATAAAAGGACTACTAGTTATATACCAAAAAGCAGGCATGCGTCATTCCCACAATCACAGATTCAGAATGTCAGAAGGTTCCATCATGGTCTTTGTAGGCAGGGTTCCCAATTATGATCAGGTTCAAAGGACCACTTCATGTGGTATTTGTGCCGCCAATTTTGACATTAGTACATCTAAATTCTATTAATCATTATTTTAGCCACATTAACAATAAGTGCATGAATCAGATGTTTAATGATTAAATAAAATGGCGAGTGGCTGAACAAAAGAATAAGTGATTAAATTTTTGGGGTTAATGTGAAATCAAATAGTGGTCAATTAAGGTTATATGTGGATAATTTAAGTGGTATCAGTACCACTTGAAGTACACATGGTATCATAGAATCACCCCTCTATTATAGTTGGCTTTCATTAGCTATACAATCATTAACAGTCCCAAAAGAAAAAAAATCAATAAGGCTATATAAAGCCTTTTATATGTCCTTTGAATTGATTTATCTGTGTTTGAAGTAACGATTTGTTTTATAAAGTATTAATGTCATGTTAACATATGTGCTCGTACATATCAAGTCGCATTAAGGAAAGCTTCCATCACAATGCTTTACTTTTAATGTTCATACTAACAAATTTCATTGTTTTAGTAATTATTCCACGAGAGAGAAGACAAAATATATTGATTTTTCCCTCTCAAGAAAGCCAAAACATGCAAGAGTTACCTTGCGTAAAAAGCGATTAGCAACCAACTCAACACAGATAACCTTTGTTTCTTCCCCATGAACCTGGACATATTACAAGCAGCAATTACTGTAAGTGATGTATTTAGTTCCTTTCAAGAACAGGAGCAAAAGCAGTCAGTGAAACTGAGTCTGAATTCAAGCATAGCGTAAAAGTCGTGACATTCCAGGCATGAGTAAGAAAGACTTGGAAGACTTGAAAGATATCATAAAAGATGCAATGAATAAAAATATACTAATTGGAATTAAATACATATAACTTTTTAATGAGTATAAAGCCCAAAATGAGGACAGTTTTTTTAAATTTGCCAATCACAAACTACATAATTCATTGAGGGGAAAAGCAAGAAAAGACAATTTTGTTTAAAACTATGTATATGCTTGAGACTTGAGAGTTGAGAAGAAAAATAAGAGGATGCAGTCAAGGCCATATATATCAAGCAACTATACATACAATAACAATAACAGCAAGTCTTTTCTCACTAGATAGGATCGGTTACATAAATCAAATGATATCATAAAGTTCTATCTTGAATTATATTTTTAGACAAACCATTTAAGTCTAAATCCTCTTTAATGGTTTCGCTTATAGTTTTTTCTTGATCTTCCTCTACCTTTAATTATTGAACTACTCTCCATCTGATCTACTCTCTTTACTGAAATTTCTATAAGTCGTCTTCACACGTCCAAACTATCTAAGACATGATTTTACAATACAACTTCAACTTTATCTTTAATGCATTCATTTCTAATTCTATCTTGTCTAATGTGTCCACTCATCCAACGTAATATTCTCATCTTCACAACATTGAATTTATTCTCTTGTTAGTTTTTTATTACCCAACATTCAATTTCATATAACATTACAAGTCTTATAACTGTGCAGTAAAATTTACCTTTGACTTTGAATGATACTCTTCTATCATAAATAACACGCGAAGCATTCTTTCATTTCATTCATCCTACTTGAATTCTATGATTTACATCTTTCTCAATTCCCCCATCATATTGCATAATAAACCTAAGATACTTAAACTGTGTAATTTGTAATTTGTGGTATAGTATGTTCTTCAATTTTTACTTCTACGCTAGAATTAGTACACTTTTTGTTAAACTTACATTTCATATATTCCATTTTACTTCTACTTAAATAGTATCTATGTTCTTCCAAAGTTAGTCTATACATTTCTAACTTCTTATTTATTTACTCTCTCGACTCTCCAACTATATATATATATATATATATATTTATCATAGATCTTAATGAAAATCACGGACAAAATGCAGGTTTTGCTTGTGAGTTGGGCCATAGACAGACATATTCAAAATCATCCTTAAATGCATTAAGCCATCAACAAATATTAGTTAGGTAGGCCAATTGATCAACAATAATGATAATGAGTACAACCAACTTAAATTAAGAATGGGCCAAAAACTTGTAGGTTTTGTAATGAAAAAAACTCATTCACAAGATTCATCCCGCCTCCTCTCAAAGGAAACATGCAAACATCTTGTGGAAAGAACACGTGATTTTGTATTTGTTTTTATGTTAAGATATAGGTCAACTATGTTTTTATTGTTTTTTTATTCTTTGTTTAATTTCTTTTATTATAATTGAAGAAAATGATAATACTCTAGTTGGTTTTTCACTCAAGGAAGCAATTGAAAAATAAGTATTGGGAGGTTGGCCACAAAGAGAATAGTCCAATCCAATCTCATGTAATCAACAAAATAAAAAGGGAAAAAACTTTTAACTTAATTCACATAAAATGTTGATTAAAAGAAAAAGGAAACAAGCATAAATATGGAAAAAAAAAAAATAGAACAGGCAACAAAGGGAATAAAGAAACGTGAAACCCAACACTAGTGGGCACCAGGCACAAGCTGCATGTGTAAGGTAGCAAACACAAAAAACAACGCTCCCTCTCAAGCTAGGGAGAAGATATTGATCATTTCCAACTTAGTGGTCAACTCCTTAAACTTAGCCCTTGATAACCCTTTAGTCAAAACAATTGCAAGCTGAGAACTAGTAGGAACATAAGTCAACTCCAATCACCCTAACTCAACGTTTTACTTGATAAAATGCCTATCTATATCAACATGCAAAATCTCATTATGATGGATAAAGATTCTTTGCAATCCTAATGGTAGTTGTCACAAAATCTCATTATAGGCATACTAACATTGATGCTTAACTCTTTAGGAAGTCTCAAGATCCACATCCCTTCACATATACCTAGAGCGAAGACACGAAACTCTGCTTCTGCATTACATCTAGCAACAACTAGTTACTTCTTACTCCTCCATGTAACAAGATTGTTTCACCCAAATGAACAATAACACGTAGTAGACCTCCTATTTACCACTTATCTTGCCCAATCAGCATCTGAGAACACTTCTATTGCTCTATGATCTCCCTTCTTGAAAAACAAGCCTTTCCCAGGAGTCATCTTGAAGTATCTCTCAAGAAAACTGATATCTAGATGCGTGCGAGTCAAGTAGATCAATTTCCCGACAAGTCTCTAGTACCTGTCAATGTCAATTGGGTAACTATCTTGACTAAGTCCCAATTTATAATTAGTCTCTATAGGAGTATCTGAATACTTACATCCCAACATATTCATTTCCTCGAGCAAATCTAAGGTGTACTTCCTTTGAGAAATGAAAATACCTATTTGTTACAAGCTACTTCCATGTCAAGCAAATACTTTAAATTGCCAAGAAGTTTAACTTCAAATTCATGAGATAGAGATTTCTTCAATTGCTCAATTCATCAATATAATCTCTAGTGATCATAATATAATCCACATAGACAATAAGAATAGCTAACTTTTCATCTCATCCAACCTTAATAGGCAAAGTGTTGTCAACTTGGCATTGTCTAGAGCTTAAGCCTTTACTACAATGATGAATCTCTCAAATTAGGCCCTAGGAGACTGTTTGACCCCATAAAGGGATTTGTGAAGTCTGCACACCTTTTTGGATTTACCCTAACAATGAATTCCTGGAGGAATCTTCATATAAACTTCTTCCTCCAAATCTCCATTTAAGAAAGTATTTTTCACATCTAGTGAAAAGGCCAATCTAAACTTGTAGCAATAGAGTAACATTTTGATAGTGTGGAATTTGGCCACTAGGGCAAACGTTTCTTGATAGTTAATTCCTTGTATTTGAGTATATCCTTTGGCTACAAGTCTATCTTTATATCTATTGACACTTCCATCTAGGTTATACTTTACTATGAAAACTCACTTGCACCCAACTGGTAATTTACCAAGTGAGAGATCAACAATTTCCCAAGTATGATTTTTCTCAAGAGCTTCCAACTCTTCCTGAATAGCATCTCTCCATTCTTCCTTCTTGGCCGCCTTATAAACACTATTAGGGAGTTTCTTAAGTGCAACATTATGCACAAATGCCTACAATTTAGGAGACAATCTCTCATATGAGATAAATTTGCTGATTGCATGTCAAATACAGTTTCTTACCCCTTTTTCTCAATGCAATAAGTAGTTCTAAGTCCTCCTAATTTTCAGGACCTAAAGTAAGGGAAATAGGCTAACTTTGCTCAAGATGTGTGCTATTTTCAATTTCAGAGATCTCCTTTGAAGTATGCTGTTATGATTGACTGCACATCTTTTTGCTTTATGGCATTAGGATAGGCCTTGGATATGGGATGTTGTTGTCGAGTTTGGTTCAAGTAAGGGATGTTGATGTTCACAAAATGGTGTTCAGAGTTGGTGTGACTGTTGTCATGGGCTAGTGTCAATATGTTTCCAAATAGTCCTTCTATGCTTTGATTTTTAAATGGCTCCCCCTAAACAGGCGTTTGGGATAATAAGGCTGAGATTCCAAAAAGAAAAAAAAGAAATGTGATGTTCATGGCAACATACATCTTTTTGGTAGTTGGAGAAAAACACTTATACCCTTTTTGGGGAGAAGGATAACCAATAAAATGCACTTGATGGCACAGGAGTCAAGTTTGTTGCCATGTTCATTATGGACAAAGGTTGTGCAGCTAAAGACTTTGAAAGAAAGGGAGACATAAGATAAGTGGTTGGGTATGTATCAAGTAATTTTTGTTGAGGGGACAGAAAATTGAGAGTTCTAGAAGGCACCCTATTGATGAGATAGGTGGTGGTGAGGACTACTTCACCCTAGTAATGTTTAGGTGCATTAGAAGTAAGGAGAATGGACCTAGTAACATCAAGCAAGTGTCTAGTTTTCCATTTGGCAACCCCATTCTTTTGTGGGGTATTAACACAAGAACTTTGGTGTATGATCCCATGATTACTTAGGTATGAGCTAAGGTCAGAATTAAAATAATCTCATACATTATCACTTCTCAACGTTTGAATTTGGGATTGAAACTAGGTTTGGATGAGCTTATGAAAATTTTTGAATACATCAGTGACTTTTGTTTTTTCTTTTAAAAGATACACCCAAGTTGACCTAGTATACTCATCTATAAAAGTGACAAATCATTTTGCCCCATTAATACTTTTAACATTGGATGGTTCCTAAACATCACTATGTATAAGAAAGAAAGGTTTTGATGATTTATGAGTATGAACAGGATAAGAGGCTTTGAAATGTTTTGAAAGTTGACATTTCACCTGATGGTAAAGGAGAATTTTTATTGATTAACGTTGAGTACAAATGTTTCATGTAAAGAAAATTCAGGCAACTTAACCTATAATGCCACAGCAAAACATCATCAACTTATTTGAGGAAACATCATCGGTCTATTTGGCTGCTTTTAATCACCTAATGCCATCAATCCATGCCCTTCAAATGGCTGCCCTGGCTTCCAATAGGTGGGCTTTCCATATATCTTCCAACATGTCCTTGGTGTGACCCAACTTATGACAATGGTCACACCAAGGCCTTTCATTTCTGCAAGGTTTTCCATCAAGACCAGTGCTGCCCCATGTTGCTAATGCTATAGCTTCAAATGTTGGCGAATTCCCTTGGACACCAAGGGTGGGCTACTTCCAACTTTCTTCATATCTAACATTGGCAAACACTTCCCTAAGGGCTAGTAGAGGCCGTATAGCCATTATTCTCCCCCTCACCTCATCAAATTGCATATTCAGCCCAAGTAAGAAACCATATACACATTCTTTCTCCACAATCTTACGATAAATGGCTGCATCAATGAAGTTGGTCCACTCATAAACCTTAAAGAGATCAAGTTGCTACCAATACTTTACCGATATGTTGTAATATTGGTTGACAGAAGTATCACCTTATTTCAAATCCTTTAAGAAGCCCTTAATCTCAAATAGTGTTGCTGAGTTCTTCACCTTTTAATAAGAATCACGCACACCATCCCAAATCTCCTTGGCTGTCTTTGCTAGAACAAAGGTCTCTCCAATGTCTGTAGTCATAGAGTTGACCAACCACAACATAACAAAATTGTTCTCAGCCACCCAAGTCTAGCATTTTGCGTCAATTATGTCAAGGGCAGAAGCTTCTCCAATGAGATATTTTTTCTTTTTCTTGGCCTTGGATGAACATGATGGCACTTTGGGACCAAATAAGGTAGTTGTTGCCATTGAATCTATGACCTTTAATCATAAATGAGGGAGGATTTTCGCCTAAACCATCCATGGAGGAAGAGTGGCTGCTAGGCAAAGGATTAGATGGCCATGTGACAGAGAATGATTCCTCTTGAGAGCTCATATGAAAAGCTCTCAGGGAGCTAAATTAAAGCATGGGTTTTGTTCAGGGCCTAAGGGCTCTAATACTGTGAAGAAAACCATAATAATCTTGCTTGTTTTTCATGTTATTCAATCAAGGAAGCAAATGAAAAATAAATATAGGGAGATTGGTCACAAAGAGAATGGTCCAATCTAATTCCATAGAATCAGGAAAACAAAAATGGAAATAACTTCTAACTTAATTCACATAAAACATTAATTGAAAGAAAAAGGAAATAAACATAAATATAGAAACAAAATAAAATGGGCAATAAAGGGAATAAAGAAACATAAAAGCCAACTCCAGTGTGCATTGGGCACGAGTTGCACATGCAAGGCAGTGAACACGGCAAACAACAACAATCGCTGATTAGAAGGAATTTTCTCTTTGTATCTGTTCCTAGGATCTACTCTAGGCCTGTAGCCCATTTATGTATATGAATTGCTTCAGCATTAATATCAAACAATTCTACTTCCCTTCTTTTTTTCCTTTCGGTTCAATACTCTTTTTTTCATGGCAACAGAGCCATTTAGGGCCTAAACCACTCCATGATCCATTTCGACACCCTGATGGCATTGAACACTAAGAAGCACAAGTCTTCCAATGGTTCGTCCACCCTAACCTAGCCGAATGTCCATCGTGCTAGTCTTCCCCAACTTGACATCACTCAAAGTCAAGCAATGATGGTCATCAACATCGATTCGATGGGAAAAATTGCATGCAATGGTCCTAAAGCATCTTGATGTTCATCCAAGGGAAAGGGAAAGAAGAATTTATCAATGGAAAAGCTACTCCACCAAAAGTCACAGATCCCAAATATAAATAGTGGGTAGCGAACAACAATATGATATGTCATAGGTGATGAGTGTAAGGTGATGAACGAAAATGTGAAAACATACTCTAAAAGAAAGAAAGGAGGTGAGGTGGCATTAGTAGAGACAGAATAGAGATTGAGAGCTAATGTAACTAACTTTGGCAAGAACCATGTGACATGAGGATAAAAGGTGAGTGTCTTAAGGGAATATATGTGACTGTTGGTGAAAGTGAGAGGAAGGCTGAAGTATAGAGCTTGCTTAGATAGACTACCTTCACGAACGCTAGACCCTTCTTCTTTTCTTTCTTTTTCATTGTAACTTGTCTCTACTACTATTACGCTATGGTAGAGATGAACCATCTCTTCCATTGAATAATAGATACTTGGAATTCCACCATTTTGATATCAGAGCAATGTGTTCTTTGAGATGGTCAAAATGTGAATGGATAGATTAGTGGAAAGCTTGGAGAGTCGAGTAGCTAGCATTGAGCAAGGAGTGAGCAACAACGAAAAAGAAGTAACATTGATGAATATTAGTAGGTGGAGAACAATATGTTCATGTTATAGCTAGTAAACTCCATAACACTTGAGATCGGTGAAAATGTTATCTTTTGTGAGATTGCAAAGGAGATGTAGAATGTTGTAGAAGAGTCTCATTCCACGGTTGAAAACATAGCAACACTATTCCAAATCAAAAGATATCTTCGTGAATAGAAACAAAGTGATTTAGACGTAACTCAATATTATAATACCCTTGTGAGATACTGGCAACAATTGGATCCATTTGAAATTTACCAGTGGATATGTAGTGAAGCTGCACCCTATTACAGGAAACTTGTGGAGAATGAGAGAATTTGTAATTTTCTCCTAGGACTTAATCCTATATTTGAAAACGTAAGAGGACGGATTAGGGCTATTCAACCATTTCCTTTGCTATGAGGAGTTTCTTCTGAAATTAAATAGGAAGAGAATAGAAAACAACTCACTCTCAAGGTACAAAATGCACAACTTACACCAAAAGCATATGCCTTAATTACTAAAAGTACTACAAGTACAAGCAAAAGAAGTTAGAAAAGCCTTGGTGTGATCATTGTCACAAGGCTGAACATACTAAAAATGTATGCTAGAAACTACATGGGAAACCAAGAGATGATACCCTTGAATTAGCTATGACCAATGAGGAATTAACATATTATGAGACCAATACTTTTACCAAAGGCCAATGAGAGTTGATACAAAAACTACTTGAAAACAAGGACTGGAACACTGTAGAAGAGGTTGTAGGTTCTAATACTCTTGTTCAAGAAAGAATTGGTCTTGGAGAAAACAGCTGGCAATGCTAGGAAAAAAGCTCCAAGCTAGAATATCCCACATTGGGGGAGTACTAAATATTACCGTTGATTTTAATTAATGTTGATGATTGAAGCATGATCTCTCATTTAATGCTTCCTTATTTATTGCTCTAGCTATTGTGGCCTTTATTTGCCTAGCCATTGTCTTATTTTGTTTCTTAAATGGTTGTTTTTATTTCCAAATTTCATGTGATTAAGTCAGCTATTTATTTCTTATATTTCCTCTTTTCAAATTGGGTTCTTTCCTTATCTGGTTCTTTGCTGTAATGGGATTCTGGTGTGTCAAAACATAACCATGGTCCCTATGTATTGTAACCGTATTTCACTAAAATAAACAATCTAAGTAATTCAACATCTCTCTATTCCTTTTCTGCATGGTATCAAAGCCATGGTCCATCCTTACTGACCTTCAGCTAATGGAGGGCCTTCAATGTTGAGGCTCTGGGAGCTCAGCCACAACCAATACCTCTACTGCAACCCAGAATCCACCCAATAACACAGGTAGCTCCATCACCGCTAGACTACAGTCCTTCAATGCTTCCAACAAGTATTCTCTAGTGATTATCACTGGACATAAATTCAATGGAAGCAACTATATTCAATGGTCCTTAAGTGTTCTCATGTATGTCAAGGGAAAAGGGAAATCTGTCTATCTCACTAGATCTACACTCTAACCAAGTCAAATAGACCTATAGTACCTTATGTGGAAAGCTAAAAGCAAGACTGTCATGTCATGGCTTATCAATTCCCTGACCATTGACATAGGTGAGAACTTCATCCTTCTCAAGACTGCCCAAGACATTGAGTACGCCACTAGGGAGACCTACTCCACAAGTAAAAACATTGTGGAATTATTTTGAGATTGAAAGGGTTCTCCATGATCTTAGACAAGGAAAGATGACTATGGTCCAATATGCCTCCCTTCTCAACAAGTATTGGCAACAGCTTGATGTATTTAAGACCCACACAAGGAAATGCAATGAGGATGCAACCATCTACAAGTAACTAGTTGAGAAAAAACTCACATGCAAGTTTCTATTTGGGCTACATGATAGATATGAAGAAGTTCATGGGAGGCTTATAGGAATCAAACCTTTCCCTTCCCTCAATGAAGCCATCTCAAAAGTAAAAAAGGCGAAAAGCCACAAAAAGCTTCTATTAGGCCCCTAAATGCTCCTCATAGCACTCTACTTTGGCAGCCCGTGGTGGTTACTCAAATCTTGACATAGACAAAAGAAAGAAGGTAGACCTTAATGTGATCACCGCATGAAAGCAAGTCATACTAAGGAAAAGTGTAGAAAATTACATGGTAAACCCAACAACCTAAAGACTCAACCAAGAAGTAAAGCAAAAGGCTACAATGTGTCAACAGAAACCAACACTTTAAGGGACCCCTCTCTCTTTAATCATGAGCAACTAGACCTTCAAAAGATGTTTGTAAGTCAAAATTCAGCTACTCATGAACATTCTAAGGGTAACATTTTTTCTAAGAACATTGCCCAGCCAAGTAAACTCTTTGCTTTAAGCACTCACATCTTAAATGACCATACATGGGTTGTAGATTCAAGAGCATTTAACCCTATGACTAATAACTCATCCATATTTGAACATCATAATCATTGTCCTGCATCTTTAGAAGTTAGAATAGCTTATGGGACCTTTGCTACAATTTCTAGTCTAGGCTCAGTGAAAATTTCAAAACATATTACTTTAAAAAGAATGTTCTTTTAGCCCCTAGCCTTCAATGTAACCTGTTGTCTATTGGCAAATTAATTAAAGATAATAATTGTAAGGCTCAATCTTTTGATGGTGATTAAGGTAGTATGAAATGCCAAATTCCCACATTGAATAGTAAGGGATACTCGATAGGATACTTTAGTAGGATGGTTCTCCCACATCAATAGCTAGCTTTTGGGGAAGGGTTCCCCACCTTACTTAGATGCCCATCAATTGGCATCAAAGCTTGTGGTTACCCAATAGGGTAATTAAGTAGGATGATTTTCGCATCTCAATAGTTAGCTTTTGGGAGAAGACTCCCTGCCTTATTTGGATACCTATCAATTGGTATTAGAGTTGGTGGTTGGCGGCTCCAAAAAGGACTACCTATGAAAAGTTCTAATTGGCGAAGGGTTCTGACCGGTAAAAAGTCAAGTGAAGTGCCGTCGAGTGAAGTGTTATAAAATGCAGTCACTAAGACGTCGGCTTTCTAAAGACAACCAATTAATAGAGGTTAAGGTAGTATGAGATGTCAAAGTCCCACATTAAGTAGTATGGGGTACTCAATGAGGTACGTAAGCAAGATAGTTCTCCCACCTCGATATTAGCTTTTGGGAGAGGATTTCTCACCTTGCTTGGATGCCCATCAAATGGTGAATGTCTTTTTCAAAACTTGGCATCTAAGAAGATGATTGGCAATGCTAAGGAAGTGGCTAGACTCTATCTTATGAGCATCACTAATCACAATAAAATGGGATGCAATGTTCGAAATAATTTTGATTTACTGTTATGGTATTATCACTTGGGTTACCCCAATTTACATTACATGAAACATTTGTATCCCGAAGTATCTAACAAAAATTTTGCTATTTTCAATGTGAAACATGTCAACTTGTCAAACATATTAAAACCTCGTACTAACCCTAACTTCATAAATCCTTTCACTCATTCCAACTCATTTATAGTGATATTTGGGATCCATCCAAAATTCCTGGATATTCAAGCGTTAGGTGATTTGTTACATTTATTGATGATTATATTAGAATCATGTGGGTATATTTGATGAAGGAAAAAATATTAAGGTACCTAATATCTTAAAAAATTTCTACAAACTTATCCAAACACAATTTAAAACACCTATTAAGGTTCTTAACATGGATAATGGTAGAGAATATATGAACTCACACCTTAGTACCTATCTAGTCGAAAATGGGATACACCATCAAAGTTTTTACATTCATACACCCTAACAAAATAGGCTCGTTGAGAGAAAAGATAAGCATTTTCTTGAAGTTGCTAGATCTCCCACGTTTACTATGCATATCCCTCAAACTCTTTGGGGGCAAGCTATCCTCACCTCCACATATCTAATTAATAGAATGCCTACTAAAACTCTTAATTTTGAAGTTCCCTATACCACCTTCCTTAAAACTTTTCCTCACATCCAACTAATATCCTCCTTACCCAATAAGGTCTTTCAATGCACTACTTTTGTGCATCTTCACCCTACAAACAAATTGGATCCTAAAGTTATCAAGTTTGTATTTGTTGGTTATTCCCCTTCTCAAAAGTGGTACAAATGTTTTTCCCCAAACTTGCAAAAATTATCTCTAAAAATGTGACTTTCTTTGAAAACCAGCCTTTCTTCACCAAAAACTCCATTCAGGGGGAGAATTTCATCATCTCAAGGAATGGAGTCTTCACAACGATGAAAATCCTCAAGTTCACAAATCTATCCCTAACACCACTGATGAACCCGAGACTACTCACCTTGATTCTGTCCCCATTAACAATGGACCAAAAACTGATTCTGGCACTGGTACTAGTTAGGAAATTGAAAAACAACAAAAAGACATTATTATTTACACTAGAGGAAAAAAAAAGGCTCATGAGTTAAAGGCTGGTCCCACTCCTAAACAAACCACTTTCTCTTCCTCAGACCCAAGTGAAGGTATAATCCCTCAAATTGAAACTAATAATGATGGTTTAGACATTCCTATTGCTCTTTAAAAAGGTGTTAGTACTTGCATGAAGCACCCCATTAGGAATTTTATTGCTTACAATGAACTCTTACCCTCTTATCAATTTTTTGTTGCAAAAGTTTCAAATGTTAAGGTTCCACAGAATATATTTGAAGCTCTTAAGCAGGAGAAATGGAAGAATGCTGTGAATGAGGAAATGAATGCTTTAAAAAGAAATGGCACGTGGAAGATTATAGACTTACCTAAAGGTATAAAAATCATTGGTTGCAAATGGATCTTCAATATCAAATATAATATTGATGGTAGCATAAATAGGTATAAGGCCAAACTGGTTACGAAAGGTTTTACTCAAATCTATAGGATTGACTATCAAGAAACCTTTGCACCAATGGCCAAATTTAATTCTATTAAAATCCTACTATCTCCCGCTACTAACCTTGATTGGCCTCTATATCAACTAAATATAAAAAAATGCCTTTTTAAATAGTGATTAAGAGGTTTATATGGCCATACCCCCCAACTTTGATACTCAAAATGGTAAGGTTTGCAAACTTAAGAAATCTCTCTGTAGTTTTAAACAATCTCCTAAAACTTGGTTTGAGAATTTCACCATGGCTATAAAAGGCCAAGGCTACACACAAGGGCAAGCCAACCACACTATTTTTATTAAATTTTCAACTAACGGGAGAATATCTGTTTTTATTAGATATGTAGCTAATATAATTATTCCAAGTGACTATAATGAAGAAATCTAGCTGAAAATAGTGCTTGTTGAACAATTCGAAACAAAGGACTTGGGAACACTGAAATTATTCTGAAGAATGGAAGTTGCAAGGTCCCAAAAAGGGATTGCCATCACCCAAAGAAAGTACACCCTTGATCTCCTAAGTAAAACTAGGATGCCATGGTGTAAACCAGTAGACACTCCTATGAAAGCTAATCACAAGAGGAAGTTCACCCAAGAGAGCCCACCTGTTGATACAAAAAAGTATCAAAAGCATGTGGACAAGCTTATTTATCTGGCTCACTCAAGACTAGACATTAGCTTTCTTGTCAGTGTCATTAGACAATTCATTAGCAAGCCCACTAGAGTCTATCTTAAGGCTACCTACAAAACTCTCAAGGTACTTAAAAATGACTCTTGGAAAAGGTATTCACTCCAAAAAGGCAATAATCATGATGTGGAAATTTACTGTGATGCGGATTGGACTGAATCCATCACTGATATACAATCCACCACAAGATATTGTACCTTTGTTTAGAGAAATTTAATAACCTAGAGTAGTAAAAAATAGTCTGTTGTTGAAAGAAATAGTGCAAAAGTATAATTTAGAACCCTTGCCTTGGCATTTGTGAAGGCTTGTGGATGCAAAGACTACTTGGTGAATTGAAGCTCACAAGTAGAGGCCCTATTAAAGTCCAATGTGATAACTTGGCAACAATAAGTATAGCTCGAAATCCTAGTCAACATAATAGAACCAAACATGTTGAAATAGCCTGACACTTTGTAAAGGAAAAACTTGACAAAGGTCAATTTGCTCTTCCTCATATTCCTACTAGTCTTCAACTTGCAAACATACTCACAAAGGCCCTAACTTGTGTCAGATTTAAAAAGCTAAGTGCCAAGTTAGGTATGATTAACATCTACTCTCAAACTTAAAGAGAAGTGTTGGTGATGGAGGCTTGATCTCTCATTTAATGCTCCCTTATATATTGCTCCAACCATTGTGGCCTTTATTTGCATAGCCATTGTCTTATTTTGTTTCCTAAATGGCTGTTTTTATTTCCACATTTCAAGGGATTAAGTTAGCCATTTATTTCTTATATTTCCTATTTTCAAATTGGGTTCTTTCCTTTGCTGGTTCTTTGTTGTAACAAGATTCTAGTGTATCAGAATGTGACCATGGTCCCTATATATTGTAACCTTATTTCACTAAAATAAACAATCTAAGTAATTCAGCATCTCTCTCCTATCTCTATAGTTATTTTTAGCTATTTTATTTCTTTTATTTTAATTAAGACTTTTTTATTTTTGGGGATAACATTTCTATGCATTTTTTGGATAATGTTTCCATTCCCACACCAACAACTCCTTACCACTGAAAATCATTGGTTGCACTTCTTTTCATTTCATTTGTATCATAGTGGTAAGCTTGATCCTAAATCCTTAAAGTGGGTGTTTCTTGGCTATTATTCTACAAAGAAAGGACATAAATGCTTTTCTCCTACTCTTCAAAATTTTTTTGCCACCCTTGATGTTATTGTTGGTGATGCAAGACACGTGCCATAAAAGAAATTACAATAACCACATCAACCTTCAATATGACGCACCTTCAATAGAAGCTTCCATTGTCATTTCTTTTTTCTTTTTGTTTTTGGGATTATATTTTTTGCCGTATTTGTTGCTTTAGGATTAGTTTTTCTGTTATTAAGCATTAGGTAGTTGACTCCTTTAGGATTGGAACTTGTGCTTTTCCGTTCTATTTATATGTATACAGTGCTCATTCAAATATATAGCAATAAAAAACAGTTTCTTCTTCTTCTTCTTTCATCTCTCTCTGTTATGTTCTTTCATTGTATCAGAGCCATGATCTCATTTGGAACAATGAGTTTCCCTCAGGCTCACATTGTAGATGCAACAACTAGGTCATCTAGTATCTTTCCATCATCAAAGGAGCCATGCTACTATGGTAGTGGGTCAAACCAACCTATGGCCACCTAAAATGATTCAGTGATGATCATTGAGCGTCGCTTCAATGGAAATAACTACTGACCATGGTCCCAAAGTGCCTTAATATTCATAGAAGGTGGTGGGAAAGAAGAGTACATCACTAAAGAAGCAGAACCTGAAGTCACTAATTAAAGGTACAAAGCATGGTTTGCTAAGAATAACGTGATTATGTCATAACTAGTAAATTTCATGACAACAGAAATTGGAGAAAATTTTTGCCTATGCAAGACCGCCAAGGAAATATGGGATGCAATAAAGGAGTCATATTCTAACAGAAAACACTACTGCCCTCTTCCAACTTAAAGGCACTCACTGAGATACAAGACAAGGTAACCCTATTGTCACTCAATTCTATAATTATCTGATAAAACTATGGCAACAATTGAAGTTATATGAGGTCCACCAATGGGCTTGTAGCGCAAATATAGTTTATCATGGGAAGTTAGAAGAAAAGGAGAGGATTTACACCTTCCTTCTAAGTCTGAACTCTACCTTTGAAGAAGTAGGAGGTAGAATCATGGCCACCAAACATTACCTTCACTCAGAGAAGTCTTCTACAAAGTTAAATGGGAAGAAAGCAAAAAAAGATTCACAAGTGGGGGACAAAATTACCAACCCATCACTAAGGCATCTATCCTTGTTGCTAAGAACAGTCCAAATTCTAGACAAAAGAAAGTGGAAGACTTTGGTGTGGCCATTGTAATAAAGCTAGTCACACGGAGGACAAATGTTGGAAACTACATGGCAAACCATCAAATTGGAAGCCTAGACAAAAGAAAGAAACTTGAGGTTTAATGGTGAGCAATGAGGATAAACCAAAGCAACCAACCCCCTTCTCTGTTCAATAAGGAACAATAGGAAGTATTACAAAAGTTTTTTGAAATCAAGGAACCAATAGCTCAAAAAAGGTTGTTGGCATTGGAACGATTGCTCAATCAAATAACTGCCCATTTGCTCTTAGTATACAAATACAAAAATCCAATAATTGGATCATAGACTCAGGCCACTAATCACATGGCAAGTAATTTCTCTCTCTTAAAGAAATTTGTGCCCTACACTAATGACCTAGTTTTGAAAATCACTTATAGCTCTCTATCCAAAGTTAGTGGTATTAGGGAAGTAAAAATATCTGATGATCTAATCTTGAAAGATGTCCTTTTTGTTTCCAATTTGACTTGCAACTTGCTTTCAATTAGTAAACTTGCAAGGGATTAGAACTACACTACTAACCTCTCCTTGAATGGTTGTGAATTTCAAGACTCGGCATTGGGGAGGAGAATTGGCATTGTTAAAGAGTGTGCTAAATTATACTATCTCACAGGACCAGAAAGTACATCCAATGGAGCATTTCATGTATCCACTTTAAGTTTTGGTGAGGCTACTTTATGGCATTATAGATTAGGACATCCAAGTTTTTCTTATTTAAAGTGTATGTATCCACATTTGATAAATAAAAATACCATTCTCCCATATAAATTTTGCAATCTCTCTAAACATGTAAAAAGCTCTTATCCTCCTCATTCCTATAAAGTAGCTGAACCCTTCCATCTCATAGTAATATTTGGGAACCTTCACTTGTGAAAACCATTAATAGGGCTAAGTGGTTTTTACTCTTTATTGATGACCATACACATTTAACTTGGCTAGGTCTCTTGAAAGAGAAATTTAAGGTTGCAAAAATCTTTGAAATTTTCAATAAATTTGTCCAAAATCAATTCAAGACAAACATTAAAATTTTTAGATCTAATAATGCCAAATATTACTTTAACTCCACTCTAGGAAAATATTGGGAAAACCAAGAGATTATATACCAAAGTTCTTGTGCATATACTCTTCAACAAAATGGAGTGGTTGAGAGAAAGATTATACACCAAAGTTCTTGTGCATATACTCTTCAACAAAATGGAGTAGTTCAGAGAAAAAATAGGCACATACTTGAAGTTTCCTACTCCCTCCTAATACTATAAATGTGCCTAAACATTTTTGGGGAGAGGCAATCACGATAGCCATATACCTTATCGACAAAATGCCCTTTAAAACTTTAGACTTTCACTCTCCTCAACAAAAACTACTTAAAACCTACCTTGACACCTCAACTATGAACACAATTCCTCAAAAAATATTTGGGTGTCCTCTTTTGTTCATAATAACCATAAGGGGAAACTTGATCCTACAGCTGTTAAATGTATATTTCTTGGCTATTCTCCTACTCAAGAAGGTATAAATGTTACTCACCTCAACTTAAAAATTTTTTTATCACAATGGATGTTACATTTTTTTAGAACATCCCTTTCTATAGCCAAACACCCATTCAGGGGGAGAGTGAAATCAATAAAGAATGGGAATTTGAGAATAACAGCATACAACAGCCTATTCCTATTACCCATACAACTCATATAGCAACCCACAACCTCCAATGGTATTGAACTTGATATGGACACCATTGATGCACAACTTGATGCTTCAAAAAATGCCATAACAGATGCTAATTGCAAGAAGTACTCAAGAAGGGAAGGTTATCCAGTGAATGAACAACAAAATGAAAAAGAGGAACAAGAAACATACGCTATGCAAGATCCAATATTCTCCACCATGCCAAGTGCCAAGAAGGAAAGTGATTTAGAGATGCCCATTGCCTTAAAAAAGGAAGTACAATTGCGCACTAAATATCCTATTAATCATTTTATTTAGAAACTACCAAGAACATTCTCTGAGATAGTACAAAAACCAGAATGAAGGCAAGCCATCAATAAAGAACTGAGTGCACTCAAGAAGAATGAAACTTAGATGACTAAACTCCTATTAGGAAAGAATCTGCAATTAAATGCAATTCAGACGAAAGCATCAACAGGTATAAAGTCAAGTTAGTAGCTAAGGGGTTTATCCAAACCAATGGTATCAACCAGTAGATGTTAGCTCCTGTTGTTAAGTTTAATACCATCAAAATTTTGTTATCTCTTGCAGCCAATTTAGATTGGCCACTTCATCAACAAGACATGAAAAATGCCTTCCTGAATTATAACCTAGAGGAAGAAGTATATATGGAGGTCCCAACAAGACTTGAATCTAAAAGTACTCCAAACACTGTGTAAGCTACACAAGCCCCTGTATGTTTTAAACCAGTTACCAAGGGCATGATTTGAAAGGTTCACTAATGTGGTTAAAGGACTTGGTGATGTTCAGTATCAAACTGATCATACATCATTCTTTAAATCTGCATCTAATGGGAGAATTGTAATATTAATAGTATATGTGGATGACATTGTTGTCACAGGGGACTATGAGGAAGAAATCATCAGGCTTAAAAGCTCACTTGCTACTAAATTTGAAGCAAAAGATTTGAAATACCTGAGATATTTTTTAGGTATAGAGGTAGCAAGAACAAAAAAGGGCATATTGTTTCCCAAAGAAAATATACTCTAGATTTACTAGAAGAAACAGGGATGGTAGGATACAAACTAGCAAAAATCCCAATGGAAGCTAACTACAAGTTAAGTATTAAGAAGGAAGGTACACCAATAGGTACTGAAAGATACCAAAGGTTGGTAGGTAAGTTGATTTACCTTTCTCCTACATGCCCTAACATCAATTTTCTTATAAGTGTTACCGGTCAATTTATGAACAAGTCAACTAAAGATAACCTGGAAGGAGTTTACAAAATTTCGAGCTATTTGAATATCACATCTGGTAAAGGCCTATTCTTTGAAAAAAAGGGACACATAGGCATTGAAATATATACTAATGCAAACTGGGCAAACTCAATAACAGATAGAAGGTCTACAACTGGGTATTACACCTTTGTATAAAGCAATCTAGTTATATGAAGAAGCAAGAACCAGCTAGTTGTTGTAAGGAGTAGTGTAGAAGCTAAGCTTCATGCATTTACCTTGGGCATCTGTGAAGGAATATGGATCAAGAGGGTTCTTCAAGAATTAAAATTTTCATTTGGAAAACCTATAAAGGTTATGTATGATAACATGGCTACAATTGATAATGTCAAAAATCTTATCCACCATAATAGGACAAAGCATGTTGAGATCGACCAAAACCTCATTAAGGAGGAGAAGGTTGATTTAGGATGAATAGAAGTCTCTTATGCTCCAACAGACTTACAAGTGGACAAAGGCAATGGCAGGATCTAATTTGAAGAATTAAGCTCCAGGTTAGGTTTGGAAAATATTTATCTCCTAGTTTAAGGGGATGTTGGTGATGCATAACACATGATAAACAACATCAACCTTTAGCATAATGCACTTTCAACTAAAGCTTCCATTGTCCAAGTCTTTTTTTATTTTTATAATTATTATTATTATCATTTTGCTTTTTATTTTTTGGGATTATATTTTTGGCAGTTTCTATTGCTTTAGGATTAGTTTTTCCATTTTATTAAGCACTAGGTAGTTGATTCCTTTTAGCACTAGAACTTGCATTTTTATGTTCTATTTATATGTGCACAATGCTTGTTCAAATATATAGCAAGAAAAAATAAAGTTTTTCTTCTCCTTTCGCCTCTCTCTATTCTGTTCTTTCAGCTATCTTTTTTAAAACTCAATCTTACTTTCATCACACTCCCATTTAGGGGGATAGTTGGGAGTGAATGGGACTTTCCTCAAACACATATCCTTTTGCCTGAGCCCTTTACAACCATTCCTACACTCATACAACCTTCCATACCTAAGTTTGAGATCACCAATATGCCTCCTTCACTTAAGAGCAAGGAAATTGAAGGTCAACAAGTGATTGAGAATCAAAATGAGCTACAGGTTCACTCAAGGAGGAAAAAGACTAATGAGATAGACCTTTCCCCCCTCCAAGGACAGTACTTATCCACCCCTAGAAGTCCCGAGAATGATGAGCTAAGTGTTCTCATTGCCTTGAAAAAAGGCCGTAGGTCTTGTACTCTTCACCCTATTAGAAATTATGTATCTTATGACAAGTTGTCAGGTAACTAAGAAGCTTTTATCTCTAGCATATTGCATGAAAAATTATCTCATAATGTTCATGAAGCACAACAGAGTACTAAGTGGAGAGTGGCTATCCCAGAAGAAGTCAATGCCTTAGGAAGGAATAGAACTTGAAATTGTTGATTTACTGAGAGGAAAAAATCCTATGGGATGCAAATGGATCTTTGCTATCAAGTATAATACAAATCAGAGTATAAATCATCATAAAGCAAAATTAGTAGCCAAAAGCTTCATTGAAACTCAAGGCGTTGACTATTAGGAGACTTTTACTATTGTAGCAAAATTCAATACCATAAAAGTTTTTTTTTTTTCTTTGGCCGCTAACCTTGACTGACCCCTTCATCAATTAGACATGAAAAATACCTTTTTAAATGGGGACCTTAATGAGTAAGTATATAAGGAGGTCCCTTTAGGCCTTGCAATAGATGGCGGCAAAAGAAAAGTTTGTAAACTTCACAAATCTTAGTATGGGCTCAAACACTCACCCTAAGCTTACCAAGGTTATCACAAGCCACAGGTACACTCAAAGTCAAGCAAACCAAACATTATTCACAAAATTCTCTTTGACAATAAAACGGCTGCACTAATTGTTTATGTTAATAATATTGTCATCAGTGGTGACTTTGAAACTAAGATTGGAAACTGAAAGAGGATCTTGCTAAGGATTCTGAAATTAAATTTCTTGGAGACTTGAGATACTTCTTAGGGATAGAAGTGGCACGCTCAAAGAAAGGCTTCATGGTTTCACAAAGGAAGTATACTTTAGACCTTCCAGAAGAGAAAAATACATTGGGTTGTAAATGAGTTAAAACTCCTATGGAACCAGATTTCAAGATTGGTTTCCATGACAAAAATCCTCTGATTGATAACAGCAGATATTAACAGCTTGTTGGGAAGCTCATTTTTCTTTCTTACATTTGACATAACATCAATTTTCCCATGAGTATAGTTAGTTAGTTTATGAACAAACCAATTGAAGTATGAAGTTTGTGTATAGAATCTTGAGATATTTGAAAATCACTCCTGGTAAAAGAATTTACTTCAAGAAGGGTATTAAGAGAGGTAGAAAGGTTTATGTTGATACTGGCAGGGCTTGGTCCATCATTGACAAAAGATTCACTACACGGTAATATACCTTTGTCCAGCGTAATATTGTTACAGGAAAAGTAAAAAATAATCAATAGTCGTTAGGAGTAGACAGCCAAAGTAAAAAAAAGGAATATATTAAGCAATCGACAGCCAACGTAAAATTTGTCGAATCTTTATGACATAAATCAATGATATAGTATAATTAATGCTAGGTCATTGTTCAAAAGCAACGCGCTGTATAACTCGAGTACAGTGTCAAATGAGCAAGAGCCGCTGCATCGATACTTGGATGTAGTGAAAAATAAGCAAGAGTTCCCATATTTTCATGAACGAATGTGGATAAAGAAATTAGTTCACGAAAGTAGGATTTATTTTGGAACTTGAAATATAGGTATACTTATAAGTATATCAATAGAAATAGTGGATACCATGATTAGCAGAAAAATTAATTTTATGTGCTTAGAAGAAACTAAATGCGTAGAAAAAAAAGTGAAAGAATTAGACATCTCAGGTTTCAAGTTTTGATACACTGGTAAAACTAAATCTAGAAATAAGGTAGTCATCATTGTCGATAAGTATTAGAAAAATGTAATGATAGATGCAAAAGGATTAGAAGATAGAATTATAGCGTTAAAATTTATAGTGAAAAAATAAACTTTTAATGTTAGTATTTTTACACAACAGATAGGGTTAGAAAAGTATTATAAGATAAAATTTTAGAAGAACCTAAAAGGTCTAATTCAGGAAATACCTTTAGAGGAAAAGATTCTCATAAGAGGGGATTTTAATAGTTATGTGGGGAGTGCATCTACAGTTTACGAGGATTCGCATGAGGGATATGGTTTAGGAGAAATAAATACAAAAGATAAAATTATTTTAAACTTTTCATTAGCATTTGATTTTACTATAACTAATACCTATTTTAAGAAGCGTGAGGAGCATCTAATCATGAACAAAAGCGAGAAAACGTGCTCTCAAATTGATTTTTTTCTAATAAGGGAAGTGGACAGAAAACTTTACATAGATTGCAAAGTTATACCTGGAGAGAGATTGACTACACAACATAAGGTCTTAGTGATGGGTTATCAAATTAAGAGGAGAATAAAAAGCAAAGGCTAAGAGAGGGCGTCAAAGATAAAGTAATGGCAATTAAAAAGCGATAAAGAAAGAGTTTGCAAAAAATCGATTTTGGAGAAAGGATCATGAGAGGCACAAGGAAATACTAATGATATATGGGACAAGATAACTAAAAAGATCAAGAAGGTTGCAAAAGAGATACTTGGGAAATCAAAAGGCTTTAGACCTAGGGATAGAGAATCTTGGTGTTGGGATGCAAGCACACAAGATAAGGTTGAAGTTACAAAGGATATGTTATAAAACGTAATTTTTGTGTAAAAGTGAGGAAAATTGGAAAAAAAATATAAAGTAACTAAAAAAGACACTAAGAAGACGATGAGCGAAGCGAGAGTTAGGGCATTTGATGGATTATATCAATCCTTAAATACTAAAGATGAGGAAAGAAGTATTTATAAGCTTGCTAAAAGTAGAGAGAGAAAGACAAGAGGCGTGGACTAAGTGAAATGTATTAAGAATGAAGAAAGGAAAGTCCTAATCGCAGAGTAAAATATTAAGAAAAGTTATAAGTGCTATTTCCATAGGCTATTTAATGAAGGATGCGAAATCTCATAGTACTCAGATAGGCTACACACCATAGAAAAGATCAAAATTTATATCTTTTATCGTAAGATTCGAGAGTCAAAAGTAAAAAAAAACTTTAAAGAGGATGGAGAATGGCAGAGTCGTAAGACCAGATAATATACCTATTAAGGTATAGAAACGCTTAGGAGTAAAAAGTATAAATTGACTCACAAAGTTATTTAATAAGATTATGAAATCCAAGCAAATGCCAGACGTGTAAAGAGAAATACTTTAATTTCTATTTATAAAAATAAGAGGAACATACAAAACTGTACAAATTATAGATGAATTAAACTCATGAACCACACTATAAAATTATAAGAAAGGATTATTGAGCGAAGATTAAAGTAAGAGACTCAAATTACAGAGAATCAATTTAGTTTTATGCCTAAAAGGTCATCAAAGAAGCGATATACTTGTTGTGAAAATTGACAGAAAAATACTGAACAAATCAAAAAGACTTGCATATGATGTTCATTGATTTAGAAAAAACATCAGATAAAGTGCCAAGAGATATTTTGTGGAAGGCTTTGGAGAAAAAAAGAATTTGTATTGTTTATATTCAAGCAATTCAAGATATGTATGATAGGGTTACAACTAGTGTGAAAATACAAAATAAACCCACTGAAGATTTCCCAATAACTATTGACCTACATCAGGGGTCAACTTTGAATCCCTTATCTTTTTATTTTAGCTTTAGATGTACTTACTGAACATATCTAAAATTCAATGCCACAGTGCATACTCTTTGCAGATGATATAATTCTAGTTGGGAAGTCGAGACAGGAAATAAATGAGAGGTTAAAGATGTGAAGACTAGCTTTGGAAACACATAGATGTCATTTAAATAGAAATAAAATGGAGTATATGAAATGTAAATTTAGCAAGAGGCACACTAATTCTAGCATAGAAGTAAAAATCCAAGAACACATTATACCACAAGTCACTCAGTTTAAGTATCTTAGGTCTATCATACAATAAGATAGGAAAATAGAGAAAAATATAAACCATAGGATTCAATCGGGGTAGATGAAATGGAAGAATGTTTCAAGTGTTATTACAGATAGAAGAGTACTGTTCAAACTTAAGGATAAATTTTACTGCACAACTATAAGACCGATAATATTATATAGAACTGAGTATTGGGTATTAAAAAGCCAATAGAAAAATAAGGTCAATATTGCAAAGATGAGAATGTTGCGATGGATGAATGAATATACCAAATAAGATAGAATTAGAAATGAATCCATTAGAGAGAAAGTTGGCGTCATACCTATTGTGCAGAAGATGATAGAATCGCGTCTTAGATGGTTTGGACATATGGAGAGAAAACCTATAGAAACCCGAGAAAGAAGGGTAGATCAAATGAAGAGTAACCCAATAATTAGACGTAAAAGCAAATCACGAAAAACTATAGGCGAAATTATCAAGAAAGATTTAAACTTAAATAGTTTAACTAAAGACATGATTTATGATAGAATTTTATGGCGTCATTTGATCCATGTGGTCGACCACACCTAGTGGGAACAGGCCTATTATTGTTGTTGTTGTTGTTGTTAAGAGTAGTGCTAAGGCAAAATATAGGACATTATCTCAAAGAATTTACAAAGGTTTATAGTTGAAAAGCCTATTAAGTAAGCTCCATATACCTACAGAGGCTTCTATGAGAATTTTGTGTGATAGCATGGCCACTATAAGGATTGTTAAGAATCTGGGTCATCATGATAGAACCAAGCATGTCAAGTTGGACCAACATTTCATCAAAAAGAAGTTGGATTCAAGAGTGCTTGAGCTTCATCAGACTCCTATCCATTTGCAAGTAACTAATGTGCTAACCAAGACTATTCCTAAAGTCAAGTTTGAAAGCTTCAATGGCAAGTTGGAAATAATCAATATCCATTTTCCAACTTGAGGAAAAGTGTTGGTGCTCAACGTTTCATCACATTCAAGTGTCACACTTGCCTTATTTATTTAGCACATGATTTTTCCTTATTTATTTCCTTTTATGTTTGGCCAATTGTTTTCCTTTTTATTTCTAGGTAGATTTCAACATTTTGTTGTCCTTTTTATTATTGCTAATTGTTTCCTAATTTTTCAAAACTAAGTATGTTAAGTTTTTTTGGATTAGAGTAGTGTCTTCTTGCCCTATTATAAAGGGCTATTATTTCAACCTTTGCTAATTTAATTGGAATAGATGTGTCATAATTTCTTCTTCTTTAAACTCTAAAAAATCTACGAGGAAATAATGAAAACAAGGGAATAAATGAGGGGATGGCGCAAACAGTGCCATACAGGGTAGGAAATAAAACAAATAAAAGCCACACGCACAGACGTGCATTTTAACACACACTAAATGACCAAATCAGACAACAAATAAAATACAATAAAAATAGAAAATCAATGCATAATAAAGGACCTAATCTAATTACAATTACATAAAAAAGAAATAAAATAGAAAATAAAAAAGTCAACTCTGATGCAAAAATCCCATGTGATAAACAAGGCTAATTAGAAAATTAAGCCCAAAATGGGAGTCCAACAGCTTCCATTGGTGTTTCAAATGGTCTAAACCGAGCATCCTTGTTTCTTCCAATAAATCCAATGTATACTTCCCCCAAGAGACTGCAATTCTATTTTTGGATCATGCAACTTCCACCCCCAAAAAGTATTTAATATCACCAAGTTTTTTAATTTCAAACTTCTCGGCTAAAACTTGTTTTAACCATTTGATTTCTTGTGCAAAATCACATGTCACAATTATATCATCTATATAGATTATTAAAATGGCAATTTTTCCTTCAAAGGAGAATTTTACGAAAGTATGATCAATTTGACATTGAAAATATCTATAACTCTTCACGGCCTTAGTGAACTTATCAAACCACGCCCTAAGTGATTGCTTTAACCTATATAGTGATTTGTAAAGCCTACAAACCTATCTTTTACCATTACTTGAGTCAAAACCTAGAGGCATTTCCATATACACCTCCTTTTTAAGGTCTTCATTTAGAAAGGTGTTTTTTACGTCCAATTGATGAAATGACCAGCCAAGGTTTGCAACCAAAAAGAAAAGTACCTTGATAGCATTAAGTTTGGCTCCCAAGGCAAGTGTCACCTAATAAACAATCTCATATGTCTAAGTGAATCCCCTTACTAATAGCCTTACCTTGTGGTCATTAATGCTTCCATTGGAATTGTATTTAGTTGTGAAAATCTACTTTTAAAAATCCACTTGCAACCCACAACTTTCTTTACATCTAGTAAGTCAATAACTATCTAGGTACCATTAAGACATTCATCTCTTCTAGAATGGCTAGTCTCCATTTTATTTTTTATTATTTTTTTTAAAGCCTTCTGGACATTCTTGGGAATCTTCTCATTAGTAATATGAGCAACAAACGCCTTCTACTCAAGAGATAGATGCTCATATGAAATGAAATTAGGTTGCATTGCGCATGCTCTAGTACCCTTTTTCAAAGCAATAAGAATTTCAAGATCATGTCGAAGATCAATACCTAGACTTGGCTCAAGAGGATTGCTTTGCTCAGGGAGTGTACAAGTCTGGTCTTCCTTTTTCTTCCTTTTAAAATACACCATAAGCTCCTTCTAATTGTTCTTAATGCCATTCTCAACCTTCGGTTCTTGTATGAGGCTCTTAGGTTCCATGTTTTCAAGTGGGGCATTATTCTATTTCGCAAACGGGGCCTAGGGTATAGTTGTAGGGATTGGAACAGTGCTGTTTTGTGCGCCTTCTAGGCTGTATGGGCTATGTATAGGCTTGGGTACATGTAGAAAACCCCATTCCTACTCACGATTATGGTTCTCCCCCTGAATGGGTGTTTCTAGATAAAAAAAGTTGGTTCACAGAAAATGTAACATCCATTGTAACAAAGAATTTTTAGAACAGTTGGAGACTAACATTTATAGCCTTTCTTTCTTGAAGAATACCCTAGGAAAATACATTTAAAGGAGTTAGTGCCAAGTTTATTGCAATGATAGACATAAACAAATGTTGTACATCCAAAGATCTTTTGGGCTAAAGTGGAGATAAGTTGATTTGAAGGAAAAGTTTAGATAAGTGTTTCACAAGGAGTTTTGAATTTTAGGACTTTTAAAAGGCATGCATTTAATGAGGTAGGTCTTAAGCCCCCCCCCTAAAAAAAAAAAACACTTTAAGTGCATTTGTAGTCAACATTAAGGCCCTAGCAATCCTAAGAAGGTCCTTATTTTTTCGTTCAGCTTGGCTTGTGAGAATTTCTTCAGAAGTTGAGTTAAAGTAGTCTTGAACATTATCAAAATGAAGAACATTTATTTTGTGTGAAATTGGTTTTGTACTAGTGTATGGAAATTTTAAAAAATGGATGAGGCTTTGGATTTGGCATTCATCAAACAAACCTAAGTTGTATAGGTATCATCATCCACAAAAGTGATAAACCATTTAGCACCATTTACATTTTTGAATTTTGAGGAACCCCATAGGTCACTATATATGATTGTAAAAGGTTGAGTGCCACTGTAAGTATGAGAAGGATAGTGAGAGCACACATGTTTAGATAGTTAACATATTTCATATTGAAGGAAAATAGAGCTTTTATCAAAATATTAAAGATACATTATTTTCATACACTAAAAGTTAGGGTATCCTAATCAATAATGCTACCTTATTATTTGTGTCACAATCAGCAACAAAACCTCCCTTTTCTACCTTCTCTAGACTATTGATGAGAAAAAGACTCGTACACTCTTTAGTACTTCCAATCGTCCTCCTAGAGTAAAAATCTTGAAAAATACAATCATCACCAAAGAATCTAGCAATGCAATTAAGATCCTTAACTAGCTAGCTAACAAATAACAAGTCGTAAGCCAGTTCTGTCACTAGTAGTACATTCTTTAACATCAATTTATCTAATAAGTATACAAACCTAGTTCCAACTACTATTGACAGAGTACCATCAGCAATTTTCACTATCAAACTTGTTGTACTAGGTGTAAAATTAATGAGTAAAAATGCGTTACCTGTCATATGATTCGATGCACCGAAATCAACTATCCAACTATTATTTTCCTAGACTTGAGAGCTCAATGCATAAGGAATGTTACCTACTTAAGCTATTGCACCAGCACCTATCATTTCTTTATAGGATGGAAGGTTTTGATTTTCAAATATCTTTTGCAGCCACTCTATTTGTTCTCGATTGAGTGGACTAACTCTACAAGTTGTTTATCCTCACTTTGTGTCGTGTACCCTTTATGTTCCCTTCTTGGTTTTGGCTTCCATTTTAAAGGCTTCTCATGAATCTAACAGCAAATATCTCTAGTATGACCAACTTCATTGCAATAGTCACACCAAGATTTTTGTTGTCTTGTTAAAAAGCTATGGTTGTTTGGCCCTTTTCGCACCCAAAGTTGAGACTTCATGATTATTTTGAGAGCCTAAAGATAATATGTTCCTACTTTCTTCTCCTCTAGTTTTTGAGATGGTTTCATGAACGGTGGGAAGAGGCTTGATGCCTATAATTCTTCCTCTTAATTCTTCAAATTTGTGGCTAAGTCCCAATAGGAACTTGTATATTTCTTTCAACAATTGTTATAGAGAATTACATCACCTACGCAACTCCAATTGTGAGTTTTGAAAAAGTCGAAATTGTTGCCAATACCTTATGAGAAAAGAGGAGTATTGAATTTCGAGCATGTCTCCCTATCTGAGATCATGAAGAATGCCTTCAATTTGAATGAGCTCCATCATGTTTTCAGTAGTAGAGTATGTGTCATGGGCTGCCTCCCAAATGTCACAAGCAGTGGTGAAAAGCATGACATTCTCTCTTATGTCTATGTTCATCAAATTGATGAGCCAAGACATCACTTAATTGTTTTTAGCCTTTCAAACTTTGTATCTTGGATCTGTCATAGCTAGTGCCACAACAACACCATTGACATAATCTTCCTTGCTTTTCCTACTCAAGAACATCATCATAGAGCAGCTCCAATAAAGATAATTTTGTCCATTCAACTTATGAGTTGTGATGGACAATGGCAATGATTCATCTGTTCTAGAGATGTTAGCCATTGGTGCAAAATAAAAGGAGCTGATTTTTTCTATGTTCATGGCTTTATAGCTGTCAAATTGGATCATGAGATGTTTTGAGTTGTAAATGCTTTAATACGATGAGGAAATGGCCAAGGAATCTAAAGAAAAATCAGGGTGCAAGTTAAGAAAGGCATTCTATGAACTCAAACAGTCCCCAGGACATAGTTTGGGAAGTTTACTAAAGCCATGATAAATATGAAGTATAGACAAATCCAGGGAGATCACACTCTATTTATCAAACACTTCAAGGAGAGTTAGTGCATTGGTAATTTATGTGGATGACATTATTATTACAGGTAATGATTCTAATGAAAGAGAAACTTTGAGGAAATACTTAGCAGTAAGTTCGAGATTAAAAACCTTGGGAAGTTAAAATATGCAATATCCTAAAGACATTCATCTTAGTACTACACACAGGTTATTGCATTATCTAAAGGGCAGCCCAAGTAAAGGAAATCTCTTCAGTAAAGGACAAGAATGGAAACAGAAGCTTATACAAATGCTAATTATGTTGGCTCAATTACAGCCCGAAGATCCTCATCTGAGTACTATACATTCTTAGGAGGAAACTTGAACATGGAGAAGAAACAACCAGTTGTGGCAAGACCTAGTGCAGAAATAGAGTTCCACTCAAAGGCACTAGGCATTTGAGTCGTTATGGCTTAAGATTATTCAATAAGATTTGAAAATTACATGGGAGTCCCCAATGAAACTACATTGTGATAATAAGTCAGCAATCCATATAGCTCATAACACAGTCCAACAAGACAAAACTAAGCATATGGAGGTAAATAAACATTTCATGAAGTAAACTTGAAAGTGTGCTGATTTGCAACCCTTACTTTCCTATAAGAGAGCTATTAGCAGACCTATTAACTAAAGGGTTGCCAAGCTCAGCATTTCAGATGATAATAAGCAAGCTTGGGATGACAAGTATCTATGCCCCAACTTGAGAGGGAATGCTAAAATTAGGGTAATTTGAATGTGCTGAAATCATGAGTAATTAGGCATATTGAATGTATATATCGGTATTCTTAACTTAGTTTTAGGAATTTAGACTTTATTGTAATTACTCCTCCTTTTACCATATGTATGTTTTGTCCAGAGGAATAAAGATAAGAATTTTACCTCATTTGTCAGTCACGCCCCAAGCCAAATTGGCCCAGGAAAACTGCTAAACCCTACCACATGGCCTAAAAGGCCAGCTGAAACACTTCAACAGAGATAAAGGCTATAACAAGTACTGATAAGGACTGAATCTTGGAGGGAATTCAGGATGAAATGCTGACTGAGAGAAGAGTCAAAAGAAGACCTGAAAAATACAAAGATTTTCTGAGGCAAGCTAGCCGCATAAGAGGTAGGACTACTCTTACATAGTTTATGTGATTTAAAGTATTTTAAGCCACATAGGCAGCAGTATAGAAAGTGTGAAGGTTGTTATCATTCTGTTCAAGGGCCTTGGAGTCTGTTCAGGAAGAGGAGAGTCAATAATTCAGCCGTACATAGGAAGAGAAAGGGTATTGGGAAATTTGGATTTGTATTTTCGTTTTCTGGAGTTTATTTCTTACTAAAAAGGAAGCTCAGTGCGTTCCTTTTTACTTTACTGAATACAACACTTGCCCAGGTTGTCATAGTAATCAGCTGGCAGTGCTTATAAACTATCATCCAATCTTCACCATGTCCAATATACGACATTGGGTATCACAAATATAACAGTGATAATAACAGATAAATTGTCTTCATTTAATTGGTTTTTTCATACTAATATCTACTGCCTGAAGATCTTTAGCTCCCAAGCCAAGCAAGCACAATATTGACAGAACTTTACACAGCAAAGGGTCACTATGGTTGGGCCCAGGCCAGTAACGAACAAGCCTATTGATGAAAATTTTCCATATAGCCGTGTCACTTTTGGAAAAACAAAATTAGATATCAGAACATGCCATATCTTTCATTAGGTAAAAGATAAATGTACTCATCTGCAATTGCCCTCGTTTCACAATTTTACAGAGGCTCTGATGAAGAATGGGAAAAGAATATCAGGAGTGATATGGTCAATGGTATGTGGGTAATTATTTGTAAATTAAAGATTCTACTCTTTATTACTATTTCTGTGGCCATTATTTTCATTTATGTTGAGGTTGATTAGCTGAAATTCTTTGATCTACTTCCTCTCTAAATTGCTGCTACTGTTTTTGAAATAAAACAAGGAATTCAAAAGTGAAATCCTTCACTTCTATTGTTTTAAGCATGTCTTTTAGTTTCCGTTATAAACCCTTAGATGTAGAACTTTTAGGGAGCTTAGCAATGGAATAAAAATATCAGTATTTGTCTTCTCCCCCCATCTCTCTCTCTCTTTCTTTCTCTTCTATTGTTCCTACATCAAGTTCAATTTGCAATTTACTCCCGCTATTATGACATGCAATAAGATGGACAATTCATTTTTTATCTGAAGATAAGAAATTTAAACATGGTTTCTGGGTCATGTTTGTGCCCAAATCATAGAGAAGAATAAATGTGAAGATGAGCTAGAAATCAAATGCATCAATCAACTGGACTAATGGAGCTAGAGCATTGTCAGTAAAACATTATTACCAATTTGTGCAATACATCCACAAGCACAGCTAAAAACACCAAGAGTCACATCACACGAACTCAGTAATTTCCAATTATAGGGCAATAACAGTTGCAGGCAACAAAGAGACTACAGTAGAGACAAAGGAAACCAAAGAAGAAGTACAAGGATAACAAAAATTAAAATTCAAAACTAGCAGCAAACATTACAGTAATGGGTAATCTGGCCTCCATAGCTCGAGCATGGTAAACAAAACACTCTGTTGGTGGACCACTGAAACAGAATGACAATTGTAGTCAATATGAATATGTTCTATGAAAGTCTCGTCAGCTATAAGGAAATATCCATGTGGGGCAGCTATTCTCTTAAGTTCTCGCACGATAAGTACACACTAGAACTTTGATCTGAAATAATGCAATCACATTAAGATTTGTTTTCATATAATAGTTACAAAACCATTAAAACTTGCTATGCTCCACCAAAATTTTATGGGAAGCCTCTATATGTTAACAATAGATTAATAAGATGCAAGAAGTGACAAGAAGCTTCCCAAGACTTCAAGCCATTCCTGGCCACTTTTTGAAATTGAAATGCTACAAAAGATTTAGTAACCAGATAATCAAGACATTGGCAATTTAAACAATTCAATTCCCTTTCTTTCAGGATCAGTTCATAACATACAAATTTGTAGAGCAATACTTCCAACATGTCTATTCTAAGATCAATAAAAGAAACAAAGAACAAGAAATCCTACAAAAGGGGATTGTTGAGAAACCCAAGATAAGTGTTACAAAGTGTTGAAATTCAACTTCGATCTCCTCATTTATGACATAAAATTGAAATCTGATCTACTCATTCATGGCCTAGTTAAGCACTGTTATAGAATAGGAAAGATTTCTATTATTATAGAATAGAAAATATAACCAAAAATATTTCTGTATATTACATAATCATAGGGATTAATATTTTCCCTTTTTAGAGTTTCCTATTTTAAAGCTACATGTTGTATATAAATATGTGCATTATTTTTATGAACAAATGCAAGGGTTTTTAGCAAAGTTTCATGGTATCAGAGCTGAAACCTATCTGAGCTAGTTGGTGCACCTAAATCTCCAATATAAGCTGCTCATTAGGTGCCACCACCTACCCTAGGAGGTTCAAAACTCTCCAATCAACCTTTCCCCAGAATCTGGTGACCAACAATGACACATGTGGGCATCACATGCCACTTTCCAATTTTGACATTTGCTCACGTGCTAACACATAAGGGTGTGTGAGCCGGATTCTCTCGCTCCAATTCCGACCTTTTCCCTCTAGTTTTCAAGTGTGAGTGTTCTGTTTAGTCCTTTATTTGGTTGTTTTTGGCTCCATCCTCTTGGTATTTGGGTGTAAAAGCTGTTGGCCTTATTGTCTAGGCACTCTTATTGGTTGTTGCACATCATTTGTGATCCTGATTCAGTACTCTTTTGGTTTTTCAGTGTTTTGCTTCTCTAATGGTTGAAAGTAAATCCACAGTCATGGCTAATATGATTCCTATGATGACAAAGATTATGGAGCACAAGTTTAATGACTCCAACTATTTATATTGAAGCAAGACAGTTCAAGTGCACTTAAGAAGCATTGAGAAAGATGATCACCTTACCAATGACCCTCTTATAGATAATACGAAACAAGCCTAGTTGAGGGATGATGTAAGGCTATTTTTACATATTCGAATTGATAATGAGGTAAGTGGCTTGATCAACCATTACAAGTTTGTTAAGGAATTGGTGGATTATTTAGAATTCTTATATTCTTGTAAAGAGAATATCTCTTATATTTATGAGGTATGCAAAGCCTTTTATCATACAAAGAAGCAAGATAGGCCACTCACAGCCTATTTTATGAATTTCAAAAGGATTTATGATGAACTTAATGTATTGTTACCTTTTAGTTCTGATGTGAAGGTTTAACAGACTCAACAGGAAAAAATGACTAACATGAGTTTCTTTACTGGTCTCCCTCCAAAAGTTGAGACTATCAAATCTCATATTTTTTCTAGATCTAAGATTTCTTCTCTATAGGATACCTTTGCAAAGCGCTTCATACAAAAAGCTTCCAGACAAATCAGCATATTAATAACAATAGTGCTCTTGTAAGTTTCAGTGGTGAGAATGATTGAAGTGGTAACAAAACAAGTGGAACAAACAATCATAGCAAAAGTGCTAATAGACGCAATCGAGAGTCAAAAGGAATTGTGTGCCACTATTGTCATGAGCCAAATCATACAAAGCGTAATTATAAGAAATTTCAAAACAAATATCAAAGAATTCAATTGGCAAATGTTGCATCATCTTCTAAAAAGACTATTATGGTTTCTACTGATGAGTTTGCTCGATTCTCTCAATATCAAGAATCATTGAAATCTAATACTCCTTATATTACTGCAATTGCTTAGTCAAGTAAATCCAATAAGTGTCTTATCTCTTCATTATCCAAATGGGTCATTAACTGTAGTGCCACAGATCACATGACAGGTAACCCAAGTCTTTTCTCCACTTTCCAATCACATTCTATCTCCTCTCATGATACTTTAGGCTCCATTTGGTTCAACGGAGGGAAAAGGAGGGGAGATTAATGGAGGGGAGGGAATGGGGTTTAATGAGTTCTGTTTGGTTGGAAGGAAGGGGAGGGGAGGGAAGCTAATTATATTTGGACAAATTTACCCTTTATATTATTTTAATTTTATTTTTTATAAAAGAAGTTATTTATATCAATAATTTTTTAAAAAAATTATAAATTCCAAACTTTTTTTTATTTTTAATTTCTGATAAAAAAATTATCTTAATTTTTATTAAATATTAATATATTAAAAAATTAAAAGGGGTAAAAAAATAAATTAAAACTTAAAAAATACCACACCCCTCCCCTCCCCTACAAAACCCCCCAATTTAGAGAAGAGACAAATTTGGCTCCTTTCCCCTCCCCTCCCCTCCCCTCCAAAAACCCCGAACCCCGAACCCCGAACCAAACACACCCTTAGCAAATGGGTCCACATCTTGCATTCTTGGATCTAAAACTATTAATCCAACCTCATCACTTTCTTTGTTGGAGATTATACCCTAGGCCAATCATTGTATTATAAACATTGTATTTCACTAAGAAAAAAGAGTTTCTCTTTTATTACATTTATTATATTGTTTGCATGTTTATAATAATAATAATATCCTTAGATAAATCATATTGAGTATCCTAAATATCCCTAGTCAATCATCTTTGTGGGAACGATGATAAACTAAGGCTAGTATGACTTTGATTGATAATTATATATTAATCATGTATGAAGATACAAATCAAAATTATAGACACTTGTTAGGAAACAAGGTGCTGGATTAACCAATCATGAGATAATTACATGGATCAAGTCAGAAGTGTATCTCATATATAGCTGTATCACTAAACCCTCAGACCTAAGATCGCCATAAATTCCTACACGAGGAACACTGTGCTTTGACATAGTCAAAAGTCACATTTAACCAAGTGATCATAAAGGCTATGATTGGACATAATGAAACCCACGTAAAAGATGATGATCAAGATAGAATTTGTTCCTCTCATTTGTGAAGAGATATCTCTGAGCCACTCAATAAGTGAGACTAAGAAATGCATAGCCATACTTGGATTGAAGGGTTTTCCATTTATTCTATCAGTCTACTCGGAGATCGAAAAAGTGATAGTCGAGTAAAATGAGAATGACATTTCCATGCCTCATACTTAACCTAAATATCGTGTGACGAAAAGGTTGTGATAAGGTTGTATAATAGGTTACATCATATCACCAATCCTCATATGATGTGGTTAGTCACAATGTTTTGCCATATGCCGCTTTTAACTTGTGGGCAAAATAACATTATTGGCCCACTAACAACAGCATATCCTATAGGGTCACACACAAGAACATACCAACTCGAGCTAAAATGTCCAAATTTATTGAACCTAAAAGTGTGTCTAAATTCAATGAATGTAATGCTCAATTTAGGGTGAAAAAATTTTATAAATATATTTACTATATATATTTTATAAAATTTGAAATATATATTTGATACATTTTGAAATATATATATATCATCTAATTAATTTAAATAAATTAGTTTTAAATTTAATTCTATATGATATATTTAAATTTAAACTAATAGGATAATTTGAATTTAATCTATGTGATAAATTAAATTTAAATTTGGTTCTAGATTTAGATTAAATAATTAGTTTAAATTTATTTTACATGATAGATTTAAATTTAAACTAATCTATTTAATTATGAATTGAATTAATTTAAATAATGTATTTAAATTAATCAAATATATCCTAAAACCCTAATATAACACACCTCTATAAATAGAGAGGCTAGGGTTTTCTAGGAGGATAATTTTTTAAGAGAGCCACCTCCCACCCTAGAGAGAAACACCTCCCACCCTAGAGAGAAAAAGCGCACGGACACTTAGAGAGAAAAAAAGCATACGGAAACTTAAAGAAAGCCATTTGAGTTGCAATGACTGTTCGTGTGCTTACCGGTAGAAGAAACTGATCTGAAGCATCAGTTCTTGAGATCCAACGGTAGAAAGAGAACCTAAAGAATCGCATGACGAAGGTAAAACTCTTTAACTTTACTCTATTTAAATGACATTGATGGATCCATGGAAGAGATTCGAATTCCTTTTTTTTTTTTAAATTTTCGCTCTGCGTGTCCCAAGAATCCCAACATTCTTTGTCCTCAATGCTGAGTTTATCTTTTTTTTTGTTGGTTTTAATATAATCTATGTTAATAAACTCACTCGTACCTTAAATTGTTATATCTTATTCCTAATCATTATTTATTTCAAAATCGTACTACGAAACAGATTATTGGTAAAGGTCATGAATTTAGAGGTCTTTACATTCTTGATACACAGGTACCAAGATCCATTACTCATTCCAATGCTTTGACTCCCTCTAAAGTACATTGTTAGTTGGGTCATCCCTTTCTACCTTCTCTCAAGAAACTTTGTCCTCAATTTAAACATTTGTTATCTTTGGATTGTAAGTAGTGTCAGTTTACCAAATATTATCATCTTCCCTTAGTGTCAAGAGTCAATAAACAAGTTGTGTTCTCATTTAAATTAGTTCATTCTGATATTTAGGGTCTTTATCAAATTACGTCCAAGTCTAGTTTTTAAATATTTTTACATTTGTTGATGATTATTCTCGTGTTACTTAGTTTTATTTAATAAAAAATTATTCTGAGTTGTTCGCTCATTTTTTGTGCTGAAACAAAAACTCAATTTCATATTTTTGTGCATGCTTTACAAAATGATAATGCCAAAGAATACTTTTCAGGTTCTTTTCAATCTTAGATGGCTCAGAATGGCATTCTCCATCAGTTTTCTTGTGTTGATACATCATCCTAAAATAAAGTTGTTGAACAAAGAAATAGACATTTTTTTGAAGTTGCAAGAGCCCTTTTGTTTCAAATAAAAGTTCCTAAACAATTTTGGGCTAATACTATCTCTATGGCTTGTTTCATGATTAATCGAATGCCTTCCTTTATTCTTGATGGCGATATTCCATATCTTGTTTCATTCCCTTCCCAACCATTGTTTCTTACTAGGTTATTTAGGAGTACTTATTTTGTTCGTGATGTTCGTCCCCAAGTCACCAAATTAGATCCAAAGTCAATTAAATGTGTTTTCCTTGGCTACTCTTATCTTCAAAAAAGATATAGGTGTTTTTCCCTTACTCTTAACTGCTATCTTCTGCATACAGATGTCACTTTCCATGAAAACATCCCCTTCTTTTCCTCATTTTTTACTTATAACAGTCAGGAGGAGGAAGATAATCTGTTGGTTTATACTGTGACTTGTTCAAATAGTTCTTCAAGTATTCCTACACCTACTCCAGAGTCTACTCGACCACCCACTGTCCATGTCTATTCTAGGCGACAAGAGACTACTGCCTCTAGTCTAGACACATGCCCTTCACCCTTCTTTTCGTCATCAGATCCAGCCTTAAGTAATTCTAACCCTATCCTTAATCTTCCTATTGCTATCTAGAAAGGTCAATGCCATTATACTTATCCCATTTCCTCATTTGTTTCCGATGATCATTTATCTCCTTCTTCTAGCTCTTGTATTGCATCTCTAGATACTCTTTCGCTTTCTAAAACTGTTCATAAGGCTTTGTCCCACCCTAGCTAACATGTTACTATGATGGAAGAGATGACTGCTACTGATGATAATGACACTTGGAAGTTAGTAGATTTACTTGCTGGCAAGAAGGCTATTAGATACAAATGGATGTTTACAGTCAAAGTGAATCCTAATGGCTTAGTGACTTGTCTTAAAGCCCATCTTGTTGCTAAAGTGTATACTTAAACTTATGGTGTTGATTATTATACTTTCTCTCCAGTAGCTAAACTTGCCTCTCTTCAGTTGTTCATCTCCATGGCGACCACCTATAACTGGCCTTTACACCAATTAGATATTCAAAATGCTTTTCTATATAGTAACCTTCATGAGAAAGTATATATAGAACAACTACTTGTGTAAGTTGTTCAAGGAGAGTGTGGGAAAGTATGTCATCTTCAAAAATCCTTATATGGTTTGAGACAAAGTCCTGTTGCCTAGTTTGACAAATTTAGTGAAGTAATTCTAAATTATAGGATGAACAAGAGCAAATGTAATCACTCAGTGTTTTATAAACAGTTTTAGGCTAGCATAATCCTAATCGTTGTGTACGTTGATAATATTGTGATTATTGGACGTGACACTTCAAGTATTTCATCCATTAAAACCTTTCTTCACTCTCAGTTTCAAACAAAAGATTTAGGGCCATTAAAATACTTCTTAGGAGTTGAAGTCATGAGGAGTAAGAAAGGTATCTCTTTGTGTCAAAGAAAATATATCCTTGATTTGTTGACAAAAATAGGAAAATTAGGAGCTAAGCCATGTGGTGCTCCAATGACTTCTGATTTACATCTTGCAAAAGACGATAGTGAGTTATTTGAAAATCCTAAAAAATATAAAAGATTGGTTGAGAAATTTAACTATCTTACAATGACCCATCCTGATATTGCATACTCTGTTAGTGTTGTCAATCAATTTATATCTTCCTTGACAACCAATTATTGGACAACTTCAAAATAAATCCTTTGCTACTTGAAAGTAGCTCCAAAACATGGTCTATTATATAGGAATCATAACCACACTAATACTGAATGTTTTTCCAATGCGAATTGGGCAAGATCTAAGATTAATATGAGATTTACTACGGGATATTGTGTTTTTGTGAGAGGAAACCTGGTCTAATGGAGAAGTAAGAAATAGAACATGGTATCCCGATCTAGTGCAAAGTTAGAGCTATGGCACATTCAGTGTGTGAGATTATATGGATATATTAAGTTAAGTTGGTCTCAAGTCCTCATTACCAGTAAAGCTATGGTGTGACAACCAAACTACTCTTCATATTACCTCTAATCCTGTGTTTTATGAATGAACCAAACATATTGAGATCGATTGTCATTTCATTTGTGAAAAGAATTCATTTCTACATGATATGTCACAATGGGAGATCAATTAGGAAATATCTTCACAAAAGCCATAAATGGAATTCGAATTGCTTACATTTGTAAGAAGTTGGGCATGATTTATAGCTATACTCTAGCTTGGGGGAGTATTATAGAATAGGAATGATTACTATTATTATAGAATAGGAAATATTAACGTAAATATTTCTATAATTAATATACATAATCATAAAAATTGGATTAGCATAATCATAAGGATTAGTATTTTCCTTTTTTAGGATTTCCTATTTTAAAGGTACATGTTGTATATAAATATGTGTATTATTTTTATGAATAAATGCAAGGGTTTTCAGCCAAGTTTCAAGCATTTGTTTTATGTGAAGCATATGGTTTATTTTTAAAAAAAAGTCAACCTTGTAATTTCCTTTTTTACCTATCTTTTATTTCTAAATTTATGTAGCTTTTATTTTTTACATTTATGCGTGCTTAATTCATGGGATCCACTAGCAAACTTGTTGCCTAGAATCTCCTCTCTATATATATAACTTCTTCCATTCTAAAGAATAAAGAAATCAAAACATCATTTCTCTAATTTTCTTCACAATATCAAAGCCTATAAGACTTGAATGACCAAATACATTGGTGGTTAGCACGAAAAAAACATAAGTTGGTGGTTAGCGTGAGAAAAACTATACATCAGTGGTAAGTGTAAAAAACCATACATTGGTTGTTAGCATGAAAAAACCATACTTTAGTGGTAATCATGAGAATACCAAAACCAAGACTTAAAGCAAAGTAAGGTGAGGAAGATCAAGCAGATGAAAAGAAAATATGGAAATTCCATAGCAAGGAGTAATGAAGAAGAAGAAGACAAAGCCAAAAACCAAAATTTAAAAAAAAAAAAAAAAGACCAATGAGGAAAAAGATTGGCAATGTTAGGTTCAAACAGTTCCCAACATGAGGGAAAATGCTAAAATTTGACTTTGATCTCCTCATTTATGACTTGAAATTCAAATATAATCTTCTCATTTATGACCTAATGAAGCACATGTTTTTTATAAAGCATGTGACTTATTTTTTAAAAAGTCAAAACTTGTAATTTCCTGTTTTAGCTAGCCTTTTTTTCTGAATTTATGTAGCTTTTATTTTTGCCATTAGTGCTTGCTTAATTCATGTGATCCACTAGCAAACTTGTTGCCTAAGATCTCCTATACAAATATATATATATATATATATATATATATATATATCTATATATATATCTATGTATATATATAACTTCTTCCTTTCTAAAGAATTAAGAAATCAAAACATCATTTCTTTGATTTTCTTCGCAAAGTAAGAGGGAATGTTAAGGATTAGGAGTTTATTATTATCTGAGAGTCTTATATTTATCACTCATCTTCATCTCTTGGAATTGAGCTTGTAGTTAAACTGATGAAAATCTAGGTCTCCATCTGAACCTACAATAGGAAAAACAGAAAAAGTGTAGAAGGAAAGCAAGATAAATTCTAGCTCCCTGAGCACCTAGATTTCTCCCACAACTATTCCCCAATTTTCTACTAGATAATGCCTCCAACAGCCTCCATATGTCCCACACCCCTCTAGACCTTCTCCATGAATTTTTACCAGCCAACTCTTGCAGGCCCTGCTGCCCTCAATCTTTAACAGCTCTATTCTTTTCCTAACACAACTCTAAATTGATTTCAGGGGTCTATCATAAACCTTTTTTAAGAATATTATAAATAAAGGAAGGTGCAAGAATTGAATAGTGTGAAGTGTTTCCTTCAGCCCCTAAGTTCTGCCAACCATATCTGTGCTTTAACAATAAAATTCAACACGACATCAAAGTTATGGTATCACTTTGAATCCTAAACCTAGCTCTGACAGAAAAGAGCAGATTTTGCTCGGAATCCTTCCCACCAAAAGCCCCCAACAAACTTTGTGGCTCAAAGCCACAAAAACAGCAAAAACAACAGTGAAGAAATACATGTGGGTTAGGGCATTTTGGTTTTTTGGGGGCTGTGGTGTAGGTAGCAGCACAGTATTAACATGGAGGTGATCCAAAGAGATGCGTTTTGATGAGGGCTAAGGCTGGAAGAGCTTGATCTTGAGTGGCTCCATGATGAAAGGTGTGTATTTGAGTTTTTTAGAGTTTAGAAAGTAGTATTTTTTCAATTTTGAGAGGAAAGGCGGTTATATTCTTGTGCTCCAGCATAAGAAAGGCAAAGAGGAGATGAGATTTTGTCTTGGAAGGAGTGATTAGTAGTATTTGGGATCTAAGTTGGTATTGCGAGTTCGTAGGTGGCTTTTTTAGAGCCTATGACAGGGCTGAAAAATTTAGTGAGGATATTGTTTTCTATTATATAGTTGTTGAATTTGAGTTCTACTATGACGACTATTGTAGTTTGGTTCTAGCGTTTGTTCATTGGTTTATTTGTGAAAGATGTCGCAATAAAAGGTCTCATAAGGAAAGGAGGTTTAGAGAGTTGTGTGTTGAACACCTCAGCATTCAAGTTATGTGTTATTGGGTGCCCTAGTGTGCAACCCAAGTAATGAAGACCATCTGGGAGAATGTCAAGGGAACTTGTCATTGTGTAAAATGATGAGGTTGAAGAAAGCAACTAAGAGCATGTCAAGAGGGCCACTCATGGGAAGCAGAAGGAAGAATTTTGGGAGCTATTTGTCTGCTGAGGACATCTTTCAAGGAGCACCAGTTGCTGAAGTTCTTGAACCGATGGTTGATTGGAACAAGACCTAGTGAGTTGCAATTAATTATCAGAGTGCAACCCTGTGAGTCAACTAGATTTTTAAGTAAAGTCCAGGTTTTATTTTTAATTGGGTTTTATTTATAAGAAACTGAAATTTGAAACTTCACGTAGGGGGAGAGTATTGAGAAAAGTGTTACAAAGTAAGCGGGAATGTGAAAGGATTAGGATTTAGGAGTTTATTATTATCTAGGAATCTTGGGAGTTTCATTATTATCTAGGAGTCTTATAGTTATCACTTATCTTTATCACTGAGTTCATCAAGTAGTTAACACTCTTTCAAGATATGGTAAATAAAGGAAGGTACAGGGGCCTAAGGGTGGGAAGTGTTTTCCTTCAACCTGATGTTCTGCCAACCTAATCTTTGTTTCAACCATAAATTTCAACAGAGACTATTTACTTCCTTAAAGACGAAGATACATAAATAAATGAGGGTCTATTTACATTCCTAAAGCACCAGCCCATGATCCACTGAACCGGTTGCTATAGCATGAAAACTTTTAAAATTTCCCCCTTTTTTACTACAGTTTAAAATTCTTGAATTGACAGACCTGGGAAAATAAGGAGATAAATATTTCTTTAGTATTGCTTATAATAGGTAGGATAAGAGGCAGTAAAGAAAACAAGCTGGTAGGTTACCTAAGCGGACTTATCATGGAAGAGTTTTTAACACACTGCTTATCTCATTTCAGTTGTGATAGCAATTTGAGTATTAAGGTCTTACTCATTTCTTGAAGCTTTTGTGTCACGAGCGAACATCTTGTAGGATAACAACTTCCCTTCTAATTTTTGTAAAAGCTGATTTACCTTTCTTACACTGAAAACATAAGATTTCTTTTCACTTTCAAACTCCCCCTCACCGATGGAATCATGAATTTCATTACATCGAAAGTTCTCACAAAACCCATTTCCACTGCTTTGGTCCCTGTTGTCACCATCATTGAGCGGGAAAATATATAGGTAACGCCTCCATTTGGCAGAGAAATTAGGATGAAAGACCCGTGATACCTAAAGTAAATTGCATTTATTATAATTAAATTCAACTTTCAAAATAATAAAAAGGAAGGGATTATTAAAAATGATCAAATATATTTTTCTTTGAAAAACAAAGCAATTAAGTAGCAGATCCATATTTAACTTAACTTTAGCTTCACATTGCAGATTACTTAAACTGCATATTACCTCAGAAACAGATATGACCCTTAGTTTCCCAGGTACTGCATGATTGATTGCATCCTCAATATCTCTTGGTTTAACATCCTTCCTCCAAGTGTCTATATTAACCTTAGATCAGAAATATATATATATATATATATATATATAACAAAACCAAATCCAAAGGATAATACATATAGCAAAACCAAATCCAAAGGATGCCAGAAATGAATCATCCCCCCTCCCCCCCAATTTCCCCATCCCTCCACCCCCGAAAGGAAAAAAAAAAAAAAAGCTAATTTATTTAGCTCCTTAACAATTTATTTCATTTCAGAGCATACAACAATTTACTCCAATAAATAATAAATGTACAACTTAAGAAAAGGCATTAAAAAAATTACATGGTTAGAGCCTTTTCCCTTTGCTATAGTTAGCTCTCAAAACATATGCCCAGAGGCCTTCATGCCCTGTATGAAGCTGCCAAGTCAACTTCAAAAGGCAAGCTTCATTCATAATGCTCAGAATTTTTATGCCCAACCCCCTCATTCTGTCTTGGTTTGTACGTTTGGACCCAGTGGATCAAGTGAGTTTTTCCATACACCTGATAAGTGACCCCAGATAAAGCAATGCTAAAGCTTCTCAATCTCTAAAATGATAGTCCAAGGAAATTTTGTTACAATCATCATAGGATATATATATATATATACGTATATACATATATATAGACATGGTACTAAGAACAGATTTGGCAATAGTGATTCTTTTTGCCATACTAGGCAGTTAGCATTTCGACCTAGCAATATTAGACTACCAGCAACAGCATCCAGTCATAAGCTATCCAAGAACTCTAGGAACTCTCTGTATGGGTCATTTATGACATAGGAAGGACCAATTGACACCATTAAGGTTTTGAAAGAAATCCCCACTTCAATTTTTTTAGTAGAAAGCTCTGGGGTTTCTGTATGAATGTAAGGGCACTACGGTTTGCTTCTAGTGGCACTTGGACTTGCCTCCAATAAGTTTGTTGTTCACCAAAAGAACAAAGTGGCAAAGTTTTAATGGATTTCTAGCAATCTACAAGTAACTATACGCAGTTAAAGGATATCCCATCTCTTGTTTCATTTATGATACTTTTTTCTCCTACAGCAGACATAACACAAGGAATTACTTCCGTAATGACAATAGAATGACTTAAATTTCCAGTTCCCATGACCTGCAAATTTATACAGGAAAACAAAAAGAAGAAAAAATGATTCAATCAGACTCCATAAGAATTTCTGTTTTCACAGAGGCCAGCTATGATGATAAAAGGTTTTAGATATTATAATAAATCTATTCATGGACCTTCACTTGATAGCTTAAACTTTTGAATTAAAATGGTCCTTAACATCGTATCACCAAATCTATGACCAAGTGATCAAAAGTTCTTTCCTTGCCACCTCCATTTGCATAACTAAAATTAAGTTTAGCAGGTATGGTGGGCTTATGCCTTGTCCACACTTACATGCCCGAAGGACTTTCATGTAAGGAGATGAGTTAAAGATTATAATAAACTAGTCACGGGCCTTCCATTAATATGATGGGTCCATGCCCAATGGGTCTCAGCCCATTAACACTTAACAAAAAGAATAAGAGGAAGGAAAAATGCAAAGGGAACCACTAGGGGAGAGAATAGGGAGAATGCAAAAGCACACGTTTAGCATTTTTGTCTAGCAGTGCAAGAGGTGAGAGAATTCTGTTATAAGCATCTTATTAAGGCTAGTTTGGTGGAAGGAGAGAGGTAGTCAAAAGTTTGTTTGGGGCACTACTAGGGAGTATCTTTTCATTTTCCTCGTTTCCGCAATTACCCTCTACTTAAGCTCTGCAAATTCTCTTCCATTATTGGTGGAATAAAGTTGCAAACTTCTTTTATATAAATAAAACCAGTACATTCTGAGGGGTTCCAACAGATTTAGTATCAGAGCTGTGCCCTTTTGGGGGATGGCTAACAGCTGAATGAAGCAAAGAGTGGATTCGTTGGAGAAAGGCCTAGAAGAGGTCGGGTCATAGATGACGACAATGATGGAAGTACTAGTGGAGCTGCAAGAGAATGTCGAAAGAAACCTAGTAAAAGGGAAGGATGTTGCTGTCACAAGCTTCCCATTCTGGTTCCAATGATGAGGGAGATGCTATAGGTGGATAAAAAGGCCCAAATCACTTTCACAAACTGGAATTACCAGTGTTTACAGGCGAAGACCCCATTGGTTGGTTATTCGAAGTGGAGCGTTGTTTTTCTCTAAACAACGTGAGTGAAACAGAGAAACTCAAAGCAACAGCAGTATGTATGGAAGGTAGAGCATTAAATTGGCTGCAATGGCTTAAAACAAGGAGCCCCGCTAGTTATTGGGCAGAGTTCGAAAAAGAGTTGCCCGAGAGATTTCATCAGAGACAATTGGGGTATACTTACAAGATTCTAATGGCTTTGAAACAAGAAATTTCAGTATCAGACTTATCGAGAGAGGTTTGAACTCTTGTCAGCACCTATGAAAGAGGTGCCTAAGGAGATGCTAATTAGAGCTTTCAAAAACAGGCTTAAGGCAGAAATTCAAGCAGAGGTAAGGATGTTACAACCCACATCCCTCAAGCACTTGATGGACTTGGCTTTCCAAGTGAAGGAATGAAACCCAGTAATTGGGCAGGCCAGGGAGAGAAGGTTTTCTAAGGTAGTAAAAATGGCTGTTGAACCAAGGTGGAGTGATTTTAAGCAAAATTGGGCCAAAGTGGTTAGTTCAAATGGCTGGCAGAAGAGTGTCCTACGACTAGCATTCACAAAGCCCTGAAAACAAAAGGGGTAAGGAGACCAAGGGAGAAGAGGTTAGTGTTAACTCCCCTAAAGGAGGAGACACCAATGCAAAGACCTCAACCTTCTCTAAACCCAAAGGGGTAAGGAGACCAAGGGAGAAGAGGTTAGTGTTAACTCCCCTAAAGGAGGAGACACTAATGCAAAGACCTCAACCTTCTCTAAACCCGAGAGTTGATCAAGAAGATTGTCAAATACTGAAATTGCTAAAAGGTAACAAGGGCTCTGCTCTAAATGCGAAGAGAAATATAGCCCCAGTCACCAATGCAAAAACAAAACTCTACAGTTGATGATTCTTAGGGAGGATGAGAAGGAGAGTGAAGAGCCAGATGAAGAGGAGGTGGCAGCTGGGTGAGGAGGGTCAAAAAGATGTACCCATGGAATTATCCATGAACTCAATAGTAGGGATGGCTGGGAACAAAACCATGAAGCTCATGGAAAGGCTAAAAGGAAAACAAGTGTTAGTGCTGATTGATAGTGGGGCCCCCCACAATTTCATATCATTAATTATGGTGCAGAGAATGAATTTACCACTACAGGACACAAATCCATATGCTATCAAAGTGGGAAATGGTTATAAAGTAAGGAGTAAAGAAGTTTGTGAAGGGCTTGAATTGGAGTTACAAGGACTTAAAGTTCAAGAGCTCTTCTATCTGTTAGATTTGGGAGAAGCAGATCAGGTTTTGGGTATTGAGTGGCTTGAGTCACTGGGTGAAGCAAGAGTCAACTGGAGGCAACTCACTATGAAATTTAAGGTAGATGGAGAATGTGTGTGTCTGTGTGGGGATTCTTCACAGGTCACAACACTGTTCCGTTGAATGCAATGCTCAAAACAATTAAAAAGGGGAGATAACTATGCAACCAGGACCAGAGGAGACTCCTAAAGAAATTCAGGAGTTGTCAGAGGAGTTTGCTGAGGTTTGTGAGCCACAAAAAGGACTACCCCCTCATCAATCTAAAGACCATGTAATCCTGCTCAAACCAGGAGAACAACCCCCAAATATCAGGCCTTACATGTATGCTTATTCACAGAAAGCTGAAATTAAAAGATTGGTCAGAGAAATGTTGTTAGCAGGAATTACACACCCTAGTAGCACTAATCTAGCCCTGTACTGCTTAGGAAAAAAAGAGATGAGAGTTGGCGATTTTGTGTGGATTATACAGCTTTAAATAAGCTTATCATCCCTAATAAATTCCCCATTCCAACTATTGACGAATTATTGGATTAGTTTGGGGCCCCTCGATTTTTCTAAGGTTAATTAAAAGTCAAGGTAAACAGCATTTAGGACACATGAAGGGACTATGAATTTGTAGTCATGCCATTTGGGTTAACCAACATGCCCTCCACATTTCAGTTCCCAGTGAATGAGATATTCAAGCCTCATCTAAGAAAGTTTATTATGGTTCTCTTTGATGATATTCTGGTATATAGTTTTGATCTGCCCACCCATTAGCTTACTTGAAAGTAGCATTGGAAGTGCTTAAAGAGCATAAGCTGTTGATTAATCTGAAGAAGTGTGTTTTTGGGCAGAAAAATTAGAATACTCAGGGCATATAATCTCTGAAAATGGGGTGGAGGCAAATCCATCTAAAATAGATGGTATGGTGAAATGGCCTGAACCCAAGGATCTAAAAGCTCTAAGGGGTTTCTTGGGGCTGACAGGCTATTACAAAAAATTCATGAAAAATTATGGGAGGATTGCTGCCCCACTCATTGATCTGATGAAAAAGAATGCTTTTCAATTGAATGAGAGGCCCAAAAAGCATTTGAGGCTCTTAAAAAAGCAATGAAAGAAGTTCCAGTGCGTGCAATGCCAGATTTCTCCAAACCCTTTAAGATTGAAGCTGATGCTGCGGGCAAGGGCGTGGGTACAGTGTTGATGCAACAAAGAAAACCCACTGCTTTATCACCGCCAAATACCATCCCATGAAGCCCAGCTTAGTTCAGTACATGAGAGGGAGCTTATGGCTATTGTCTATGCAGTGAAGAAATGGAATCACTGCCTCATGGGACCCCTGTTTAAGACAAGAACAGATCAAAAAGCCCTCAAGTTTTTATTAGAACAGTGAATCATTGACCCTGATCAGCAAAGGTGGGTGTCTAAATTGATGGGATATAAATTTGAAATTAACTACTAGCCAGGGAATGTGAATTGAGTAGAAAACACTTTATCTAGAAGGGGGGAAGATATGGAATTTTGAGCTTATTCTTCATGGGAGTATGCTGACTTAGAAGCAATAGAAGCAGAAATTCAAAAGGATGAAAAGCTAACACTGAAACTGCAACAATTAATTGGTGGACATGACGCACCAGCAGGGTACAGCATGAAAAAGGGCTGCCTGCTCTTCCATAGGAGATTGGTCATTCCAAAAGAGTCATCAAGAACTGCACTTTTAATTAAGGAGTTCCATAATTCTCCTATGGGAGGTCATTCAGGCTATCTATGCACCCATAAGAGATTATCCACAGTAGTGTTTTGGGAAGGAATGAAACGTAATATTCCAGCATTTCTGGCAAAGTGTGAGATATGTCAAAAATATAAAGCATCATGCTATGCATCCATCTGGGTTATTGCAGCCCCTGCCAATTCCATAGCAAGTTTGAGAGGATGTTAATATGGATTTCATTATGGAATTCCAAAATCCAACGGGTTTGATGATATAATGGTTGTGGTTGACAGGTTAACAAAGTATGGGCACTTTATTGCCTTGCTCATCCTTCTTCAGCTAAGAGTGTGACTCAACTATTTGTGAAGGAGGTCATAAAATTGCATGGGTTTCCCAAATCTATTGTCCCAGATAGGGAGGGACAAGGTTTTTACAAGCCAATTTTGGAAGGAACTAGTCAAATTGGCAGGAACCACGCTCAATTATAGCTTTGAGTATCATCTAGAAACTGATAGCCAGACTGAGGTGGTCAACAGAAGTTTGGATACCTATCTGAGTGTTTCATAGGGAGCAAACCAAAGCACTGGAGTAGGTGGTTACCCTGGGCAAAGTACTGGTTTAACACCGCATACAATAGGTCCACAGGAATGACACCATTCAAGGTGTTATATGGCCGGGAACCACCCACTTCATTCAAATTAGAAGATGTTCACTCAGCTGAGGAAGATGTGAACCAGTCTATCAGGGAGAGGATCTGGTTTTGACAGAATTGAAGGAGAATTTAAGCAAGGCACAGGAATACATGAAGGCAAGTGTGGATGAAAGGAGGAGGGATGTATCTTTTGAGATAGGTTGTATGGTTTTTCTCAAAGCAAGTCCCTACAGATTGAAATCCTTATCCAGAAAAGCCAATGAGAAGCTGAGCCCAAGATTCTATGGCCCATATAAAATAGTGGAAAAATATGGGAAAGTAGCATATAAACTTGAGCTACCACAAGACAGACAGATTCATCTGGTTTTCTATGTTTTACAATTCAAGACGTGTCCCGTCTCAACGAATTCCCCCTTTCCTTAATGAAGAAATAGAGTTAATGGTTTGTCGAGGAGCTGTGCTAAAGGCAAGAAAGCTCACTGATGGGAAGGTGGAAATATTGATGAAGTGGAATGATCTACCATATTTTGAGAGTACTTGAGAGAATCATGACATTATACAGCAACAGTTCCCAGATTTACACCTTGAGGATAAGGTGACTCTTGATGGGAGGGGTAATGATGGGTCCATGCCCAATGGCTCTCAGCCCATTAACACTTATAGCAGAAAGAATGAGGGGAGGAAAAACGTGGGGGGACCACTGGGGGAGAGAATAGTTATAATGCAGAAGCACATGTTTATCCTTTTTGTTCAGTAGTGCAGGAGGTGAGAGAATTCTGTTATGAGCATTTTATAAAGGCTAGGTTGCTGGGAGGAGAGAGGTAGGCAGAAGCTTGTTTTGGGCGAGGAGAGCCTCTAGTCTCTCAAATACTAGAGAGTATCTTGTCTTTTTCTTCCTTTTCTGCAATTACCCCATAGTTAAGCTCTGCAAATTCTCTTCCATTACCAGTGGAATAGAGTTACAGAACTTCTTTTATATAAATAAAACCAGTATATTCTGGGAGTTTCCAACATAATAGCTTAAATTTTTGAGTTAAAATGGGCCTTGACAAAAGAAACCCAATCAAATCCCACTAGCACTAGGCAGAAATCCCCATTCTGATTGTAACAAACGAAACAATATCACACAAAGTGTTTTCTACTTATAAGTTTGTCAGACATCTGCACATTTGAAGTCACAAGTTTTCAAATGACAATTAAAAGATTTACTCTTGGTCATACTCAAACAGGAAGTAAATAATGCTGAACAAATTATGTCACAATTAAAGCACTTCTTAAAGGTACTTTTTGACTCCAGTCTTTTCTTCTTAACACTTTGCCAGTTGAATGGAAATTCATTAATAGAATGGTTTAGACAGCAAAGAAATTGCTAAGAAGAGGGGAATGACTTACAGAAAGAACATACTTGCTGAAGGCCTGTGACTCCTTTGTCCGTACGCCCAGCCACAACAGCACAGCCTTCAACAGGCAAACCTTTATCCTTAAGCAGGTGAGCTTTCTTTTCATCAACAAATTCACCAAGTGACCCTTCTACTATGCTGCACCAAGATATAAGTACAAGAGCATAAAGCAGTCAATGCATAATCCATCAAACAAATATTATCAGTTTTGTTCACCAAATCACCTTACATCACAGAATTATAAGTAACAGAATTTGTCATATACCCAATAATCAAGTACACATTTAGAAAGCTATTTTGTAAATTAGATATGCGAATGCAGCTAACTGGCCATATCTTAATTTTGCAATGAGAAAGAAACACCTCATCCAACCATCAGGCGAGATGCAAGTTAGTTGGAGTCCTGGAAAAATAATTATTGCTTCCTAAGATTACACAGAATGCATCAAAATACAGAAATTATAAAAAATAAGAGCTTGCCTTTGGACAGTCTTCAATCCTGGTTGCTTTTGCCACCCATCAAAAGAACCCCCATGATATGAAAGAATAATTTTGAATGTTGTTCTTGCCCACCTCCCAAAGCGATCTTCAGATGCAGAACTTTCCAATTTAGTTTCATCAGAAAGTGCTTGTATTTCAGTATCATTTTGATCAATAAGCGTCTGTTAAAAAGTCACATGAAATAAGAGCAATCAACTTTGAAAAGCAGAAGATATTCATATACCTATCATGCATTATTTTCAAGTACATAGCACCGGATACCATGATATACTAATGTTCACAAAGAAGATATGGAGCATTCCATACAGAAAGCTTGTTGCCACATACATATCAGAATCCTTTGAAGACAAGCTATTGGCTAGTAGAAAAACTTATGTGTCTCTTTGGAGCTTGCTTCTGGTAAGTGGCTTCCAATTTTTATGGACACGAGAATTAACCTTTTTTCTTTGGGGTCTATTTACATTTTAAAAAACCTCAGTGTTTGGAATATTCTTCAAGGATTATTTCTTAAAAGTTGCTCATGATTCTTAACGAGTACTTCTAGAAGCATATAAGGAGATGCTTTTAGAAGCTACTAGTACTTTTTTAATAGTAAATACCAAAAGATACCTAAACATTTCCCTAAAAATTACAATAAAACCATTTAAGTATTTTCGTTGCTGCAACTTCGATCATTTAATTACTAAAAGGGCACTGCGTTGAATAAAGTGTTTCATGATTTATTTGAGAATTGAGAAAACCATTCAATAAAATAAAGTATCCAAAATTCTTAAAAAAATTTTATATATCTTAAAAGCAATATACAAGATCCTCAAATTGCAACCATTCAATTCATAAATTTGGGGTCAAATATTAGAAGTGGAAAATGCCATTCTCAAGGGTAAATGAAATGTAAAAATTAGGTAGTAAGATTAGACAAAGGTATTGACAAGCGACAGACACAATAAATATAACCCTGACACCTTGTTGAGATGTAGGACAAAAGGGAGATTTCTTTTCATTTTATCTTGAATCTTCCTTTTGTAGTTTGATTGCTCAATTTTATGGCTTACTTGATGTTACTACTGTATATAATAAGAAAGAGCACCGCCTACATAATATTTAAAAAAAAACTAAAAAAAAAAAAGGGACTGCCCAGTTTAACCCAAAATCTTGCAGGCCACAAGTTGGACTTGTCCAAAAGTCTGCTTGCAGCTGCGTGGAGGTTCCATGGCGCATAATGCTCTTCATTTACTATTCACTAGAAAGGGAATGCAGCCAACTTATGTAAATTATACAGCGTAGTTTTTTCTAAGTCATTCAATCTACCCAACTACAAGTCGTTGAATGAAAATGAAATTTGTTTCAAAAACCCCTTTTGCAATGTAAATAAAAGCAAATCAGAAAAGCAAACTCAAAACTCAGAGACCATTGTTGAAGAAGCAAGGATGAGGCTTGTATTCCAGAACTACAAGCACAATGCAAAGGTACTGAGTTATGGCAAAGTATTTTGCCCCGATATGGCAAGGCGATAGGTAAGAAACCTACATCATTTCCCCAACATACCTTAGTTTCTATCAGGCCTTTCACCAGTTTACAAGACATCAATTTGACATTAGTAGTTTATATGCATTATTAGTAAAATAGAGATTAAATGCCAATAAAAAGTATTGAACTCGATCCATTTTCAATAATATGGTGTAAACAAACTATGACGGAAAGGAGAAACCATATTGTAACATGAGCACAATATGCGTTCTTAAAACAACCCACCTCAGCTCCAAACAAAACTGGTAAAGGCAAGCTCCCTTGGACAACATGCAAATAAAAATCATTGACTAGTTGCCAAGGCCTTGCATACATATATTGGTAGCTTTCCCTGTCAAATCCAAATATAGTCATCACTTTAAAAAAGTTTGAAAAGCAATATACAAAAAACTAACTTTCTTGAACATTTGAAATATCAACCCATCAAATCGAGAAGTTACCTAGCAGTCCATCTCGCGTATCTACAAGGATCAGTATGGTTATAATGCACATAGTCTTGATTTTGCTGCTGGTTCTCCATGGAAGACAAGAGCAAATGACCTAGATGGAGATGGTTAGAGCTCCGTATGGTAATCGAAGTTTGAGATAGCCAACAGAGAAATTTCCGCAAACCAATGATTAATCCATCATTTCTGACGGTCATCCAAATTGTAAAGTAAGCCTCCCGCTGCTCGATAGAATGAAATGCTCTGCCGAATTGACACTACAAATTTCTTTAGAAAATGCAGAAGCATCGTACTTCCTCGGAAGGATATAATTGTAAAGGAGTTGATGAGGTAAAGAGAGTGAAATAAATAATGTTTAATATGGTGAAAAAAATTGAAATTACTTTCATAAAAATATATTTGGCTGAAAAAAATAATTAGAGAATGGAAAGAGCTGAAGGGAAGAAGTTAAAAATACTTCTAATTAAAATATGATTGACTTTGTAAAAGTAGAAGACAAAATGAGCATATCACAAATTTTATTGGTCCAATGATCTATATAAAACATAAATTCAACATTGGTTCACTGGATGGTAGCCACCAAACAAATTTTTGTAATGCATTCCTTTTGTTGACATCAAACAGGGTTAACATCCAACTCTTTAAGGGTGCGTTTAGTTGCGAGAATCAAATGGAATGAAAAGAAATAGAAAAGAATAATTTTACATGTTTGGTTTGACAAAAAAAGGAATAGAAATGTATAATTTTTTTGTTTGGTTAAACATCAGGGGCTTTTTCGTCTTACCATGTCCCATTCAAGTGTACAGTAACATTTTCCTTCGCAAAATGGGATGATTTCTGATTTCATCGTATGCAGGAAAACAAGCTTTTCATGGAAAGTAGTATGACACTTTTCCTCCAACCAAATGCATGGGTACCGTTGGAATGTTTCTGATTTTCCATTCCCTGGGGCAGCATTCTGGCAACCAAATGCACCCTAAACATGTTTCGTTTGGCCTTCCAAACAGCACACTGATGAATCAACTCCTTGTGGAGGTAAGAAATAGATGATAAAACCAAAACACGAGAAAATAAAAACTAAAAGTCAATAATTAATAAGTATGTAATGTATTTGGAATATTAAAAGATTAGGTATATATTCAATTATTTATATATTTATTATCAAAAAAATTTATTAAAATATAATAAAAATATAATTTTTAATAATAATATAACATGTATATAATTTAATTAAAAAATATATAATTGTCTATGAAAATTATACATTTAATATATAATTATTAAAAATCATATATTATATTTATCATATTTTAATTAGAAAATCTAACAATAAAAATATAAAAAATTATATATAAGTTTTTTTTCATTAAGATTTCATATTGAATTTTCATTTTCAAAATTTGGTTTTCTTAGAATGTAATTCAAACTAAATTATAAATTTTAAAAAAATGAATTTTTTATAATTTTTAAATGCCACTAAATTTTATAGGATTTTATTCTCAATGATATATTTAGTTAAAAAAAATTGTTTATTCTATCATTGTTTTGAATTAAAGTTTGGTTCTTCCAAAAATATCACTTTCTTTAATTTGGTCCTCTATTTCAAGGTATTTTATTGTAATCATTCAAAGTGTTTTTTGTTACCAATACAATTCTAATTAACAAGTCAACAAAAATAATGATATAACTTAACAATGAAAATTAATTGCTGATACTAACACTTTGAAGGCATTTTTCAGTTATATTTTGGTTTCAAAATTTTGAGAATATTTGTGTTTGTAAACTAATCCACCTTTATAACAACAATTTCTCCCAAATAAAAAGAAAATAATTTTAAAAAATGATAGAAGGATAAGGAATAGAAGTTTTTATAGAAGAAAAAAATTTATTTGATTATAGTTCTGAAAAGATAAAAAGCATAGGTCACTCTGTTAACCCAAATATTGAGATGATAAACTATGATTGGATTGTTTGCTATGATAATCCACTATTACAATGAGAGTTGGAATCTAAGAAAAGTTATAGACAGATGTTAACAAAATCAAAAGTGATTGATACCCCAAACTCAAGTGACCAAGAGGAGGAATCTTATGATGCTTGAGAGATAAACAATGAAAGAACCTAAAGGTGACAATGGTGACTCAGTGGATATGGAGAAAGTGATGGAAGATTTTTGGATCATAAAATCTTTAGAGGGAGGTTATGAATGTCTCAAGTTCATCTTCTCTTCCAAAATTGAGAAAAGATTGCATTGCCAGTAGCAAGAGCCCTTGATTGTTAAGTTATTAAAGAGATTGATTGGCTTTAAAGCATTAGAATCACGACTTCAATAAATAAAGGCAAGGAACAAAGTTATTACACTCGTCAATTTAGATAACAACTTTTTTTAGTCTAATTTATAAGGGGAAAAGATTTTGATTTTGCCATATCAAAGAGTCCTTGGATGATTAACAATTATTATCTAACAATTAAAAGGTGGAATTTTAACTTCAATCTTGATTCTGTTAAAATTGCTCATGTGAGAACTCCAAATTTACCTATTGAGTATTATAATTCTAAGATTATAAGTTACATGGGAAATACGTTTGGTAAGATTGTCAAGGTGTACTTCAATACTTCTTTATAAGCTAAAGGGAGATATGCTTGAATCTACACGGAACTTGACTCGAAAAAGCCATTAATTCCTAGTTTCAAATAGTATAAGGGGCTTTACCTTCTTTGTCACCAATGTGGAAAGTTTAGTGACTACATAGAAGGTTGCCTTAATAAGATTGGTCAACAAATCTCTTTAAAGAGACTTGTCAATGGTGAAGGTTTGAAATTCTCCTAGAACGATCAACATACCATCACTTTTAGCAACATGGGGCCATGGAAGGCAGTGTAAGAGTCATAACACCTAAGAAGGGTCAAAGATATGGTTGTAGCAAGATCGAGGCAAAAGCAATCAAGATCAAAATTTGACGTCTTAGTTGATTCTGATCAAGCAAGACTCGAGGAAATTAATAAGGGGTAACAATTTTCTATTAAGGATACACAATCACATGGTGAGCTTCGAGAAGCTATTGATATGAGTCTACAATGTGCTAAGAGTAAGGAGATTTTTTGGCCTACATATGGTATGAAGAAGCCTTTATAGAAGGCCCACTCAAATGTTGAACTTGTGGTTAGGGATACCCAGAATGTTATACACAATAGATCTCAACATGCTACCTTCTTTAAGGCTTAAGGAAAATAAAAGGTTGATAGACCAAGGGCCTTCTTTCAATAAGAAACTTAAGAAGCATCATCATGAGCTAACACCATATATCCCATGCAACTTCATGTTCAAGGTGCCATTGAATTTAATAGACACTCTAAGACCTTTGTCTTCGCAGTTTGATCTAGTGTTATCTAATTCGATTATCCCTCCTCCAAACTCTATTTTCCATTTACCATTTCCAAACATGATATGTTCATGTACTAGAACACCAAAATGAACAAACCAATATTGTTCTTAGATTCTACTATACATTTCTTAACTTGCACCTGCTATTCAAGGAGTAGGCCATCAACATAGAAAAGGGCTTTGGGTGAGTTAAGAAAGGCATTGTGTGAGGTAACATATGCTTGCAAGCTATCCTTGATTTTTTTGGTCTTATGATATATATTTTTTATTTTTTTATATATTTTATTATTTATTATATCTCTTTTTTAATTATCATATCAGTGGGATTAAGGAGAATGGTTGAGAAAATATAACGAATAGGGTGGCATGGGAATATGATTAAGAGAATATGGAGATATAAAATATATTGACTTGATTTAAGTTTTTGTTTTTTAATTTTGATAAAAGAGATAAAAGAAAAGATTGAAAGTGAGATATCTATTATGATAATTATGCATTATTTTAATGTATATAATTTTAAAATATATTATTTTAATTATAATAATTATATTAGTATCAAGCAAAATAGATAAAAAGTCTCTTTCCTCACTCTACTATATAATTAAGTAATAAATTTTTTTATTTTCTTTTCATTATACATGATTACACATCCTACATCCACAAATCGCAAATTATATAAACTAGCATATTCCATACCTATATTTGTACCACGTATCGTGGTAAATCACGAATTAAGCAACATTGGTTTGACCAGCAAAAACTCACTAATGACTGTGACTTTTATAATATTAGAATTCATTATAATTATAGCTATCAACCTATGCATCAAAGTTGCCACCACCCTGTAGTCTAGCATTAATTCACTCCATTTATATTTCTTCACTATGAAGGTGGATTTTTTAAATTATTTTATTTTGTAATACTCCCCTATAATTTAAAAAATCTATAACTCTAAGTATCTATCTAAACTTGATAACATTTTCAATTTTGATTGTTTTTGTAAAAATATCTCCAAGTTGGTCTTCAATCCCATAAAACTCTAACTCGATTTCTTCCTATTCCATGAGCTCTTGAATGAAATGACGTCATATTTCGATGTGTTTAGTGTGGCTGTGAAAAATAGGATTTTTGGTAATAGTAATGGTTGACATATTGTCACAATAGATTTTTGTTGGCATGTTAATACTTTAATGTAAATTTTCTAAAATTCTTTTAAGCCAAAATACTTTACATGTTGCACTCTTTACTGCCATATACTTTTGCAGATGAAAGCATGATTGTCTTTTGCTTCTCTAATACACAGGAAATACTTTGGAACTTAGAACTAAATATATTTTATTGTGCTCTTTATGTCATAAATGCTTTATGCCCAATCGCTATCAGTGTAACTAATCAAAATGTAATCATTTGCTACTTTATACAATATGCCAAAATTTTTTATACCTTTGACATATCTCAGGATTCGTTTTGCAACTATAAGATGAGACTTGCTAAGCTTGCTCATGAATCTAAAAACAATGCTAACAACATGTATTATGTCAAATACGGTGTTTGTATGATAAATCAATAAGCCAACAAGACTTCAATAAGCTGTCCCATCTACCTTTTCTTTTCCACCCTCCTTTAACAGGTTTTCATTAGTCCCTATTGGTGTGAATGCTGGTTCGTAGTCTAGCATCTTGAATTTCTTTAGCAAATCATCAGCATATTTTTCTTAAGAAATGAATATCTACATAGGCCTTTTGTTTTACTTGCATTCTAAGAAAATACCTTACAAGGCCAAGATTAGTCATCTCATGCTCCTTCATCATAACTTGCTTGAACTTTTCAACCATTTATGTATCATTACTAGTGTATATCAAATCATCCACATACGGGTAAAAGATAAGGAAATGATTTCTTTTCTTCTTCATGTACAATAATGGCTTACTTGAACTTTTAATGAAAGTGTGATTCAAAAGGTACTTGCCTATTATACTATTCCATGCACATAGTACTTACTTCAATCCATAGAGTCCTTTCTTCAATTGATATACTCTATCTTTTTTGCCTCAAACCACATGCCCTTGAGATTGCTCCAATACACTTCTTCTTCAATTTCTCCATTTAAGAATATAGAATTGACATCTAATTAATATACCATTAGCTTTAGTTGGGCGGCCAAAGCAAGTACCATTCTAATTATTTCCGTACATATGAAGGGATCAAAGGTCTTTTTGAAGTCAATACCTAGTAATTAAGAATATCTTGTTACTATAAGTCATGTCTTGTACTTCTAGATTGACCCATCTTTGTTATCCTTGATTTTATAAACCCATTTTAGCCTAATGATATCTTTTTCTTTCGACTTTTCCATGAGCTTCCATGTTTAGTTCTTCTCGATCATCTTAATTTCTTCATTCATGGCTTTTCTTCATTCTTATTCTTCTTCTTCTTTTGTAACTTCTTCATATTTCTGTGATTCTCAAGAGAATAATGCAACATTGCAAATTTGATAAATATCCTATAATGATCGCATATTTCTTGAAGAAGATGAATCTAGTGACAAGCATTTTTAATTTGTGCTTGGGTCTAGATTATCTCTAGCATTCTCCTTAGCTTTAAGATGTCAAACTCCTTCAGATACTTCATTACTCCAATTCCAGCTAGCTTCTTCATTAATGATGATATCTCTTGTAACAAACGTAATTTTTGTAAGATGACGAAATGAGCTGTATAAAAGCAAGTCCCCTAAAAATGACCTAGATAATGTCTCAAAAATTGTAGGTAGAGTCCTAAACTCTTAAAAATGATAATTCTAGGTTCAGACAGAAAGAAAAATAGAGTTAAGATGAAGAAACAATTTGTGACGAAAACTTACAAAATGTAATGACATTTTCGTAAATAAGTGAAACTTTTAGAAAAACACATAAGAAAACTTTTTAAATGAAAGTTTTGAGCTAACCAAGGCTTTTAAAGACCCTAAAAATCATGGGAAGCCCCAAGACTGGTAAAGCTCCCCTGGTATACGTTTTTTAACGTCGGTAAGCTTGAACTTTGACGGAATTGTTGGGTAAGGTTTTAGCTCCAAATTGAGTGATTCCAAAATCATTTTATTAAATTGAGAACCTAAATTTTATAATGGAAAATATGGTTCTAAAAAAAAAGCTAAAATGAAGCTGAAACAAAATTACCATTACAGAAAGGACGAAATTGAAATATTTGGAAAAGCATGCTTCTAGAAACTCCCACACACTTTTCCTTTCTTCTTCCACCTTCTTAAGCATGAAATTTTCTGCCCAAAATACAAAAATTGATCTACTCTCTTAGGAGCACTAAAAGGGAAAGAAAAAGATGAAGAAAACCAAGGAAAAACTAGGTAATCTCATGGAATTTTTTGCCTCTTCCTCTTCCAATCTTATTCTCCTCTCTTCCTCCTCTCTTTCTATGGTTTATTTGAACTTTTTGGTTCGGTTTTAGGTCCAGAACCAAGGGGAAATTTTTGAATTTGCTAAGGAGAAGAAAACCAAGGAAGAAAGGCTTTGGAAACAAGCTTAGAACCAAGGTAATTTTCCATTCTTGATGCTTTATCCTTGTTGCTCTTCCCTGTGCTATTTTCGACCAACATAAGGGGGTAGGAGGAGACGAATTTTGGACAGAACCAAGGGAGAAACTTAGGAAAAAAGAGTACAAGGATTAAGAATATAGCAAGAAATTCAAGTAAAACAATAGAAAAGTGTAAGTTTCCTTAAGGTTTTGTAAAATTTGATTTTTTATGAGAGTTTTCTTGGCTATTTGAATGTTCCCTTGAGCTCCTAAGACCCCTAGAAACCTTTCCAAGTGGCTCTCCCATCAAAGAAAATTCAAAAGCTCTATGACCCCCTAAACATAGTGCTTGTTTAGGCCAAGTATATTTCATAGGGCTAAGGAGTGTTTTAATTTGTTCTAGTCTTGGTTTAAGACTCCATATGGTGTTAGAAGATGGGAGGAACCATTGGAAAAAACTTAAGAATCATAGATTGGAAGATGGGACAATGGTGTCCATAATGATATTTTGTGAGGCAACTTGGTTTTCCAATTGTGCAATTGAATGTGTGATTGCTCCAAGGACCTTAAATGAGTCCGAGAATTCTAGAAATAACAAGAGAATGGAACCTAGAAATTGAATTCCAAGAGTTACTTCATTAGACTAATTATAGAACCATAATGCAAAGTATGAAACCAAATGTGTATTTAAGCTTTAGTTTAAGTTTAATGTTTGGACTTGCCTTAATTATGTGATTGTGTATTCCTTGTGATGTCTAGGCCAAGAGAACAATCAACCATCTAAGTGCTCTTGTGAAATCAAGGAGGGGAAGGAATTAGCAAAGTAAGCTTGCATAATTTGAAAGGTAGCTCTCCACCTTATTCTTTATACTTTTTTGTATTCATATGTATGTCATAGTGTGCTTGTGTGTATTTTTATGATTTGGTAATATGCCACATGATCTCATGGAATTGCATTAGTACCAATGTGTGCTCTTGAATGCCTTAGAATGTGAGATTGACTCATAAGGATGAGGTGATGCCAAAAGTCCTTTAAAGTGGGTGAGGATGTGCCAAAAGTCTTATGGCATGGGTGAGACTAAGCTAAAAATCCCTTAGATGGATGAAGCTAAGTCAAAAGTCTCTAAACCAAGAGTGAGACAACTCCAAAAGTCATAAAAATAGGGTGAGGCAAAATCAAAACTCCCTAGAGCATGAAAATGATTTTGATGTGTGGATGTAGCATGAAATTGTAGTTTTGCACACTTTATATTTTATAATTGTGTCATTGATGCATGTACGCCTTAAATGTATGTGAATGGGTGCGTGTGAGCTATTGAGATTCTTGGAATCTCACTCCCCTTCCCTCTTCCATATTAAAATGTCTAGGTGGTTCTCAAGATGCAAGAAAGGCAAGTCAAGAGCTCTAACTTGTTACACTTTGAAGATTTTGTGGTTTTCCTTGTATTTAATTACCAAAGTGGTCTTGTATATATTATTTTGGTAATGTATGACCTTGAGTAATGGAAATGTGACGTATAGATGCCATGTAAACCTTATGTAGCATCAAATCAATATAAATGTGGATTTTGATCCTTGAATGGCATATATGTTCTAATGTATCTTTGGATGTGGAGTGGCCAAAATAAAAAGTATGGGGTTTGGGACCATTTAGTCAACTTACACAAGTTCTAATTATGCTTTTAAACTTACCCAAGAGGTGCCAAACTCAAGAAGAGGCAATTTGGACCAAAATGACTCTTGATAGGGAGCAAAAATGACTATTTTATAAGGCTATGTCACTTTTTATCCACATAAGCTTTTCTTGGTCTGAAATTTGGCATGTATCTAGAACTTATTGAGATCTTTTTGGGAAACTAAAGTAGATAATTTTTGGAGGTCTGTGGAATATTTGGCGAATTGTTGAAGTTAAAAAATTTTTTAGTTTTGGTTATTGGTATTGTAGCACTAGTCTAAGATTGAATTATGTCACTCATAGGGCAAATGATGTCTAATTACCAAAAAAATTATAATAAAAAACTAGACATTCCCAATGACTTGTGTCAACTAAAATACCTCATTTGGATGTCTAGAGAGGGATATATGAATTTCCAAAGTTACTATCTAATAGTAAGCATTCTGACTAATCTCAAGTACCGTTTAATTAATTTTCAAGGCTTGGGCATACCTAAACTGGTCTGGAGTTATTTTTTTCCTTTAGTTAACATCTGTAACTTTCCAGATTGGTATCATTTGTATGGATTTGATTTTTATAGAATTAATTGAATATTTTTAAAGTTTGTAGCAGAAAGCTATAACAATACTAGTAGCCAACCAGATCTCTGCACCTTTTCGAATGTCAAAGGTTTTCTGTGTTGTGTTGCATGGCCAGGACATATTTTTAGCATAAATTAGACATGTATAACTTTCTAGAATGGCAAATAATGTATGATTTTGATTTTTCTAGAATTAGTTATGATTTTCTGAAGTTTGTGACAAAAGTGAGAAAATTCTGTCTGTAAATGCATTCATGAATTTTTTGTATCCCCTCGCCATATACGAGCTCTAAGCCAATTTTAGGGATGGAATTAAGTTGTATCCATGTAATTAAATATGATAATATAATACATAAGCTCACATGGTTCACTAGACACCGAATGAAAAATTTTATACGCGATGCAATGCTAAGAAACTCATTATTTTAATTGATTTTTCTTGCTTCCTCCATGGGATTCATGACATAAGACATGGAGATAGTATGAAATAAGCTAGAATTATATAGTGTTACATCCCTTGAAATAATTAATTATCTCATGTCAAAATTGTAGAGATGATAGCCCTTGAATTCATCACTATAGCCAATAAGGATACACTTTTCTTTTTTCTCATCCAACTTATCTATATTCTCTTTTTGGATGCAGGAATAGAAAATGCTGTCAAAGACTTTGAAATGATCAACTTTTAGTTTTCTCTTAAACCAAACTTTATATAACATTCTATTTTAAACTAATTTTATAGGAAATCTATTGAGAATATAAACTGCTATATTAACAGCTTCTACCCATAAATATTTTGGCATATTTTTGTCTTAGAACATTGCATGTGCCATCTCAACAATAATTTTATTTTTTATTTTTGCAACACCATTTTGTTGAGATGTATGTCAGGCTGTGAGCTTCTTCTTGATGCCATGCTCCTTGCAAAACTTGATGAATCTTTGATTAGTAAATTCTCCCTTTTAATTGGTTCTCAAAATTTTAAGAAAGTGCCCACTTTGTTTTTCAGCAAAAACTTTAAAATGTGTGAAGTAAGAAAATGCATATAATTTTTGCTTGATAAAATAGATCCACATCATGCAGGTATAATCATTGATGAATAGTATAAAATATCTTTTTTTACTAGGAGTGGAGTTTCTTGAGCGATCCCAAATATCTTCTTACATTAACTCCAATGGAACTTTTGCTCTTTAAAGATGATTTTGGAAATGACAACCTATGTGTCTTCCTAAAAATGCATCATTCACAAACTTTTTATTTCTTTTCAAAATGCATATAAGGAAGTCCAAGCACCATTTTTTTTTTCTGATTTAATAATTTAAGGCCATAAAAATTCAAATGGCCATATCTCAAATGCCATGGTGTGGATTGATATACATTTTCATATTTCATGGCATATTTATGCCCAAGTGGCATCGCCAAAGGAAAATTTTATTAGAGGTTATTTTGATGGTAGTTATAAAGTGCTTCTTATTTTTATCAAATATGATGCATTTATCATCATCAAAAATCAGTTTATAGCCTTTTTGAATCAATTGGCCAACATTTAATAAATTTTATGTGAGGCCTAGAATATAATAAACATCATTTTTATTGGCCTCTTTTCTTCTTTATAGCAATGCCTCTACTATCTATTTCTTACATTTTTCCATCACCAAATGTAACTTAAAATTTCTTACTTTCACCTAGTTTGATAAAGCAATTTTTATTGCTTGTCATGTGGTTTAAGCAACTACTATCAAGATACCGAATATCCTTTGATTCTTGAGAAGAAAATGTAAAATAAAATATTTAACCAAGAGATTAATATTTTTCACTAAAAATTGCTTCTTCCTTCTGCCGCTACCAACAATCTTTTTTCAAAACGAATGTGCTTTTGGCACCTCTTACATTTGTATCAGCAATCTTTTATATCATAATTATTTTTCTTGCATAGGCTACAATAAGAGCTTGATTTATCTTTGCTCCCTTGATTTTTGTAATTTTTTCTCCCTTTTCCACAGTAATTAGATGATCCCTTATTTTAAAGATTTTAACTATGGTCATTCTTCTTATCTCTATTATTTTTAAAAATATTTATTTTTGACTAAAAGACTTGCTTCAAAGGTGACTTAAATCTTTACATTCTCTCCTCATGGGATTGAAGAGATCCCATTAGCTCTTCTAGAATAAGTTTTGATAAATCCTTGGCTTTTTCAATTGCAACCATGACATGATTAAATTTTGCTAAAAGACATCTCAATAATTTTTTAATAGTTTTCTTATTTTCTATCATGTCTTTATAATTTCTAATTTGATTAATAATATTAGAGACATGAGAGAAGAAAATTTGCATTAATTTATCTTCATTGATCATTAAAATACTCTTAATAAAGATTGAAATTTGATAATGATTACGTTATCAAAGCTTTATGCTGACTCTTTAAGATTTCCTATACTTCCTTTGCAGTCTTAACATTCATGATCCTTGAAAAAATTGCATTACTTACCCCTTATTGAATGAGGAGTAAGGCTTTTGTATCTTTTTGCATATTTTGCTTGTACTTATTTTGTTTTGGAATAGTCTATGATGCTCACTTTTCTATGGTTGATTCTTGAAATTCTTACACCACTATTTTTCACAAATCTTGTAAGATGAATAATGTCTTCATTTTTATACTCTAAAAGTCATAAGTTTCAGCTTCAAATATGGGAATTGAAGTTTAAGTATGAAAGTGGTTAAATTTGCTGTAGATGTGAAAGTTATAGGGACTAATATGAGAAGTATAAAAATATAATGTTAAAGTGGCCAAATATAGATAGATGTTTTAAAAGTAAGGCTTTAATACCACTAATAGTTTTTAAATTAAAAGGAATGTAGCCTGAGTAAAAATTGAGATGGTATTATGGCATTTGGAAATATGGAGGTGAGAAAGAGAGAACAAAAGGAGCAAAGGATATGTAGCCCCTCTTGATTTTTTTACTATTTGTTTTTTTGAAGTTACAGTTTTTGAGATTACCTCTATCCCTATTTGTACTACTCGCTAGTCAGCGGGGTAAAGATTTTAATAATTCAAAACTTTCTTACATTGCTTTGTGCCAAAAAATTTGGAAGCTGCATGTCACGACGCACTCAGAAGAAGCAATCCAGAGGAGGTTTTAGAGTATCTAGAATCTTCCAGAGAAGATTAGAATACTCTTGAATCTTGAAGAACCTTTGAGAAACTATAAACTTCTAGAATTATGTACATAAATATCGCATGTAAATATCTTATAGAATATTCTAGAATTCAATATAGGCCATTGGATGTAATTGATCCCAACTGTCTATTGAGGAAGTAGGAAAGTTATAGAACAAGGGAGAAGTCTATAAATACCCCAACACTCTCATTTGTAACCAGCCAAGAAATTGGGCAATACAAGTATTCTCTTCAAGTTCTCTCTCTAGCTCTTTAGCTTACTCATCTTACCTACTTGAGGGTTCGGCTAACTTAGCCAAGATCAAGGGAGTTGGTCAAGCTAAGGCCAGCACGATTGAGGATTGGGAGAAAAGTTCCATAACTGTGACAACGTAGTATCAGAGCTTTGGTTCGAGGGAACCTAGTTCTACCATTGGTTTGAGGGAGCCATATTTGTAGGCAAGGATATCTGGTACAATTGAGGAAGTTGTTGTTCGCGTGGAAGAAGGGGAAGGGAGTCCCAACTACCACATGAGGGAGGTAAGAAAGGGCGAAGCTCTAACAAGTACGTGCTGAGGACTTTGCTACCTTGTTCGTGAAAGTCTCCGCACTAGAGGATGCCATACTGGAGATGGCTTTTAGGGTGGAGAAAGTAGAAGGTGACTTGAGTACTCTCAAGGCTCATTCTCTTGGAGAACTTGAGAGTCTGAAGACAAGCGTGGATGCCTTGCACAATGTTGAGGAGCAATGTGCTGAATCCATTCGATCATTTGAGGGAGTGGTAATGGATGCCATCATTGCTATGCAATACTAACTAAACTCCCTTAAGGCTTCATTGGAAAGCCAAGGGAGGAATCCATTAGTGGCTGGAACCAGTGGAGCGAGGGAAGTAAGGTTGAATCTTCCTAAACCTAAGGAGTTCAAGGGAGTACGCGACGCCAAGGAAGTGGAGAACTTCTTGTGGCAAATGGAGCGCTACGTTGAAGGCTTGGGGTTGAACGATGACCAAGCCAAGGTATATACTGCTTCTTTGTTCCTCACTTACAACGCTATGTTATGGTGGCGAAGGAAGCATGCCGACATAGAAAAGGGCCTTTACAACATTAATACATGGGAAGAATTCAAGAAAGAGTTAAAGAGGCAATTCTACCCAGAGAATGTGGTATATGAGGCACGCAACAAGCTGAGGGAGCTTAAACACAAGACCACCATCTCCGAGTATGTTCGTGAGTTTACAATACTTATGCTGCAAATTCCTAACTTGAGTAAAGAAGATTTACTCTTTTACTTCATCGATGGCCTTCAAAATTGGGCCAAGCATCAGTTGCAACATCGAGGGGTAAAAGACGTGGATGAGGCCATTGCCGTAGCCGAGAGCCTCACAGAATACCATAAGGAGAAAGGTGACACCTCTAAGCCCAAGTCTTCTAAACCTAACTAAGGAAAAGGTAGAGGAGACAAGGGCAAGGCGATGTACAAGAGTGGCAATGGCAAGCTACCTCAGAAGAAGCAATTTGATAATCAAAAGAAAAACTTTACCAACACTGTCGGGTGCTTCATATGTAAAGGTCCTCACAGAATGAAGGATTGTCCTAAGATAGGGATGCTGGCAACTATGGCTAAGGAACGAGAAGCTCAAGAAGAGAAGAAGGCAGGAATGGGGTCACTTCGACTCCTTAATGCCTTGAAGGCCAAGCCTGCTCCTAAAGTCCCTAAGGGTGAGGGGTTACTCTATGTAGAAGCAAAGTTGAATGGGAAACCTATTAGCATTATCCTGGACACTGGGGCTACTCACAACTTCATCACGCCTGAAGAGGCCAAGAAGGTTGGTCTCAATGTGGCATAAGGAGGAGGATAGTTGAAGGCCATCAACTCTTCTCTAACACAACTTCGTGGTACGGTGTGTGGAGTTGAGCTACACCTTAGGAGTTGGTGTGGCAAGGTGGACTTCTCGGTCATCCCTATAGATAACTTCAAGGTAATGCTTGGCATAGAGTTCTTAAGAAAGGTAAACGTCTGCCCTATGCCTTACTATGATTCAGTTTGTGTTCTTGAAAAGGGGGTTACTTGCATTGTTCTCGCTTCAAGGAGTAGTAGTGGGCCTCAGTTGTCTGCCATGCAAGTGAAGAAAGGCTTCAAAAGAGGAGAAGTCACCTACTTGGCTACTCTAAGGGAGGTGGGTACTAGGGAGGAGCCAAGTAAAGAGATTCCTCCAATCATCAAACATGTCCTAGAGGAGAATCAGGACATGATGCCGCCTGAGTTGCCCAAGAAGCTCCCACCTCATTGTAAGGTGGATCATAAAATAAAATTGGAGCCAGGGGCAAAGCCACCTACCTTAGCACCTTACCAAATGGCACCGCCAGAATTGGAGGAGTTGATAAAGCAATTAAAGGAGTTAATTGATGCTAAGCACGTTCAACCCTCCAAAGTACCTTATAGAGCACCGGTCTTGTTCCAAAAGAAGCAAGATGGATCGTTACGATTGTGCATTGACTATCGGCCTCTTAGTAAGGTAACTATAAAAAACAAATATCTTATTCCTTTGATAGCTGATTTATTTGATCGATTGGGCAAGGCGAAGTACTTCTCGAAGGTAGATTTAAGGTCTGGGTATCATCAAGTTCAAATTGTCGAAGGAGATGAGCCCAAGACCACCTGTGTGACACGTTATGGGTCTTTTGAGTGGCTGGTCATGCCATTTGGACTAATTAATGTACCAGCAACATTCTGCACATTGATGAATAAAATCTTTCATCCATACTTGGACCAGTTCGTGGTGGTGTACCTAAATGATATAGTTGTCTACAGTAACTCCTTAAAGGAGCACGCTGATCACCTGTGAGCTGTGTTCAAGATCTTGCGAGAGAATGAACTTTACATAAAGAAGGAGAAATGCACTTTTGCAAGGGAGAAGGTGCACTTCTTAGGACACGTCATCTCTCAAGGGACCCTACGTATGGATGAGAGGAAGGTACAAGCTATCAAGGAATGGGAGCCACCGACCCAAGTACTTAAGTTGAGATCCTTCCTTGGGTTGGTGAATTATTATCAGCGGTTCATCAAGAGCTACTATGCGAAGGCTGTAACACCTTAATCTACTATCGCTATCTAGCCTCTCACTGGGCTCGGTTTCATATGATTTCCAAAGAATCAACACCAATCCGTGGCATTTTCATGCTATGAATCGGGGTTTCATACACTCATCTTTTGCCCCGTGGGTCCTGTGAACCCATCATTTATATTATCAACTCAAACTTCACTTATACAACTCATACATAGCATAAATCAAACCATAAGCCATGGGTATGAAGCCAAAAACCAGAAAAATACATTTTCTCACTTGTGCCCAAAAGTCATATTTTGGCTCTAACTTTGGAAAATCATAACTAATTGTAGAAAATTGGGAATCTAGTAAACTTTAGCTTTCTGGAAATCTCTAAGTGTTAACTTTACACTAAAAATTATTCCTAATCAAAATCTTAGCATTTAAACCATGTTTGACATCGAAAATGGAAAGGAGGTCCGACTGTCACTATTTCTGGCCCAGGTTACTGTCATGAACTTCGAAAATTCATAATTAAATTCATAAAAATCCAATCTAGGCACACTATACCAATTTGGAAAGCTACGGATGTCTAATAGAGGAAAAAAATAAGTCTAGATCAGTTCAGTAGCCCCTACACCCAAAAAATTGATGGACCAGTAACGGAGGTCAGGTAGGCTCTCTGATGCTGATACAGAACTTCAGACAGTTTGTTCTCTCTCTACAGACCTCCGATTTAGGTGATTCTAGTTGGTATAGGTCACTGTGGTTATCTAGTTTATGTGTATAAAAATTCATGACATTTGGCTATCGTTTGGTCTATGAATGACATGGTTTCATTTTCGGACCTAATGAAATAGCACATGACCAAACCATGAATTTTTTCCAAATTCAACAATTCACCAAATATTCTCTAGACCTCCGAATATTACCCACTTTAGCTTCCCAAGAAGTTCTCTATAAACTCTAGAGGCACGCCAAATTTCATAGCAAGAAGAGCTCATCCGGTCATACTTTGATGTAGCTCACAAATTTACCGATTTTGGCACCCAAGAGGTCCAAAATGAGTCCAAATGGCCTCTCACACATTCTAGCCACTCATAGACAAGTTTGAAAGCATAAAACTAAGATATATAACAAGTCCATGTGGTCCAAATCAACACACATTCCAAATTCACTATGCTATGGCAAAAAATACACTACTTCATTCATTCAACAAAAGGGGCAAAACCCTCTTTTCTATTACTTTGGCTATCAACATAGTTTATACATCATCATTTCATACATATACACTTGTTACAATAGTTACACCTCAAAAATAGTGGGCGCATATTCGTTGTGGCACCACTTTACATCAAAAAGATCAAAATAAAACTAACATTCTCCTATACATGCTCCTAGGCTCCTTGGTGTGCACTTGCTTTTCCTTGTGCTCCACCTAGCATGTTAAGTTGGGAGGGGAAGGGGTGAGATTCAAGGAATCTCAGTAGCTCATGCACTCATTTAAGTAAACAATCAAGGCATATAATAAGTCAAAGCATGTGAATAAGTATTTAGTCATTCTCAAACATCCAACACACGTTGTACATGCTATGGAAATCACAACAATGCCAAAAATGGGCTCCAGGGACTTTTGGTCTAGCCTCACCCGAGTTTAGGGACTTTTGGATGGCCTCACCCGAGTTTAGAGACTTTCGACTCGGCCTTACTCGGTTGAGACTTTTGGCTTTGTCTCACCCAATCTCAATGGATTTTTGGCTTTACCTCACTCATCTCAAGGGACTTTCGGCACTACCTCACCCGAGTAATGCTCATAATCCATCACACAAGCATATTGTCAACAATGTATCATGGCAATAACATATGGCATATTTCACATAACAAGTATATACATAAACATACAATGACTATTACATCCAAGAATGCAACAAGAAAGAGTGGAAAGAGAGCTACCTTATCAGCCAAGGTCAACACTAGCTTTTCCTTTCAATTTCTCTTCTCCCTTCTTAGGTTCACAATCACACCTTGATGGAGGTGTTTCTCTTGAGCCTAGACACACAAAAGCATGCAATTACTCTCTTAGAATGTAATCTTTCAGATCAAACTCTCCTAACATACCAAAACCTAGAGTTCTCTCTCTCTCTAGAATGCCATCAACTCTTTCTCTCTCTCAAGCTCCCATGCTAGTGGAAACAACATTTTCAAAGAAAACACAAAGATTCAAAGGTGTTTTCCACTTTTCCTATTTTGATCCATGCCCAAAATCCAACCATTTTCACAAACAAAACCGTAGGAAGAGAGGGCAAAGAGAGGAGATCAGAAATCTAAGAAGAAATGGGAGAAATTTACTTACCTTTCCCTTGCTCTCCCTCCTTCTCTTGGTCTCTTTCACTCTCCACGCCTCTTTTCTCTCCTTGGGTCGAAGTCTAGGGCAGATATAAGAGAAGAAATGAGTTTGAGCGTTTAATGAAGTCTAATTCTCGCCTTTTACTCTCTTCTGGACTGACCCTCGCTACGGTGAAAATTAACCTTCGCTATAGCGAGCTTGTGTTATCTGGCTTCACTATGGCGAGGTGTAACCTTCGCTACGGTGGGCTCGTATCAATTCCCTTCGCTATGGCGAGATTTGACCTTCGCTATGGCGAACTCGCGTTAGTTCTAGACCTCACTCTTGCTATGGCGTACGCTACGGCGAGCTGCCCCCTGGTTTCTGTATGGACTGCTGCCTGCACTCGCTATAGCTAGAATCACCTTCGCTATTGCGAACAGGCACTCTCGCTGCAGCGAGACCATTTTTTGCTATTGCAAGGAAACTTGGCAAAATTTTCAGATTTTGAATTTTCTCCACTTTCTACTTTCTTTTCCTTTCCCTTTTTCCCGGTTGTTACAAAGGCAGCCCCACTTACTGAGTTGTTAAAGAAGAATAGATCATAGGCCTGGACGATGGAATGTTAAAAGGCCTTTGAAGACCTAAAGGCGGCAGTAATGGAGGAACCAGTGTTAACTCTCTCGGATTTCTCCAAACCATTCGAGGTACACATAGATGCCTTGGACTTTGCTATAGGAGGGGTCCTTATGCAAGAGAGGCATCCAATCGTCTTTGAAAGTCGCAAGCTGAATGACACCGAAAGGAGGTATACTGTACAAGAAAAGGAGATGACTATAGTGGTGCATTACTTGCGCACTTGGAGGCACTACTTGCTAGGGGCGAAGTTCATGATCAAGACTGATAATATGGCGACGAGGTACTTCCAAACATAAAAGAAGCTGACCCCCACGCAAGCTAAATGACAAGACTTCCTGGTTGAGTTTGATTATACATTAGAGTATAAGCCAGGAACATCTAATGTGGTGGCTGATACACTTAGTCAACAGGTCGAGTTAGCTGCCCTAAGTTAGGTGAAGGGAAACCTGATGGCCAAGATCAAGGAGGGTATAGCTCAAGACCCATTGGCCCAACAATTGGTGGAGCTAGCTAAGGGAGGGAAGAAAAAGAAATTCTGGGTTGAAGATGGTCTTCTTTATACTATGGGACGACGAATCTTTGTCCCCAAGTGGGCCAACTTGAAAAAATAGTTAATCAAGGAGTGTCACGACTCCAAGTAGGCTGGCCGCCCTGGGCAAAGGCAAACCTTGGCATTATTGGAGGTAACCTATTATTGGCCACACATGAGAGAAGACGTGGAGCTTTATATGAAGACCTGCCTTATTTGTGAACAAGACAAGGTTGATAATCAATTACCTGGAGGATTGTTCGAAGCCCTATCCACACCAAGTCAACCTTGGGAGAGCATCTCCATGGACTTCATATCAGCTTTGCCGAAGTCTAAGGGGTTTGGATCCATCATGGGGTGGTGGATCAATTTTCTATGTATGGTACATTCATACCTGCCCCAACCGATTGCACCGTAAAGGAGGCTACTCGATTATTCTTCAAGAACGTGGTGAAGTACTAAGGGCTTCCAAAAACTATCATCAGTGATAAGGATCCTCAGTTTACTGGAAAGCTATGGACCGAGTTATTTAACATGTTGGAGACGGAGCTACACTTCTCAACAAGCTTTTACCTACAAACGAATGCGTAAATTGAGAGGGTGAATGCCGTGTTAGAGTGTTACTTGAGGCATTTCATGAGTGCTAACCAAAAAGACTGAGCAAAGTTGCTGGATGTGGCCCAGTTCTCTTACAAATTACAAAGGAGCGAGTCCACGAGGAGGAGTCCATTCGAGGTAGTAATAGGGCAACAACCACTCACTCCCCATGCTCTTGCCATAACTTACAAGGGCAAGAGTCCTGAAACATTTCACATGGCTAAGTCTTGGCAAGAACAAGCAGACGTGACAAGATCCATCCTTGTCAAGGCGGGCAAGAGAATGAAGAAATTCGCTGACAAAAGAAGGCGTGATGCGAAATTTCAAAAGGGAGATCAAATAATGGTAAAACTTCTCCTACAACAGCTCAAAGCCTTTCGAAAGGTTCACAAGGACCTCATTCGAAAATATGAGGGACCTTATAAGGTGATCAAGAAGGTAGGAAGAGTTTCTTATAAGTTGGACCTTCCCCCTCATTTGAAGATTCATCCTGTCTTCCATATAAGCATGCTCATGCCTTTTTATGAAGACAAGGATGATCCGAGTAGAGGAGTATCGGTACATGCACCACCTGTGATGACGAAGTCATTTGATCGACAAGTTGAAGATATACTCGCTCACAGGGTTGTACGTAGGATAGGGGTACCACCAAGTACCCAATACTTGATCAAGTGGAAGGGCCTGCAAGAAAGTAAAGCAACATGGGAAGTACAAGAAGATCTTTGGTAGTTTGAAGACCACCTATGCTGGTATAGAGATGAATCCGTGACAAGGGCGTCACCAGAATAGGTGGAAGAGAGTGTCACGACGCATTCAGAAGAAGCAATTCGGAGGAGGTTTTAGAGTGTCTAGAATCTTCCAAAATGTTCCAAAGAAGACTAGAATACTCTTGAACCTCGAAGAACCTTCGAGAAACTAGAAACTTCTAGAATTATGTACATAAATATTACATGTAAATATCTTATAGAATATTCTAGAATTTAATATAGGCCATTGGATGTAATTGATCCCAATCGTCCATTAAGGAAGTGGGAAAGTTCTAAAACAAGGGGAAAGTCTATAAATACCCCCACACCTTCATTTGTAACCAACCAAGAAATTGGGCAATACAAGTGTTCTCTTCAAGTTCTCTCTCTAACTCTCTAGCTTACTCATATTGCCTACTTGAGGGTTCGACTGACTTAGCCAAGATCAAAGGAGTTGATCAAACTAAGGTCGGCACGGTTGAGTATTAGGAGAAAAGTTTCAAGACCGTGACATGCCGCTGCCACTTTAATCCTAGCAAAATAAATGACTGTGGCTTTTCGTTACAGCTATCACCTTGTGCATCAGACTTGCCGCCGCCCTATAGCATTAATTCACTCTATTTGTATTATTTGATTGTGAAGGTAGATTTTTTAAATTATTTTGTTTTCTAATACTCTCTTCTTTTCTGAGGAATCTAGAGTTGAGTTGGATGAGGAGCTGAACCAAGAAGAAATTTTATGGCTCCAGAAGTCTAGAATCACTGAAGTGCCTTCCTACCATAGTTTAACAATGTGGGAGCTGGTTTGGAAGTGGAGAGGCCAAAGCAAATCCAGTGCTTCTTATAGCTGTTCTCCATGACAAACTTATGACAAACAAGCTCAAGAGTAGACAGGGTCTATCTTTGTTGTACTATGAGTGGTGTCCCGGGGTAGAAGAGGATGGGCTTCATATTTTATATAATTGTCGCCTCGCGCAGAAAACATAAACATGACTTGTGAAACCATCCTACAGAAGTCACATTTTTGCATGGTCTTTAGAAGATTGGGTTAGTCACAATCTCGCTCAAAGAACATAATTGTCCCCTCGCTCAGAGAACATAAACATTTTGCATGGTCTGTAACTTGGGGCTTTAGGGTTTAGCTACTCTGGAAATGGAGGAATGCTAGCCTGTTCGTCACGAGCTTCACTAGACATGATGATCCGATTACTACTATTATGACGGTTCGCGACAAGTTAATGGTGCCAAGCCACCCTAGGATGGCAAGACCAAAATCCGAAGAGAGGGTGGGTGAAACAAAATGGTGATGGCTCAGTGGGTCTGCATGGGGAAATGACGGGTTATGGATGTTTGCTAAGAAATGACCAAGGAGAGATGAGCTAGCCATAAGCTTGGGTCGTGTTCTATCTTGATGGCTAAGTTGTGGGGTATTAAAACAAGCCTCTCTTTGGTAGGGGACCTTGGTTTCAAGCTTATAGAAATGGAGTCTGATTCGAAGGGTGTGGTGGATTGCATTACCTCACTTACCCGTTGTCAACTACCAAAAATCAAGTTATGCATAACATTCTCCTGGATCTTAAGAAGAATTGGTGTGTCAATTTTTACCATGTCTAGAGGAGTGTAAATAAACCTGCAAAAGGGTCAACAACAACGACATAGCTTAACAATCTCTTCATATAGACCTTATTTAATGATGCAACATTTAAACTATGAAATTTTTCTTTATCATTAAGACTTTTTGCTTTATAGAAAGAAATAAATTGGAGATTCCAACCAAGTCAAATTTTCAATCTCATTGTTCAAGTGCCACATCATCAAACAATAAGGACATGCGTAAAAAGATTACTAAATCATGTCAGTTAACTAGTTAACATATTTAAGATAAGGACTATATCAATGACAAAAGTTAGTTTTTAGGATTGTAATGATAAGCTTTAAAAATGGAGGGCAGGGTAACTTTAATTCACTTTTTATTTGTATGCAATATTTTTAAAAAATATTATGATAAAATTAAATATTTACCTTAAGTCTTTCAAAATATAAACCAAAACTTTTCACCAAACAACAAAAAAACAAACGATAAAATATAGTTGAATTTCATGTAACCACAAAATAATTATATAAATTAATTTAATTTAAACACCGAATGTGTCCTCAATATTTGTTTAATATACATTCATTTGTCATCTTATTATTAAAAATACTCTATCCTTTATCTTACCCCAAAAAAATACTACACCATTATAAACACAGATGATTTTTAACAATATATTATACAAAAAATAAAATTAAATGAAAATTTCCAAAAAATTAGTTAGAGATGGACAACTTATTCTAGAATGGCGCCTGTTCAGCACCTATTTTCGAAGACATATGCAGTAGGTCTTACTTTTATTTGTTTATTTATTTTTTGTTTATGTTTGCCATCTAAATAATCACATTTTATAAGAAAATAGTGACATTTAAAACATTAACAATTGCCTATCAAAAAAAACATTAACAATTATTTATGAATAATAATTAATTTATTTAAAGTAGCTCATAACTTAATAATCATGCTTTAAACTAACTTTTCATATCATCACTTTAAATTTTACTAACACTAAACCTACAAAAAAAATTTTAGAAAAATAAAACTTTTCAAAAATGAATACATTTTTAACTATGGTTATTCTATTAAAGTATGTCTGTTGAGGTGGTAAATTGAAAATAAATTAAATAAGATGTAATAAGAATCAAGATACATCAAGTATCAAATATACTGTTAGGAATATGATGGTCAAATAGCAGCCCTAAAAAATACGGTGCCTCTTTGGGAACCAAACGATAACTTCCTCTTAAGTTTGTTTAAGTTATCCATATATTTGATTCCACGTCGAATCAGTTGTCTATATGATATTTTAACCCAGTAATAATCTTTTCTAAACAAAAATCTCATTGAATCGTCTCTCTAGAACTATTTATCTGTATGCATGATCTAAATATAAACACACTTTTAAGAATTTCATTGCTCAAAAACCTGTGACACCTTTTGGACGCTACAGCCGCCCCTTTTTTTGAACTCCTAATTCTTTAGATTTTGTGATTCCTTTATAATTAAAAATAAAAAATAAAAGTAAAACAATCTATGGACTTGTAAAAATTAACTCATTTAATTTTTCATCAATAAAGTTTACAGCCAAGCTTCGCTCTAAGGCAAACCAAGAAAAAACAAAAAAGAAGACGTAATATAATTCAAATCTAGAACGAAATTAGGTTCTGTCATGTTGATTTCAGGAATAGAGAAACCACATCCCAAATCATCATAAGACTCCTTTGTATCCTAAACCAACACCCAAAGTCCCACATGCATTTAGAATGTTTTTAACATGGTTCTATTGCTTTGAAAATCTCTCTAATTATAATTCAGCTTATATTTTTTTTTTTTTTGGTGAAGAGTATAGAAGTTGTGAGCTCATATGAAACAAGCGGCTCCTTTTTTTTTTTTTTCCGGGGGCCAAGCTCCTTGGTTGAACAACTAATTTAACGTAACTTCTAAGGGTGTATTTGATATGCAAAAATGATCTTTAATGTAAATAAGAATAAGAATGGAGTAGAATTTTATATTTCAAATTATGTTTAATATAACAAAAAAATAAATGAAAATATCTTTTTATTTGAGTGTTTAATTGAATAAAAATAATATAAAAAGAAAAAGAAAAAAATGACAAAATAACCGAAATACCTCTTATATCAAAATAATATTAAAATATTAATTTTTAAATTGAGATAAAAGAAAATAAACATATTTTCCATCAAACAACCTTAAGCAAAATCTTCATCCCTAGACACACCAAAGCTTCATCCTCCATCTTCTCACATTTTTGTCCTCCATCAAGACCGTAGCCAACCTGAAAACGGAGCCATCGAAGAGAAGAGAAGCTTCGTCCTCTTAAACAATACAAAAACGAAACAGCAGAGAAGAAAAGAGGACTCACCCCAGATTTCCAACTTCTTCACCTCTAGCACGGCAGATTAGGTACCTGACGATGATTGGTGGAGAAGGGCGTGACAATACACGTTGGACGAGCTAACCTGAAAGCTCGGTGGAGGATAAAGCTCGACATGTACTGTGGCTAGAGACATCGAGCAAGCTGTTGAGAAGATTATGGGGCAATATGGTTAGAAATTTTTCCTTTCCCATGGTTGAAGGTCCATTCCAACAACTTTACAAAGGATAGCAAATTCCCATCTTAGTGTCAATGTCCAAACCCATGATAAGGGAAAGCTAGCATACCAAACAAACCAATTGCATTCCTTGTCCTTTCTCCCATTCATTCTCTCCCTACCCAATGTACCAAACATTGCTCTTGAAGTACCAATTGAAAATATGATGGTCAAATAATTATTCTCATCAACTGAAAAAGTTTAAATTTCTTGACACATTAAAATTAAAAAGTATTTTTTTCTTCTGCAAAACTTTATTTTTGTCAGATCTGGCAAAAAAAATAAACAAGTATTTTATTTTTAGTCTACTAAAAAAATGAACACTTGTACATTTCCTTTTTTGTATACTCCAAGTTTGACCCAAACCCAGGTTGGGCCGAATATATGCTAATCAAAAATAGGAACAACTCTTTTCCCGACATAAACCACCCCAAATGAAGTTGCCCTCGGCCCGGGATAACATTTTTATGATTTTTTATCACAAATACGCCAGTCTTCACAATTCCAATTACAAAGAACTGCATAATGTATTGAAGTGGAGCTTTCTCATGAATTCAAGTGATACATGTCTTAGGGCGCTACTAAGCAGCAAAAAGAAAGGCATAATCAAACAAAACGACGTTGCCTTTCAAGAACTACAAGGCTATTCAAGAACGTAATCCCAGAATTACAAATGCCATGTCATGAATGACCGCTAATTCCATCACTGACCTCCGCGAATTGCAACAGGAAGAGGTTGAACAGCTGCTAGAGGGTTTACTTGATACGTAAATGCAAGCTGCCACATATCTACCCATGCCCTCTTCACAGCAGCCACTTGTCTTCTTACAATCCTAAACCATGTGGAACTTGCTTTTATGTTAGAGATTCAATTTTCTAGAGATATGAGGCATAAATCATTATTCAAAGGATAAGGCACTAAAAAAGAAAAAGGATAAAGCAGTAAATTCAGAGATAAAAGGCACTAGATCCATGAATTCTTTAAAATCTTACCCTTCATATTAAGTAATATTAGTGTTCAATAAATGACTTTAGAAGTTTCTTAGGAATGCTATATAAGAGACAATAGTATCACACATGATCAAATTCTATAATGGAATATTAGAATATACTACCTTTTATTCAATCACACTATTTCTCTTTAGGACTTCTCGTATCTAACAAATTTGAGTAACTAGAAACAAGCAACTTTCGATACTTGTTCGTTTCAGTCTCTCTGTTACAAATAGCTAATAGTAGTATGAAAACAACTAACATTTTAATCATACAAATCCACGAACGACAGTTTGAATGAACAAACAATAATTTTCAAGAAATTTTCGTTGAAATTCTTTCATACTTAGCTTTCCATTACGTACACAGACTTCAGTTGCAGTAGACTCTGCGGGATAAGAAAATGAATAATTTGTTGTATGGTAGAACAGGCTTTCCAGGTGGCCAAGGGTCACCCAGGCCTACTGAAAAAATCCTATTTGAGTAAATTTTCTCCTCATTACTTGACCACGAGACACATCAGAAAATAAACTTGACTTTGTTCTTGATTTGAAGCTAAAATTGTTAAATATAAGACCCTAGCCTATATCAAGTGGAAATAAGAAATTCCCCCAAAAAAATGATAAAATAACAAATAAAATCCTCAGTCAAATAACTGAAGCTAAAGCTAAATACTAGCAAAATTAGAATAAATTATAGCAATGGCCAATGGGCAACCTTGATTTACAAAAAATGAGGCCCTAGGCTCAACATGATGAAGATCTTTTAGACAATCAAATAGGTTAAACCCATTAGAGATGGTATGGCACTAAAAGAAACTCTTCCTACATATTTTACAAATCTCATAACTTCTACATTAGAATTATACGTGAGAAGTGACAGAGCATGCATACAGATGCTGCCCATTTGATTTTTTTAGCACTCTGAGTTCCACGTACGCTAAGATGCTCCACGCTGTCAACTCCATGATACATTTTCACTATTTTTTTTTATTTAATGACTTGTTCATCGTTGTTTTATAACTAATGGTATATCTTAAACATTAGATGCATACAAAAACAACTTCAACATTGTTAGCATTGAAACTTCTTATTTAAATAAATACCTTCATACCCTTCATTCAATCTCAATTCCAATTCGAATCATCCAATCGTGCCTACCAAAATAAAAAAGAAGAAAAACACAAAAGAATGGAAGAAGACAAATAGTAATCATCAACTCTGGAAATCTTCAGCCACAGAAAGAAAGGTCCTTTTTTAGGCTAATGTAGAAAAAGGGAGGTCAATTTAAAAAGATGTTTATTTTGTTTGAAAAAAAAAAAGGGTGGGGATCATGCTTTCTAAGGTGAGATGATCTGGATGATAAATACTTGAAGAATATGAGTATACTCTAGAACTTGCTTATCAGAAGGCATGAATTCAAGTGAGAAATAAGTGAATACCTTTTTACACTAGCTTGCTTCTTCCTGAAAACGTAATATATGAGCAAGATCAAACAACCAAGCATTATATTCCCCCTAGATATGACAAACTGAGCAGTGCCAAACTTCAAATTGAGAGCACGGAAGCACCAGAAACATGGTTCTATTCGTTCAGACAATTTTAGAATCACTTCTTTTGATTTGAACTTTTTGTTGTCTGGATATTTGCCTTTCAAGGCTTCACATGCGTGTAATTCTGTTAGAGAACAAGCTTCATTATTATTGGCTGCTGACTGCGCAAGGGAAACCTCAGATAAGTTGGTAGATTTAAAAGAATGCATAGAGTGTAACCTCCTCAAAAGTCCCTATGAAAATAGAGGAATAACATTAGCCAGTAGATAAATTTCTTTCTTATAAGCATTAATCAAATCAACCATATTTACCACAACTATCATTCTATTTGGTGCAAATACAATGTCATTTAACTATAAAGAAGCAAGTGTAGAATCCGAAAAGACACAGCTGATTCTAAATGGTGTCAACATAGGCAAATAAATTCAACTTACAATTGACAACCAGACCTAAGTCCATCTAATATTGGTATCAACAGTAAAAGGGGCAACCAAATGAAAAAAGAACAATGCTAACTAAATTTTGCAGCTCTCAACAAGGTCAGAACTACATAATCATTTTAATGATAATGCCACTAATTTAAAAAAAGCAACAATTGTTATTTTTCCCTGCATTTTTCCCCCATAAACAAGGTAGATTATTAGATTGCAGAGAACATGTTCTATTCCCAATCAATGGAGAAAAAGAGTTAGATTCAGATATCTTAAAAACAAATGTGTTAATGGCACGCTGTGACATGTGGCACAATGCCACAAAGTGTTGCGCCTTGCAACACTTGGTGTTGCAAATTGCATATTGTGTGCCATGACATTCAAACATGAGCAATTTCTGCCGCAAGTTGCATGCACCACATGTGCCACATGGAAATAAGACCAAAATATGTGCTATTTTCTCTGTTTTATGACTTCATCCATGTCAGCACTTCCTTCCTCCTCTATTTATTCACTGTTTCATGACCTCATCCAGAAGACTCAGCTTTCTCATTTTCCAGTTTACCCATTTGGATTGGATCTCTACTGTTATGAGGATATTGAATATGTTATTCTGTCTTCAACTTTTTGTAAAGCTGCCAAGCTCTCAGTTCCTTTAAACTTGTTGATGAAGATGTTACTGATTCATAAGAAATTGAAAAGGACTTTAAGGGATTAAAAAATAATAATATTTGTGATAGTATTGCCTATGATGAAGATAATGGCCAAAACTCCTAAAGTCACAATTGTTAGTGACATGGCACAGCATCACGGCATACTGGGCAATGCCACAGATGGGCATTGCAAATTTCATATGGCACAAGCCATTTGAAGGGGAAATAGGCCCCCTTCATCAAGGGTGTTTTTAATCCTTAACTCTCACAGCCCCAGCCCCAGCCCCAGACGTTTCTGTCACAGCCCCTAAGGCCTTGTTTGGTTCAAAGGAGGGGAGGGGAGGGGAGGGGAGGGATTTTAATGGAGGGGAAGGGAGGGAAGGGAAAGGATTTTAATGAAGGGGAGGGGAGGGGAGGGGAGGGGAGGGGAGGGGAGATATATTGTTTGGCTCAGGAGGGGAGGGGAAATAATAATATATAGACCATTTTACCCTTTATATATTTTAAAAGTAATGATAATACAATTAATTATTTTTTTATTTTTAAAAATTTAATATTTTCACCACCAAATTAAACAAATGTCAAAAATTATTTATAATTATAATTATTTAAAAAAATTTGTAAATAAATAAAACTAATTAAATAATTATTTCAACAAATATATAATTTTATATATTTTATTTCATGAAATTAAAATGTATCTGAGTTAGGAACATTGACATGTTTATTTTTTCCTCAATATGACAATATATCTGTATTAATTGATAAGTTAAAATTTTTCTTCAATCATACTTATAAAAATTTTATAAAATATAAAATTAATAATCAAATAAGGGCATTTTGGTCTTTTTTCCCACTTTCCCTCCCAATCCCCCCAAATTGGAGGGAGAGGAGAGGAGGGGAGGGGAGGGAAAGTTTTATTGGAAAGTTTTAATAAAACTTTCCCTCCCCTCCCCTCCAAAAACACTTGCCAAACAAGGCCCTCCCCTCAAACCAAACAAGGGGTAAGACATCAGCGTCTCTCGCTGCCTCAACATCTGTCACATCTTTCCCCTCTTCATTGAAGCACTTGAGGAAGTGATTGCAGTTTAGGAATTTCCTTCTGTTTATACTAAATTGCTCTTATGTTGGATCTCTGTTCTATCTCTCTCTCTGCCCCTCTTTGTTTCTGTTACATCTCTCTTTCTCCATTGCTTTTTTTATCCTTTTTCTCCTTTTTAGAGTTCAGAATTAATGACAAGAAATATTTCAGTTATGATAGTTATTGTTGGAATAGTGTAACAGCTAGGTTAAAATAATATGTGTGCCATTAACTAGTGGGCTGAGCCTGTTCTAATTATTTTACTCTTGTAGTTGACCTTATCCTGTTATAATAAATAGACACATGGAGAACCTCACATCATAAGTCAATGATTCCATTCATACTCTTCTCTCTTCTTTGTACTCACTGATTAAATTCAACAATTATGATTATGAACGAACAAATTGATAGATGACAGTTATAATTATGAACTTATGAGCAAATCGATAGATGTCAGTTATAGTAAGTTTGAAATTTAGGGAATGACATTTTATTTATTTATTATTTTTTGGTAAAACAACGAGGCCAATGGAAATAGTCCAGGGGCACAGAAAACCCCATCAAATCACCATACAACAATAAACTCAAGCCAGGAGGAGGAAAATGGAGAATATGAGCCCCTATTTTCATTTTCATGCAGAATGATCTTGTAATTTTTGCTTGATACATTTGGGATATGGATGATTGTTGGAGTTATTACAAGTTGTGTTTTAAATATGAGTTAAGTGTTTCATATATATTAACATATGTGTTATTTTTTACTAGTTTATTTTATATCTATTTTGAGTTATGTAATTATGTGCACTGCACTTCAATGTTGTCACAAGCCGTGCACTACACTGTGCACCATAACTCCAAGAGCCCCCATTGCAATAGTGTGCCACTGACCATCAACAACTATGCCAAAAATTTGTCAATTTTGACATGTTTATGCTTTAAGTACTTGATATTATATTTTGTACATGATACATTTCAGGTTTGAATGATTTTTGAAGTTGGTATGAGTTATGGTTTAAGAACAAGTTTTCCATATATATTAGTGGCTGACTTGTTTTGTCTGTGCATTATTGTTAACCTGGATTATATTAATTTAAGGGCACAAAGCACAATGGTGGGCGCCATGGCTCCAAGAGAACTTTCTGCAACAGCACACCTAGTGCCATTAATAACTATGAAATTGACAAAATACTTTATTCTAATGAACCTGATAGAGAAGAGAAAGGTCAACATGCTCACTAGTATATGATAGTATCGCTCAAAGAAGATGAACATGCACAACTGTTACTATAAGGATTTTGGAGGTAAGCAAGAGAAAAAATAAGATCCAAATTTAAGTAAAAATTCTATCCACAAGAATGAGTTATGGGGACAAAATCAGTAAGCATGGCCAAAATAACCCCCAACACCCTGCTTTAAGTTTCAGATTTTACATGCGCAAGGCAATTCTCTATGAATCATTTATTAATTAAACTCAATTTTTCATCCTATATACACAAGTTCAAACATGCATTCATGTGCGTGCGCGTGCCCCCCCCCCCCCCGCCACCCCACCCCCCAACAAAAACAGAGACACACATATAAAAAGAAGAAAGGAAGAAAACTATTCACATAGACTCAGAGCAGTTATAATTGATATAAAATCACTTTGTATATTATGGAATCAATTTCTAGGATGTGCGTCAGCATCTAACAACATTTAATGCTCAATCACATCAATCACTCCAGTTATACATGTCATTCAGCAGAAATTCAGTTGATTCATTCCGAACACTGAATTCCAACTAGCAAATTGTGCATTTTCAATCAATCAAAACCACTTGATAGCTCCGTTTTCACACTTACAGTTTAAATGCCTAATCATGAAAGCATTACATCAATTTAAAACAATCATGGATGATATAATCTGCAGGATACACCCTAGTTTACCTGTTGTTTTTCCTCAGGTAATGAAGCTTTTTCAACCCAGGAAATTGCAAGATCTACATCATTTAGAACTGTTGCAAGAAGTGTGACAGCATAGAACTCAACAATTTCCACATACTTATCAATTCCTAGAGCAAATTGCATATTATATCTGCTTTCACACTCTAAATTTGCTTCTGCTACAATAGTGCAGTATTGGTCATCCCCAAGAATCCATCCATTAAGAAACTCTTCAAGAAATTCTCGAACAGCAAAAGGAGAACCATCTGTGATTTGGAAACAAGCCCTGACCCAAAAGGAGAAAAAATGAACATCATTCTTATCATATATTCTACTATTGAATGTCATATACACTGGCATATATTACCCGGAAGATATAAACAAGAGAATTACCCTTAGACAATATTGCAAGAGTACAGTATGCATACCTACACCTAACTTCTATTTAGGCTTGCACAAGATGCACAAGCCGTATAAATTTTGTCCACCTCATTGTGGTAGACAAGTGCTGCTTCAATAAGATGCAATGTCAAATGAGCACTTCATCATACAACGGAGAAGAGGAATAAAATTAGATAACTCCACATTAACCAGGTTTTATACTTGGGGATGATATAAATCTGGTGTCTAGAAAAACATCTCCACGACCATCCAATTAGGTTTTGGGAAGTAACATCGGCTGTCTTATCCTTTTAGTTTTGATCATATACAACTGAAAATCTTGATATCACCATTTTACATTTTAAGAGGAAATATAGGGCCAAAATAAAATATATATCCTAAATGACCTATTTCTGGTTTGTAGGAAAGAACTATTCATATTAGATGAAAATGAACATAAATGGAGGATATTAAACAAATGAAGGGTAACAGATGTCATCAGACCCAAGCTAAGCATACCCAGTAAGAAGAACTTGCGCAGGAATGAACTTTACTGACACAAAATATGGTCTGAGTTGATTCAGAATTTCTGATGTCCTGCAAAAGTCCAACATTCAAGATATTTAGAGAATTGTATATGTAAGCCTTAAAGCATGTCAATTATTTCTTACCCAACAAAGTCCAGATCAATCATTAAAAGCACGATCATAAATAAACATAATATTAGGTCGAAAGTAAGAAATAGTCAATCAAAATGGTTTCATCTGGAGAAGAGGACAGAAGCATACAAATGATTGTGGGAAAAAGAGGTCAGCTAGAGCCTTGAAGGAAAAAAAAACATGTAGTTTGCCTCAACATATGACCATCAATATAATGCACAGCTACCAAAATATCATCTGACTAAACCCTAATTCTTGCAGTGGCCTAGCATTAACAGTACTGATATATAAAACATTTGTTGCTCCAGTTTTAACAACAGCAAAATGAGACAAACGTACTCATGAAATAAAGATACCTCCCGAGTTCCTTTAATGACTGAACCAGCACCATAGCAGTTGATTCCAACATGTCATACACTTGAGCAGCTTCTTCTTCGGTTGCTATGCTTCTACCATGATCACGTAAACGCTTCAAAATAGAGAAAGCTAATGACGCGGCTCCTTCGAACTTGGAGCAAACAAGGTAGCTACAACAGGCAATAGAAACATAATCCAACACAGTAACATGATTTTCAACATAAATTATGTGGAAGAAATTCAAACACAAATGATTCATTAGGTTCAAAAGTACCATAGCATTTTTCATCCTAAGACATTTTTGGAATATCTTGTTAAATTATAACAATAGAATGATGAAAAGAAAGTTATTGCAAAACTAGTAATATTCTTACAATAAATACCGAAGCAGAAGACGAAAGGTTTCTTTCGGTCTCCTTCTTCTTTTCGAAAACCAAACATTTCAGCTGCAAAAAATGTTTACCTCTCTGCAAGTTCGATCTCTTTCCACATCGCAGAACTAGTTGTAGCGGTGATAATTTCCATCCTCTCGTATTGCGGTAATGATCTACTAAGGTTACTCCACCTCACTCAACCACAATCAACCTATCAACTCGATGTTTGCTGCGCTTGGGAGGTCAGGCAGCTTGGGCCCATCCTGATTAATAAATTCTCGAATATCATGGCCTTCAACATTTTCTTCCTAGAAAAAAGAATTTGGTATTTTTAGTAAATTTGGTATTTTTTTTAAATATACATTCTTATTCCCAAAATCTCAAATTACACTACACTTAAAGTTTAATATTAAATTGTTTTGAAAAATATCTCTCATTAACCTAAAGATTTATCAAAGCTATCATCTTCGTATACCACTTTTTCTAACATTCAATCTACTATTCTCTTTTTTATCTACTTAAACCTTATTTGGTATCACTACAAGAAATTAAAAAAAAAATTACATAATGATTATTATATTTTTATAATTATTAGTCAACAAAATTAATTTTTTTATTACTTTTTTAAAGTAAAGACATTACAATTATTTTTATATATAAAATTATTTTTTATTTTTATTTTTATTTTTAACTTTTTATATACTAATTGAGTTTAATTATTATCAATTTCCACTCCCTCATTATATCATATATTACATATTACTATTCCATAGTTAATACCTATGTTGCATGTATCCATGATAATATTATCATAAAAAATGAGCCTCAACTCATTGTTCATGGTAACCCTATGCAATCATCACAATATTTCATTTATTCTAAGATACCGTAGGACTTTTAGATTGTCTAGGATCTCAAAGAAATTCCATGTATCAATATTACACTTATCTCATGTAACTTTTTGCCCACAAATATATTGTACTTTGAGTAAAGTGACAAAATGGCTTCTATGATGCACTTCAATTTTGTATCAATCTGTGTTTGATTTGTCATAAAATATCATGAAAACATAAAAATTAAAAAAAATCTTGCATAAGTTTCATACAAAATGCAAATGCATTGTTCAACATTAAAAGAAAATAAAAGCTCTTCACACAAACTATATAATGACATAAATGTTAACATACTAGGAAAACTACTTAATCGCTAAAATTCTAGTAAATAAAAAATACAATTTGAAATAATCAAATATTAACAAAGTTGATGTAGTAAAAATACACAAAAATTGGAGAATGGACCAAAATTTTGAGAGATCAAATTTTGAAATTTTTATTGATGAAATTTGTCATCAAAACTAAACAAAAATGTTTTTACATATTCCCCTCATTAATTTATGAAATGTTATTAAAAATACAAAAAAATAAAAAGGGAAAAATTAAAATGCACAAAAATAAAAAGATTTTGAGCCTGAAATAACCTCAACTTGATTTCACCCCATTGGCGATGATATTAACCTCTAAAAGAGCCTTATGAAAACATACAATAAGGTTTAAAACTATTTATGACTTAAAAGTTATAATTATTTAAAGTTAATAACTTGTTTGGGATTCCCACATTAAAAGTAAACAAAAGCAAAATATCAAAATGAGTCACAAACACATGTAGACAACATTAAAGTGAGTTTAAAACCATAGGTTTAACAAACAATATAGAACAAGTTTGATTTTACCTAGTGCATAACAAAATTTCAAACCAACAATTCAAGAAACATACCTTGGGTACAGGAAACAATCAAATAATGGCAAAAGGTCCAACTTTTCATTAGGAACAAAAAGAGAATTATTTTATACAAAGTACATAAAAGTTAGAATAATATGAAACTATATCAATTCCAAATGTCGGAATATGGTTAAATTTAAACTACAATTTAGACCAAGAAAAAAGATTAGAAGAATGGATTAAAACCCAAGTGATAACTTTATTACATCAAAGTATAGATACGAATTCAACCAGTCTTATAGTCGAATCTAGTTTCACAGGAATAGTATTAGAATGGTGGAAAAGTTTAACTGAAGAATTTAGAGAAAATGTCAGAAAAATAGTAGGATATAATACACGAAGAGAATTTTATGCTTTACTATTAAAAAAATATGAACAAGTATTAAGAAATGAATTTTTAGGAAGAAGTGTAGGAGCAAACGAACAAACTAAAATAGATAGAGCTATAACTAAATTACATCAAATAGAAATCTGCACTTTTAGAACCAAATGATTTAAATCAATACATTTGTGAATATAAAAAATATTATTATAAAGCAAGATTTCCACATTATGAACAAAAAATATTTTATTTAGATTTATTTTATCATAAATTATCTAAACTATTATCAGAACCTCTTTTAGTTGAATGTATAAATGCTTTTAATAATTAATTAGATTTAATACCTCATTTAGACATCATGGGAAGACGAGAAGATTATTTACGAGAATATTTATCTAATAAATGTAAGGAAGCATGGAGAAATAAAAAATATTATAAAACTAATAAATTAATCTTAAGATGTAATCAATTCGAAACTTCTCATAAATGGGGATGTAAACCTGACAGAAAATATAGGAACAAGAAAACTCACAAAAAATATAGATCACCATATAAAAAATATAAATATAAATTCAAAAAATATCCTAAATCAAAGTTTCAACAAAAAGTTAAATTTAAACCCCAAAAATATTTTAAGAAATGAAAAAGAAAGATAAACTATACAAAATATCCCACTAAATGTCAATGTTATAATTGTGGAGCATTAGGACATATAGCAATAGATTATAAGAAACCTCGAAACAAAAAGAATATGAATATTATGGAATTAGCTTATGATTATGAATTAGAACCCTTAGAATTCAAAAATTATATTAAGAAAGAATTAGAGTATTCAGATATAGAAATTTACAAATTGACAATTGAATTCGACTCTGAATCAAGTATTAATTCAACTAGTAACAACTCCGACAAAATTAATTATATATCTGAAGAAGATGAAATTAATATGATGCAAGGTGAAAGTAGTAATCAAAGACAAACACCTGAACATTATGAAGAATTCCAATAATTAAGAAACCTTATTGAAGGCATAGTAGAAAAACAAATTATGTTTAATTTAAAACAATATAATAAGATCCGAGACAAGGAGTTAGATTTGACACCTAATGACCTCACACAAAATAATATTATCAAACAATTCGGTAAACTTATAAAATCTAAGAAAAAAAGAAAAAGCTGCTTGTACAATAATAAAAAACAAACATCCAATAGAAGAAACTCAAACTGAAGAAATATTAAGAATTCCTATAATTAGTAAAAATCTCATAGAACAAGAAATTCAAAAATTAGATATCAAAGATAAAATGATTGAAATATATATTCCAAGCGTACAACTATTAATAAAAGCTTATTTTTAAGCAGGAATAGATACACTAATAGAATTATTAATTATTGATAACAAAATTATCGATAATGTACCTAATAGTATTTTAGGAGCATTAAATGAAAATCTAATTTATCAAAAATTAAAACTTACAGTAAATACTAATTTTGCTATATCTAGAGCTGAAACTAATATGAATAGAACTTTAGTAATATATCATAAATTACAAGGAATAAAAATGCCACCAGGTAGTCGAATAATTAGTATAATAGGAATGGTAGGACATGTATTTTTCAACGAACATAAAATCTATAAACGAAATATAGGAAATATAACAATTGATAAACACTTTATGCCAGTATTAGAAGAATTATCATTAGATAGATCTAGAATTATAATACCTAGACAATTACAATTACAATTAGATAATACACACAAAATAAGAGAAGAAACTCCTCCTCAAATAACTTTCAACAATAGATTAGGGAGCCGAAATATTCAAATACAAACTCCCAATGATATTAATATTAACATAATTAGCTGAATATCCTAGCTATTCATCTAATTATTGCAAAGACAAAGAATTGCTGGCATATTCTTTTCTTTGTGTCTTCCGAATTATCCATCTTATTTGTCTTAAGTTTATCATAAAAGGTAGTGAATAATCGACTGTTTCTACTGGTTCTTCCTATTGAGTAAATACATGTGATCAATCCGGTGAAGTAAGTCCATTAGGCCTCATCACTCATTAATGTTCTATTCATCTCCACGAATATTGTATCTACTTCTTGGGCTCTAATTCGGGAAATCATTACTTGGAATTCGTCTAGATCAATAGATGATTTTTTTACTTCTTTGAATTTGAAGAGCTATTTGGTGGTGCCAAATTTGATCAAATTAATGGGAGGATAGAATTTGTCTAGTGTTATTTCTACCACCGTAAAGTAACATATGATATACATAGTATATTGGGTGATTATTTGAAGATAATGTTTGGCAGCTTCTTGGATGGCTTTTGGGAGCTGGTTTAATTCTTGGAGGTTTTCTTAGGGATATATACAGTGAACTAAGCCATAACTATATAAGGTGTGAATTAATTGGAGATTAGTACCAGGATAAATAACAATTTTATTAATCGCATAATGGGATATATATTTAATTATAGGTGTAGAAATTTGACAGTGATTAAGTTTATCTATCACTAATTGGAAATATTGGAACTGTTCAAGGAGTTTGGAGTGAGTCTTGGGTGGAGGAGTTGATGTAGAGATCGTAGCTAATTGTTGTTGTTTTTGTTTTTGGGCTTCTTGGGTTGGTTTTTCTTATTCTAAGATTTCAACAAAAGAAAGTGTAGATGGGCTTGGTGGTTGGCTTTGTGGTGTTGTGGGTAGTGAAGAAGACTGGCTCATTACTTGTCTTTCTAATTGTATTATTCGTCTTTCTAAGTCATTAATATGAGTACTGAGATTCTCCATAGACTGAGTTAAATAATTAATTATAGTAGCAAAACTATTCATCTGATTATTCGTTTGAGAAGAAAGAATACTCAAATTTAATTCGAGAGCATTCATTCTAGAACTTAATTGATTATTACTGAGTTCATCTACAAAAGAGTTACTGGTGACTTTACTGGTTTGGGAGGACTGCTCCATCCCTGCTGAAGAAATCAGTAATAAGATTATTTGTTCCTTTAACATATTCAACTTCATAATCATAATAAGATAAATCAGCTTGCCATTTATATAACATTTTATTGGACAATTTAGTTGTGCGAAGTCCTCTTGATAACCAATGTTTTACTTGTGTATTATCAGTACGAATAATAAAATGAGTATTAACTATAAGTAATTCAAATTTTTTTACTGCTTTCACTATTACTAAAAATTCTTTCCAAGTTGAATGATACTTACTTTGACTTGGATTAAATTTTCCACTAGCATATCTGGTAATTAATTCTTGACCATTTTGATTTTCATAATAAAGGGCAGCACCCCAATAATTATCAGATGCATCAGTATAGAGGATCCATTTAATATTATCTTAAGTTGAGATTGTTAATTTGGGTAAATTACTACACATATCTTTTATTTTTCGAATAATTTTCTCTTTTGTCTCATCTCAGTGCCAATTAGTTTTTTCTCCTGCAAGTTGAGATATTTTAGCCGTATATTTAGCTAGGTTAGGAATAAAATTTTTAGCTTGGTTTACAAGTCCTAAGAAGGATTGTAATTCTTTCTTGGTACTAATTTTTTGAAAATTTTTTACTTTTTGACTAATATATTCTTGTAATTCTATTCCATTAGAAGAAATATAATGACCTAAGAAAGCTATTCGTTCTTTCCTTATTTTTGCTTTTTTAGGGGATATATTAATTTCTTTTTCTTCTACAATATCCATAAATTGATTTAGATGCATGTCATGTTGTTCTTTGTCTTCTGAAAATATTAAAATGTCATCAATATATATTACTGCAAAGTCTCTAATTGGTAAAAGCAATTTTGTTACATGTTCCTAAAATATACTAGGGCTATTATGAAATCCCATAGGTAAGACAGTCCATTCATATAATCCTTTAGAGGTTAAGAAGGCTATATATTTATTACTACTTTCTTCTAATTTAATTTGAAAAAATCTTGACTTACAATCAAATTTACTAAATATTTGTCTTCCTTTAATCAGATTAAATAAGAGTTCTATTTTTAGGATTGGATATCGATTTCTAATGGCCAAATCATTTAATTTCTTATAATTTATAACCATTCAAGATTTATTTCTTCGAATTTCAGCATGTCTCATTACTATCATGGCTGGAGAATAATAATTTAATCTACTTTCTCTAATTAAATTATATCACTTCATTTCATTTAAATGCATAATAAATTCTTGTTTATCGTTTTCTGTCCATGGATAGGGTTTACTTACTATTTCGTTACTATAATCTAATAATTCGATTTTAGCATAAGGTTTAGATTTTTCCCAATGAAGTAAAGGGTTATCACTATAATTATCTGCTAATCTCTGTTCAATTGTTTTATTTCCTTGTATATGAGATATTGATCGTTTAGCTTCAATTTCTATTGGTTTATTATTAGGTAAGAATTATATTTTATTATTAAATTTCTTTTTTCTAAATATCGTATCAATCTTATTATAAGGGTTAGTTATCCTAATTGCCCATGCTTGGTGTTTACATGGTGTAGTTAATACAAAGGCTCTTTGAGTGAAGTGTAATGGCATATATTGTTCTAAAAAGTCCATTTCTAATATTATGTTGGGAGTGGTTTCATTATATTGGTATAATATTGGGATTTTTAATTCATATTCTCCTATTTGTATTTGAATATCTTTGGCTGATAATTCTATAAAATGAATTTCTTTTCCTGCACTAGTCATTCTAATAGGTTTTTATTTTTTCCATAATTCAGAGGATAATATATTATATTTAGCTGTTGTAATATTTGCTCCTGTGTCTATCATGGCATGATATTTTCGTGATTGATATTTTACATAATTAAATCTTACCAAAATATAATAAAATTTCATTGTTTCAGAGTAATCTTATGTTGTTAAGAATTACTATTTGATGGTCTATATTTATGAGTATTCTATTATCCTGAATTCGATATGGTGATACTTTCTCTAAGAAATCTTTTCCTAATATGATTTTATGATTTTGAGTATTATTAATTTCGGGTTCCACATTTAATTTTACCTTGATTATATCTCGTTTATTAAATCTAAGAATAGTTTGAGCTATTGTTTCTTTTTCATCAATTTCAATATTATTATCAGTATATTCTAATTAAATGGTACTTTTAGTGATTTTTGGATTTATTAATGCAATAATTTCTATCCACTTCCCTTCTTGGGTTATTTCTAAGAGAATAAAATTTTTTAATCTTTGGGTTAAATCTATTTCTAGAATGTTTTGTTGGATTTTAGTTAAATTTGATCTTATAGGGATTTCTGCTAATCGATTTGCTTCATAATTACTGTGGCTTCGGGATCGTATTAGTGGTCTGCTTACAGGTCTAGATTCCTATATACTTCTTCAAGGATTTATGTTAATATTAATATCATTGAGAATTTGTATTCGAATATTTCGGCTCCCTAATCTATTGTTGAAAGTTATTTGAGTAGGAGTTTCTTCTCTTATTTCGTGTGAATTATTTAATTCTAATTGTAATTGTCTAGGTATTGTAATTCTAGATCTATCTAATGATAATTCTTCTAATACTGGCATAAAGTGTTTATCAATTGTTATATTTCCTATATTTCGTTTATAGATTTTATGTTCGTTGAAAAATACATGTCCTACCATTCCTATTATACTAATTATTCGACTACCTGGTGGCATTTTTATTCCTTGTAATTTATGATATATTACTAAAGTTCTATTCATATTAGTTTCAGCTCTAGATATAGCAAAATTAGTATTTACTGTAAGTTTTAATTTTTGATAAATTAGATTTTCATTTAATGCTCCTAAAATACTATTAGGTACATTATCGATAATTCTGTTATCAATAATTAATAATTCTATTAGTGTATCTATTCCTGCTTAAAAATAAGCTTTTATTAATAGTTGTACGCCTGGAATATATATTTCAATCATTTTATCTTTGATATCTAATTTTTGAATTTCTTGTTCTATGAGATTTTTACTAATTATAGGAATTCTTAATATTTCTTCAGTTTGAGTTTCTTCTATTGGATGTTTCTTTTCTATTATTGTACAAGCAGCTTTTTCTTTTTTTCTTAGATTTTATAAGTTTACCTAATTGTTTAATAATACTATTTTGTGTGAGGTCATTAGGTGTCAAATCTAATTCCTTGTCTCGAATCTTATTATATTGTTTTAAATTAAACATCATTCGTTTTTCTACTATGCCTTCAATAGGGTTTCTTAATTATTGGAATTCTTCATAATGTTCAGGTGTTTGTCTTTGATTACTATTTTCACCTTGCATCATATTAATTTGATCTTCTTCAGATATATAATTAATTTTGTCAGAGTTGTTACTAGTTGAATTAATACTTGATTCAGAGTCGAATTTGATTGTTAATTTGTAAATTTCTATATCTGAATACTCTAATTCTTCTTCAATATAGTTTTTGAATTCTAAGGGTTCTAATTCATAATCATCAGCTAATTCCATAATATTCATATTCTTTTGTTTCGAGGTTTCTTACAATCTGTTGCTATATGTCCTAATGCTCCACAATTATAACATTGACATTTAGTGGGATATTTTGTATAGTTTATCTTTCTTTTTCATTTCTTAAAATATTTTCGGGGTTTAAATTTAACTTTTTGTTGAAACTTTGATTTAGGATATTTTTTGAATTTATATTTATATTTTTTATATGGTGACCTATATTTTCTGTGAGTTTTCTTGTTCCTATATTTTCTGTCAGGTTTACATCTCCATTTATGAGGAGTTTCGAATTGATTACATCTTAAGATTAATTTATTAGTTTTATAATATTTTTTATTTGTCCATGCTTCCTTACATTTATTAGATAAATATTCTCGTAAATAATCTTCTTGTCTTCCCATGGTGTCTAAATGAGGTATTAAATCTAATCGATTATTAAAAGCATTTATACATTCAACTAAAAGAGTTTCTAATAATAGTTTAGGTAATTTATAATAAAATAAATCTAAATAAAATCTTTTTTGTTCATAATGTGGAAATCTTGCTTCATAATAATATTTTTGATATTCACAAATATATTGATTTAAATCATTTGGTTCTAAAGTGCAGATTTTTATTTGATGTAATTTAGTTATAGCTTTATCTATTTTAGTTTGTTCGTTTGCTCCTACACTTCTTTTTAAAAATTCATTTTTTAATACTTGTTCATATTTTCTTAATAGTAAAGTATAAAATTCTCTTCGTGTATTATATCCTACTATTTTTCTTACATTTTCTCTAAATTCTTCAGTTAAACTTTTCCACCATTCTAATACTATTCGTGTGAAACTAGATTTGACTACAAGACTGGCTGAATTCGTATCTATACTTCGATGTAATAAAGCTATCACTTGGGTTTTAATCCATTCTTCTAATCTTTTTTCTTGGTCTAAATTGCAGTCTAAATTTAACCATATTCTGGCATTTGGAATTGATCTAGTTTCATATTGTTCTAATGGAAGAGGTAGGAAATTACTTTTAACACTTGTTGTATATATAGTTTCAAACATAAATTCATTATCATTTTTTAAGGGTTCTTTATATTTTAATTCAGTATTCCTGATTTCTATTTCTCTATCTATTACAGGTATACTAGTGTCTGTATTAGCCTGGTTATATCCTGGAGCTTGTAAATTAGGTGGGTTAAAAGGTGGTTGTTCTTCTTCTTGTTTAATTGATGTTTGCATATTTAATTCATATTCATCTTGTATATTTAGGTATCCTAATTCTTCCCTTATGGAGGCTAATTTGACTTCTTCTTGACCCATTCGTTTTTCTATTTCATCTTGTTCTAATTCATCTAATATTTGCATCATATTGACTTGTTTAATTTCTTCCTTTTTTTGTTCTATTTTAGGAATAAAGCTTAACAATAAGTCTTCATCATGATTTAATCTATCTATTAATCGCATAAAACGTAATCTTTTGTCTTCTATTTTTTCTCGTTCTTCTGGTGAAATATAATCTATTGGTTCCTCAATAGATGATATTTCTGTCATTTTAAGTTTATGAATCTCATCATAAATTGTCCATAAATTATTATTTATTACTTATTGTCCATGCTTTAATTCTTTAACTATTACTCGGGTTTCATATATTTGTTCATTCATTGGTTTATGTTTTATTTGAGTTCCTGTAACTTCTCCAAATATTGCTTCGTTATAAAGTTTCATCATATTTATTTTAGATTGTTCTGTTATTGGTTCTATGTGATTATGGATTCCTAATGTTTGACTAATTTTATCAATTTTTTGATTTATAAGATTTACTTTAGATCCTACATTTTGAAGTTCTTGTTTTAATTCATAGACTTTTTGTTCCAATAGTTTGGCTAATTCTAGTAAACGGTGTATTCTATTAGATTCAGGTTCTTGTTCTAAGATATTTTTTATTTTTGCAGGTGGGTTATCTAGTGTTTGAATTATTTCAACTTCGGGATCCACAAGACATCCTAGTTGTTTTATTAGATACATATTTGTCCAGTTAATGAGATTCCATGTATTATCACCTTCACAGCCTAACATGAAAGGTGAAGCTACTAGAGTTTCATTTTCTACTGGAATAAAACTACTATTGGGTAACATATTTTGTTCTAGTTCATATACTCGAGGTTCTATTCGTTTTAATGAATACATATATTATGCTTAATGCTCTTAAATTAGGCAATTAAGCAAATACAATAGTAAACGCAAATAATTTAACAGAAAATTGAAAACAGGAATAACTAAACACGGATAAACTGAATTTGAAATTAAGAAGATTAAGTTTCATATTTCTTCCCTTATCCTCCAAACATGCGCTGATACCATTTCTGGGACAGCCTGGAATGAGCGAGATCAACCATTGTTTAACAGTGATTTATATTTGGGAATAAGTTTGGCCGAAACTAAACCGGGTTATGGAAGGAACTCTACCCTTTTTCATGCAGAGGTCTTTTCTATAGTTTTCAAACTTATAAGCCAAGACCTTCCCCCTTCAACTTAGTTCAGCATAACCTTCCTCTATTTCCTACTAGAGGTGTACTATTCCCGTATATAAATTACTATTCAATGGATGTTTAATCCTCATTCTAGTATAGACACAGCGGAGGATCAAATCATACTTGGAAGATAAAATCAGAAATACTACACTTAATCTCCTTTGAGGAAATTAGAAAGACATAACTTTACTCATAAAAAATATTCTTTATTGATATTGTTGAAGTACACAAGAGAGATGTAGAAAATTTAGAGAGATTTTGAGAATGAGTATGGATTACTCAATGACACACATAGAAGAAAAATAAAAACTCTTCACACAAACAAAAGCAAAAGCAAATTGTAGTTTTATAACACTCATTTCTAGAGTTGCACCTTGTTTATGATCATGAAACTGTGTATTCATTAAATTATGATAAACTATGTTCATGATTGGCAAACATGCAGTGTTCATGATTGAATTACTCAATATTGATCGAAAGGCAACACGGTCCTCAATTTATTTTTGTGTATAATTAACTTAAGTTTTAATTTGAGAAATAAATTTTACACATGGGACCTGCTTAGGAATATTTTACATATTGGGTTAATAAAAAAGTGATGATGATAGTGATGTATAAAAATGTATACGCCAACATTTTTCATGAAGCATATTAATAATGTTAGGAATGAGAAAATTTTTTTGTTAATTTTTTAAAATTAAATGACCAAAATGAAATTAAATAAATTTAAGAGATAAAACTAAAACCTAATACAAAGGTAGGGGACAAAAAGTGCACTTTTGTCTTTTAATTTTTCTTTTTAATTATCCACATGATTTTTTTAGGTAATGTTTAGTTCACATAAATTCTAATGTTTTAAGTATTTAAAAAATTGTTTATAAACAAAAATTAAGCTTTATATATTAGAAAAATGAGCATACCTATATTATTTGAGTCGCATAAATTTTAAAATTTTTATATTTGTTATACTCAAGCATCTAATAAATATTTTTGTAAGTACTTTAGAAAATTAAAATCTCCAATACCAAACATTACTTGTGTGTTTAAAACTCAATTTAAAAAAAAAAATTAGTAAAGGAAGAAGTTAACAATTAGGTAGAAATGCAAAAACTTCCCTTAAATATTAGGTCACTTGCAAATAGTCCCTGAATTAAAATTAAAAAAAATAGGTCCATCAACTTTTACATTCCATAAAATAGGCCATTTTTTTTTATTTTATCCCTAACTTTCTTAGGTTAATTTTCATACTCTATTTTAACACTGTAAGCTGAACATGTTGATATCAACAGATAAATGAGAGTTTGCCACATGAATTATGATAAAGTTAAAAACAATAAAAGTGTTAAGGGTAAAATAAACAAAATGACATATTTTTTGAGATGTGAAAGTTGACAAATCTATTTTCTAATTTTGAAAATTCATGAGGCTATTAGCATTTTTTTCATTATTGTATCTCTTTATATTATTATAACTTTTTTGGGATCATGATAGAATAAGGGTTTAGGCAAAAGACTTTGTGCCAATTATTCAAATTCCTTACCACTAAAATACATATGGCTTTATACTATTTTAGCTTAACAGGTTTCATTTGCAATTCCAAATATCTTTTAGATAAATAAAAAATTATTGTCATTAATGAAAGATTTTATTTATATATTAAAAAATTTAAATAAAGGTAGAATTAGTATTATAGTCTTACTTTATGTAAAATTTTAAATTAATCATTTAACTTTGAAATATACCAAAATAATCCCTTATTGTTTATTTTATACTGTAAGTTATTATAAATGATCAAGTTTTACTCAATATTGAAATAGCCCTAACTATACGGAAATGATGCTCAAAGTGGCTCTTGCCTTTATTAATTATCCCATTGTCTTTCAGTCTATGATTTTTAAAAATTAAGCAACTAACAAGGTCAATGATAATGTGGGATGAAGGCCATTTTGGAATTGTCAAGTTTAAGTAATTAAATTGAAAATTTAAATAATGTTAAAAAAAATAAAAATATTAATTTAACCTCAAATCAATTACTAGCTCAATAAGCAATTGCAAACTTTTCATGATAAAACAAATATTTGTTGTTGTTGTAAAACAAATATTTCAAATTGCATCAACAAACGTTATAGAATAATACCAAATATTTCTTGGGAATATTTAGTATGGTTTATAGTTTGCATATATTAGAAGAAAAATTACAATTATCAACTCTAATATTTACTTTCAATTAAAAATTCTCCCCATTCTTTTTAAAATTACATTAATTCTTTGATTTATTAGCCACATTGCAATAAGTCCCTAATAATCTAAATTTAAAAGACTAAAATCTCATTTTGGTCCCTCAAGGATAATTCTCAAATTGTTCCCTTACATAATTGACTTCTCAATTTAATCTCTCATAGACTGGACACTCTTTAATTTGGTCCTTTACAAATAAAACCATTATCAACATATGCTTTTGTCTATTCATTGTTAATAAAAGTAACTACAAATCTTCTATTAATCTATATATTATACAATAATGATTAAGCAATAACCTATAAAAAAATGTTACATGTAACTATGTCATTATAACTATTAATTTCATTTATACTTGATTAATAGAAAGATATTATTAACAATAATTTTATTTGTGGGGGAGAAATATTCATATGTGAGAAATTATATGGAGAAGATAGTTTTATGAGGAATCAAATTAAAAATACTCATATATAAGAATAAGGGTGTTCACATGGTTGGCTTGATTCAGTTTTGGTTCAAAACTAAACTAAATCAAATAAATCAATTTATTAGAAGTATGGATCTATTCGATTCAGTTGAAGCCTAGAACTTAAACTAAACCAAACTTTTTAATGATCAATTTCATTTAATTAAGAGGATTAGTTTGCATTACATGTTGTGCTTCTAAGCTCTAGCCATTGTCAATGAAAGGAAAATGCATGACTTATACAAGCAAGAAAATGAGAGAAGAAATAAAAACACAAAGAAGTTATCCTTAAATCAATATCTACATCATCCTTAATTTGATTTCAAATAATTTATTCTAATTAATTTTTTACACTATGGATGAGTAGAGATAAAAACACAACAAAAAGAAATTTACAATGCAAAAAGAAAAAAGATTCAAAATGAAAAAAAGAGATGGAGGAGCAGTTTTCCTTATGCAATTACTTGAGTTTATGGTCTTCCTCTTTTAACTTTCTATCTTATAAGGATCTAATGAAATATGGTTGCATTGCTTGCTTCTATAATGACTTTAAGATCGTTGCTACCAAGGCGGCTATAACAAAACCCTCTAATTTACTTAAAAATATTTCAAATTCAACTTGATTTCATTAAAAAGAACCTATATACACTAAATAGAGAACCAGGCTTAGGTTCAATGTCTAGAGAGCCAAGAGCTTGTAATCCTTTTCCATTAAGTGAAAAATGAGAACATGAGATGCTAAAGCCCACTAAATAAATAATTACTTTGAATAAAAATATTTAGTCTTTGATTAGATAAAGACAAACTTACAACTATGTGGCACTATGGCCTTTAATGGCATTCTAACTTCTAGTTTTTTTTTCTCTTTTATTGGGAGGGAAATTTAAATAGAAATCATTCTTGGAGACATATGCAAAAAACACACTCATTATTTCCAACATTCGCTTTAGTTTGGTTCACGTTAAAATTGACCAAAGATTTTTCAAACTAAAAATCTTAAAACATTATTCAGTTATAGGAAGGGAAAAACTAAAACAAACCGATTTGGTTCAATTTTAAGTCATTTAGGTTGGTTGGGATCGGTTTTGTTAGTTTGGTTTAGTTTTGTACACCTTTATATAAGGAACCAAATTGAAAAGGCAATTGTACAAGGGACCAAATTAAAAATACCTTATTTGTGAAGAATTAAATTAAAAAATAATTCTATAAATGATTAAATTTTAAAAAAACTCCATTTGTGAATAATCAAACCAAATTTTTGGTCAAGTTAAAAAAATTTAAACTATATAAACATATTATTTAAAATCCATTTTACCCTCTTTTGCATGTTCTTCAAGAAAATTCAAATTTAGTTTTTAATTATATAATAGAAAAAATACAAATAACTAATACTGAAAACTAGAAATGTGGTTATTTTAAGGAAAGATATTGAAGAACCATCTCTAATGCATGCTAGATTTGGATGAAGAGAAGGCATCATGCTTCTTATCAATGAAAACTCTGATAAGGTTAATGTCATGTTCAGTGCTCATAAGCGATTACAACGATGAAAGCAAAGCAATGCCTAAGAGTAAAATAATATTTTCCAAGGTTACAATAATGGAAAAAAGTAAAATCTATGAGACCATTAAGGACATACAATTCACCTTATGCATAATCCATTTTGAAGTTATTTTGTAATTGAAGTAATTATTGGTGAATTTCTACGAAAAATCTCTAATCTACATTGTGTTGTGATCGTTTTATGTTAAAAGAGTCTAGTACCACGTTAGGTTAATTTTATTTGTGTTAAACTTGCATTTAATTTCCTATTTGGTTTGTGCATTGTTTATATTTTACTTTTAGAGCTACTTGTAGTTAAACAACCCTAATTGTGTATGAAAATTTGGGTTTAAGTGAAAAGATATGAGCTAGAGTATAAACCATGGCCATGTCTTGCTTTACAAACCTTCAAATGTGCTAGTTCTTGATATATGAAAAGCTGAGATAGAACCCTATAACTCTTTAGTTTATCTTTTAGCTAATTCATGAAGGAAATATGTCAAAACGAGAACATAACAAACCTAAATTTATTGAAATTTGTTTGCCAAACATGTTTTAGTGATTTTGGCATAACTCATGGTCCAAATATCCAAATTAGATGAAGTTAATGGTTGTGAAAAGCTAAGAGAAAACCAAACAACTTTGATGAATATCATAAAAGCCAAATCATGCATTTTAAAGGTGTTAGGTAGCTAGTAATATAGGTTGCATAATTTTACAATACTTTGCTCTCTACTTATAAAATCTTAGTTTTTAAGACTTATAAATAGAGGGTTAAGGGTAAACAAAAAGAAGGAGAGTATTTGGCCATTTAAGACGAAGATTAGAGAGCCCCATGAGTCATCTGATGGAGTGAGATAATGAAGGGGTTGAAAGACTTCTTTCGGCCAATCACTTATAATTCTCATTATAGGTGGTACCCTTTGTCAAGTTACCTTCTTTTTTTTTTTTTTTTTTCTTCTCTTGTTTCTTTAGTTTAGGTTTTTAAAAATGTCAATTTTGTTTTAGGATATATGAATTGATTGGCTTAATGTGTGAATTCTTTTGGAAACTTGTGATAATATATTGAATTTCTCTTTTTCCTTAAAGTTTATGTTCCAAACGTAAAGCTTTTTTGTTTTTGTTTTTGTTGTTTGGGTCTTAATATTTCTAGTTGATTGATTAAATCTTATATGCATTCGATTGGAGATGATAGGAATAGATGATCACTAAAGTAAATTAACGTAGTTGACAATCAAACTAAATGTATTTACATCCAATTGGAGTTTTTACATCAAGTAATTTAAGATGTAGTGTAAACCATTAGTTGGACAACTATTAAGTATTCGACATAATGTAACCTTAGAGAGATTAATCTTAAACACATCTATTTAAATTATTTTAGAATTAGTTTACCTTGAATTGACTTAAATTAATGCATTTTAGGCTAATTGAACATAGGTAGAGTAGAATATGGTTACTTAGAGGAGGTTAGAATTAGAGTAGTTTAACATATCATAGTCAAGTGTTATTACCTTAGAAATTCGGCTAACTAAGATAATTTAGTGAGTCAATGTTAAACTTGGGAACTCAATGGGTGTTTAAGCCAATTAACATATAATCTTGTTCAAGTCTTAGTGTATTTTTTTAATCATGAAATCAGTTTGTAGTAACTAGGACAATCTAAAATACAAATATTAATTAACATAGAGTCACTAATAATTAAATGGAAAACTCCAAAACTATAAGTAGTTATATTTCTCATAAGATGATACTAAATTCTTTGAGCCCCTTATTACTTTAAAACAATCTGTGCACTTCTAAAATGATCTTAAGCATCAATGTAATAATAAAGTGTCTGCTAGCATACATACCAAAGGCAATTCTTTAAAGAATATGTGATATTAATTTCTTCCTTTTTTTTTAATAATTATACATTTCAACCTTCATTTATGGTTCTATGAATGAGTGTTGCTAGATTTTATTATTGTAGTCACAAAAATTAGATTTGAAACTATGGATAACAAGATATTAAATAACAACAATTGATACTTTGGTAATTTTATATAATTTAAGTTTCCAAACCTAAAAATATGTTTATAAATTTGCTAAGCACTTTCAAGTTTGAAAAAAAAAATATTTTTTTAAATAAATAACTTACTGATTGTCTTAAGCAATGCCAAACACTCCTTCATGCTTTTTTTTTTAATGATTTTTATGAAACTCTATTAAAAATTTTTTAAACAACATAAACTTACAGAAATTCCAAACAAACTTTAATTTCATACTTTCTTTTATTGTAAAAACAATATGCATCCGTTATTGCTTAAAAATATATTTAGATTTTGAGCAAATACAACAAAAATCTGAAAAAAAAAATTTCTTAAAAAAATGGTGCTTAATATGAAAAGCTTGACTAAACAGGACCTTGGAATGATGTGGAAACAAAGGAGCCCATTGGTACCTCTTACTACTTTCATTATAACATATATTGGGTGCAATATTATTTAAAATGTATAATACTATGTAATATAATTAAAAGCATATAATATATAATATTATTATTTTAAATGATATTTTGTAATGTGAACCAAAAAAAATTGATGTTTTAATTGAAAAAATAATGGCTATCTTACTCCAATAGTGTTTTGAACATCTTCAATAAACAAGAAGAGCGTCTTCACATCAACCTTTTACTTAAATATTAACGGGGTTTGAATTTTTTACATATCTCTATCCCGCTTTTAACCGTCTCGTGGCTAAATGGATCTTTTTATCCATAATTCTACAGTATAATATTAACGTACGTTAGCAGTGTCACTTTCGTAGTTTTATCGAAAACAATACCTGAATTTTAAAGCAGCGAGAGATGAAACCAGAAATTCTCCGAAGGACGAAAGACGACTTCATCGCATAACATGCTCGCCACATGATTTTGCTGTGTTGGATTTTAGAGATACTCAACTCCAAGGTTGAAGGTCATTTATCCATTTAGCAGAACCCGGCTTCATTGATTAGGTTGTAAGTTAGTAATACAGGTTGCATTTTGTCTGTGCTCTCTGTCTAGGGTTTCGATCATTGCGTGAAATTTATTTGATTCACTGTGACGTTTTTTCTTTGTAATTGCTCTTTGTAGCTTGTTGCTATTGCTTTATAGAATAGGGAACTGTACCTATGAGTTCGTCTTTATCCGACGCTTCTCCAGCTGTGCAGGTACTGCTTCTATATCCTTCTATCCTTTCCGTTAACATCTAAATAATCGGATGTTTCGAATGCTAGAACATCCCCAACTTAACTATACGTTTGTTAGACCGGACTGTTATTTGATTTTTTGAATTGCATGAAAATTTACGTTATTTTTGGGAATGCAGTTATGAGAAATGGAGGAAAGGGAAGAATGAAGTTTGATATTCTTTTTTTACCCTCATGGAAAAATATGCAGGACTCTTGTTCATTTTACATATAATGAGCAAACCCTAATCGCATACTGTATTAACTCACTGAACTACCATCTACTTTTCAACTATGGCAAGGAAAAAAAGGATTAAAAATATCATATAATTGATTTCACTTTGTATATCTGTTATCGTAAGTATAATTTTCTCAAAGTTGGGCTAGATGTCATATAAGTACGGGAACAGCTGATTTTTTTCCTGAGAAAACTTATTTAGTTTATTTAAAAAGCTGATGTTGTCGTTTGCTAATCGTATTATACTATGAAGTTCATTGCATAAGGAATCATTTCATAGTTCATGCTAGATTAACATTAATGTCCTGTGCTTGTGGACTTCTACATAATTATACGTGCAACACGTATTTTCTGTTATCTGTGATTCCTCATTGGTTTTGGCTGCAATGTGTTGTTTGGATTATGAGCTGAGGTTACTGGTTGAATTCATCTAGGTGAACTGAGAGTATTCTGCAATGCAAATTTCAGTATGACAGTATGCGTACAATTTTTTCTTTTTTTTTTTTTAGTTGTTGTCAATGATATTATCACTTGTTTTTCATTAGATATATTACTATTGGCAGGAAATTATGCTGGAGTTCCGTGCTGGTAAAATGTTTCTTGAGGGGAAAAAAGTTTGCCCTGACACACGCAAAGGGCTTATTCGAATTGCTAAGGTGTGATGGCTTTCTTTAAAATTACAATTTAAAAGTTTGAACATTAATTTTAATAATCCATTCATGTTTCAAACCATGAGGTCCACTGCTTTGTGTCTTTCAGTGAAGTTGTTAACTTTTGTTTGTTTCAGGGTGAGGAGGGATTAGTCCACTTTCAGTGGCTTGATCGGACTCAAAATGTTGTTGAAGATGTATCCTATTTCCCCTCTCCTTCAAGTTTTGTGTGTTTGGTCATTATTTGAATGGTCCAGAATGTTGTTCCTTGTTTGTAGTGCAAATAACTTCAGTCTCTTTCTTTTATTCCCTCTTTAAGTGATTATTTTTCAGTTTCTTGCAAGATCTATGATTCCTCCGTCATACACCTAATGGAAAAATTTCAATTTTTTTTTTGGTAGTAGAAAAATAATTTATTTACTGAAATAAAAGTAGTGCATTGAGGAAGGAATCCTTCTATAGCAAATGTCAAGGATCATTTCATCCCAAAAGCTTGAGCTACTAGAAGGTATCGGAATTGTTTTATTGACATCTCTAACATGTTCTCTCTCATGAGATCCCTTTTGGTTTGAAGCGTGAATGAAATATAGGTGTGCCATACAAGGAAAAACATTAACTCGAAAGAGCATACCAGTCCCTTTGTGAATCTATAAGGGACACCCCCCAAAAAAAAGTCATGAGTTGAAATCCAAAGGCCCCCCGGGGGGGGGGGGGGAGCTTTATCCCAAGGAAGAAATATCTTATTAGATATTCCGGCCATAAACACCACAAGCTAGCAAAAACAGTGGACTGCCCAAGGATTTTATGCTCCTGTCCTAGAAAATGATCTAAACTGCCTGGACATACACCAATACTTATCAAAGATGCCAAAAGCCTTTTCCAAATCTGGCACACCACTTCATAATGCAAAAATAGATTATTGTTTTTCCCTGAACTCCTTAAACCTTGAACACACATTTGGAGAAAGTATTATTTTTAGGTCTACAAGTCTGAAGTAGATTATTTCGATTAATTTGCTGAATATTACAATTCAAACAAAAGCCTTTGCCTTAGAAGGAGCTTTAACCTTCCAAAATGACTTGAACAAAAAAGCTTTGGGCATTTAGATTGATGATTAGAAATTGGGAGAATAAATTGCAGATTTATAATTCAGAAGAATTATTAGAGCAGCATATTTTTTCATTTGACATAGAAGGAACCTTGGAGATTCAATAATAAAACAAGATCATCTACAACTAATGTTCATAGAGTAATGAATATTCCAATAAAACTCAAGAACCTTGTTAAGTTAAAGAACAAAAGAATTAGAAATTAGGGCTTGGTGGGAAGTTGATGAATGGTAAAGATGGGATACGCACAGTTATAGATGAGACTCCAATCCAATGGTCCTCTCAAAATCCAAGCCAACAACTATCCCTAACTTAAAAGTTAGTAGAGGATGGAAAGAGGAATGCACCTGAGAGATGATCTTTGGAGGGTTTGCATGAGTAGCACTAATCCAATTGTTAGCATCCCATCTGGTTTTGTGAACACCTTTTTTCATTTTTTTGACAGGAAAAAGAATTTACTGAAGAGAAGAGCTATACAGTAACGAGGACAAGCATTCCTCCCAAAACAAAGACAAAATGGACACCATATTTGCTCTTAATCACTCTATGCCAAAGAGAGATAGGTTCCAAAGGAATCAAACAGCTATAGACACTATGCAACTAAAGAGATATACATAGACACTGAAGATCCAAGCCTCTAACCTTTTCATGCTTACAGCTCACTTCCCAACTAACCAAATGATTTCTCTTACTCTTTCCAACCCCATACCATAAGAAATCCTGCATAATCTTCCCCATTTGCTTGGCTACCAACAAGAATCTTAAACAAGGGAAGAGAACATGTCTATTTTTGGATTAAGAGGAAGAGAGAACTTTACATATTGTATGTATTGTGTGTCCTTTTTCATCATTGTTTGGTTTTTATTAGTTACACATTAAGAGTTTTGGTGTAATTAAGTATTGCTTCCCAAATGCCTAGGCGTCGTATAATACTCTATTATCCCACATTCCATGATATCCAAGATACCATGCTATGTAAGATTCCCATGTTTGGTATGACAATTGAAAATTGTCATAGAAAGTATAAAATCATAAAAAAGTTAACAAAGCCAAAAAAAAGGGGGGGGGGGTGATGTGAGATCTCTATGGTACCACTGAAAATGGTGTCACAAAACACCTTGGTATCTTGCATGACATCTGTTATCTTGGATACTAGTGTACCAAAGACAGGCATTTTGGATGTCGCTTGATGATGGTGTACCAAACACCTCCCCTCTTTTGAGGTATTTTTCAATGGTAAAGCTTTAAGCTGCTACAGGCATTTTTGGTTTCACTATGTTATTGCTATGGCTTATGCTGAGTCCTGAAGGTTGTGCTGAAAAAATAATTTAAAAAATGTGCTTTATAAGTGGCAGAACTTGATGTTAGAAGTGAATTTTTTGGTAAAGTCTATAGAAGTTAGATAGTGAGTGATGAGAAACTGACCAAATTGGTTAATGCTGAGGAAATTTGATGGCTACAGCAGAATACAAAAATGACACCAATCATCAAACAATGTACACAATTTATACTAAAGGCATCGAACATGGTTAAACTATTGAAAAATCCTTGCTATATATATGATTTTAAATGGAATCCTCTTACTGAATTTTCAGTAGTTTCCTTATGGGAAGAAACTGCCTTGCAAGTTCCTTAGTTTCCTCATCTCCTGTCTTGAGAGAAGAAAAGGAAACTTAAACAGATGAATTTTCTTCCTGTGCTTTGCTGCCATGAACTCCATTGTAGTCAATGATAACTGTTTATCCAGAAATATGTGATGCTGTCCATGTTAAAAATGTCTGCATGGCAATCTCATGTCTAGACTGTGAAACAATAATTGTTTCTGGTGATTTGCAGTTGTCACGGGCTTTCATCCTTAGTTTGTGATTTGAGAGGAAGTTTTGAATAGGAACATATGGAATTGAATATTGGTAATTATATGGGTGGTGACAAAGAAGTACATGAATATGTTTGTCTTTGAAGTGATTAGTTCTGGGATTTTCTAAAAGCTTGTCTAGACATTTATCTAAAAAGAAATGTACAGGCAGGTGTATTATCAAGTTCATGCAGGGATGTTTTTTGGAAACTTACATGCGGAAGTACTTTGTGAGAGCAATACTTTGGAGAATCTTCTCAGACAACAGTCTGTAGTGATGTTGGGGTCTTTCCATTTTCAGAAGTATTGTCATTTTCTAAAAAGCTTTAAATGGAATGGGTTGGTTTAACTTTCAACTTGCTGATAAGTTATTTTACAGTGATGTAGATTTAATCATTAACGAGATATTCTGCACTACCTGTGTTTGTTTGTCTGTTATTGTTGGTTGTGTCTGTAAAACTATAGTTTCTGAGATTTTCAACCCAAAGTAGTAGTGATTGAGAGAAGTTTTCAGAATGAGGCGTCCACTTTTGTACATCTTTCACTTTTCAGATTTTTAATGTGATAACCTGAAGTCTATGAACCAAGATGTAGAAATGTATTGAATCAGCAATGTTTCGTTATATTTTGGCTTAAGTATTGCTTTGGTCCCTTGACTTTTTTTACTCAGTTTGGTCCTTTAACTGTCAATTTGTGCCATATTCATCCTTTAACTTTATTTACTGTTTCAAATTGGTCCTTTAACCTTTTTTTTAGGTGTTCCAAATTGATCCGTTTAACTTTCTTTAGTGTTCCAAAATGGTCCTTGATGGATGTAATGGGAAAGGACTAAAACAGCATAAATTAAAAGTTAAGGGACTAAATTGAAATTAAAAAAAGTTAAGGGACCAATTTGAAACTAATAAATAAGTCAAGGGACCAAAACATAGTTAAGCCTTATATTTTATTTCTCCCTTTTCTACAATTATAGTACACTTTGATCCTTCTTGTTTATTTGGATGATTTTGGAGTTTTTGGGTCTGTTTGATTTCTTGTTTTCAAAATAGTTTTCTGTTTTTAAGGACCAAAAAAAAAAAAAAACTTGTTTGATAATGTGTTTTTAATAAAGTGTTTTGTAAAACATAAAAATAGAATTGTTCTTTTGGAAACAAAAAAATTAGAACATTTTTTAAATGTTTTGTTAACTTTTATTCTGCAGAATAAGGGAAAAAATAGAAAACAATAATTTTTCAAAATAATGATTCAAACAAATTTTTTAATTTTTTTTGTTTTCAAAATTTGTTCTAAAAACATCTACTTTAAAAATATTAAAACCAAAATAGAATCGAATCAAACAAGTCCTTTATTTCCCCTGGTCGGTTAATAATAATTTTTGTGCCATACTACCATAACAATGAAAATTCTGTTGCTTTCTGCTGAACGTGTCCTGAATTTTCTTGACCAAAGCTATCATAGGATCAGATAATTTTCCCCAATGAGGCTGTTTTTGAGAAGGTATCACTCATTTGTTCTGAATTAGTTTGGTATTCTTAATTTATTTGCTCTCTTGATGATGGTTTTGACTACTCTTATTCTTGGTTGCTTAGGTTAATCAAGCATCTGGAAGGGTTTACATATTGAAGTTCAATAGTGATGACAGGAAGTTTTTCTTCTGGATGCAGGTTTATCATATTGCCTACTCCCCCCCCCCCCCCCCCTTTTTTTTTTATGTGCTTTGGCTGCACACTTGGTCTTTATATTCTTATGTATTCCTTAATTGTTTCTAGGAGCAAAATGCTGACAGTGACTCACGGTTGTGTAGCTCAGTGAATGATCACTTAAACAGACCCCTAGGTGAGTAACTTTGCTCTTGCTATTTTCAGTTATTTAATATGGAGCTTCCTTCTAGTTAGCTTACATCACCAAATGTTCTTGTCATTCTACTATAATATTGTGAAATAGGCTTTTTGGTCTAACAATAAATGAAATAAAAAAACCACGAGAGAATTCTCACAGATTTTAAATCTAGTCCTTACAATTTTAGAAAATATTTTGAAGATTGTCTTTATTTTGTATTATTGATTTCCAGTCCAGTGAAAGGAAAGGAAATGAAAAACCTCTAGTTTTCAAGAAGTCTTGTATTTTTATTGTGCGTTTTTATTGACAGCATTTTCTGGAAGCCATGTAAACTATTGAAACCAATATGTTTCATGTGGTTTTCAATTTTCATGAGCGCCTAAAAGTACCAATTAATGAGCCCCATATATTTCGCTATTCACTAGTCTCAGATCACTTGCCATCTCTTTTCATGATATTGTTCTTTAGCCCATATACTACAAATGGACTGCATCATTGATTCTTTGATTGTCTGAACTTTTTGGTATTTCTAGCTCATGATTTCTGGTTGTCTGTTGGAGTTATGTTAATATGGCATGATCTAGTTATATTAGTGTTCAATTATGTCAAAATTATTTTGTTGACATGCTTTAGTTGTGCATCACGTTAGTTTCTTACAACTCCTATTACTTTCCTGATCACTTCTATTCATCATCCATTATGATCTTTTCTATTGTAATAGCTCATTACTTGATATAATGTGATAAAATTGTATTTTTCACTTGTGCCTGTGTGATTTGATGAATCTCAATTTTTATGAACGACTGCCAAATAGGTGAAACCAATTACAGTTTAATTGCTAGATGTACACTGTGAAACTTATCTCAATCTATTTATATGGCATAATTTTTGCTAATTAACAGAGTTCCTTGGTGAAGAAGAGCCTGATGCATCTGTTCCACTTCAAATTTCTGAAGATATGGCTGATGATGACTTCTCATCTAGGTACTGTTATGTGTATGAGCAATACAAGTTGAGAAAGAAAAAAAGATTGATTGCAATCGGTTTTGTGAAATGAATTTGACCCTTGCCCCTTTTCCCCCCTTTCCTTGTGTTTCTATGAAATTGCATCGCATTTAAGGCTGTATATACTGTTTCATACAAGCTGAAATGCGTTTATATTACTACCAGAGTGGAATATTACAAACACCCATTACTATTCTGATAAAGAATGGAAAAAGAATATTTGGGGTAATGGGGTTATATGGTCAATGATATGGGTAATTATTTGTAAGTCAGGAACTAAGCCATCAATTAAGGCCTAAATTAGGAATTTAGGAATACTCTATTACTATTTCCTTTATTGTTTTAAGCATGTGTTTTGGGTTTCCTTTATAAATCCTTGGTTGGAATCTTTTCATTGCGCGTAGCAGTGGAATAAAATATCGGTAGTTGTTTTCTCCCTCCATCTAACTGTTTCTCTCTTTTCCCCTATGTCCCCCTCTACCTCCCTTTTTCTTCTATTTCTTATACATCATGTTCACTTTGGGTTTCTTCACTCTGACTAGCTATATTTTCCATCCCTATCTGCTAGATACCTCCATTTTGCTAAGGTCGCTCTTGTCCAATTTGGCTGCCCAAAAAAAAAAATGTCAATGCATATCCCACTTCTCTAAGTTGGGTTTACTTTTGGCTGGATAGGTTGATTCCAAACAATATCATTAAGGCAGAGGTTTGCCTTTTTGGGGCTAAATTTGTCAAGTCAATTGAAGATCAGAGCCTAGAATTATGTAGATGTAATATGAAATTCTGGATAAAACATATGCCCCTTTTGTCTTAATCATTTTTCTCAAAGGAGAAGTCAAAGGAAGTAAAGAACCTGAATGTCCATGTTCTAGACTACCAAACTAGATGGGGCATGGCCTTATTATTCACCTCTGCCAAGATATCACGTTTTCAACTTGTTCTTGTCTGTTCTGCTTGCCAGAGAATGATTTCATAAACTCTTATATTCAAAATATTCATTCTTTTTTTGACCTCTGGTTTAAATAAAATGTAGCAGAAATACAGCCAGCTGTATTGTGATAATGAATTTAGGGGTTTAATTTTAGTTACTGCTCATTAGTGGATATCCAGCCTTTATTATTTTTGTCAACGCACACTTATTCAATGGATCTTCATTTTTGTATAAAAGAGCTGCAAATTTGGTTGGCCCAAACTTGGGCACAGAAGCAACTAGTGATATAACATCTTCTGGTCCAGTAAAATTGGAGGATCTCCAAAGGATATTGAGTAACATTGGGCCTGCAGGTAACAAATATTTTGTGAAAGTTATGTTCTTCCACATACTATTGGAAATCAGTTGCTTTGGGACCTGACCTTTTTGTTTATTGATGATTTATTTTGCAGATGGTATTGGTGATTCAGATGGAGGTATTGTTTGATTTGCTATTTCATATAGGCCTTGCTATCTGTTAGACTATAAAGATTCAGTCAGTATATAACATTGCATGCTATTACATTCAAAGTAGAAGGCTGTACTGAATTGCATTCTTGTCTTGCTTAGATGTCACACTGAAATCACAATATCGAGAGTATACATAGAAACTAAACAATGCAGAATTTTGATTTGCTCATTTATGAGATGAAGTTTGGGTCACCAAAGGAGTGGCACAAAAAAAGGGTCATTTTCTTTATGCATCTGCATCCTTACCTAAAGCCTCGTGTTTCTTGGTAAATATTGTTGCTTCTGTCATGCATTTTGATTCAGAACTTATGACTGTTGCTAGTCTTTGAAACTTCAAGTTGTTAACAAACTTCTTGAAAACTGATTTTACAATGCGATTGGTAAGTTGGAAAATTTTATTTTAAGTCATGATGGCTTTTCTCAAATCTTGTGTTTCATAATATATAGCTACATTTTGACAGTTTTCTTGCACTCTGTTAGGCTTGGGACTTGAGGATATATTGAAGCCTGATTTAATAATGCCATTAATTGAGACATTACCTTTTGAACAGCGCTTAGCACCCTACTTACCTGAGGTATATATCAATATGGTGATTGAGGTTCTGTTGTCCTTGATTTAGTTGATATATTTATGTTACTCTTGATGTAGGGTCAGTGGTCTCCAGAAGATATATTGGAGTTGTTGCAGAGCCCACCTTTTCGTCAGCAAGTAGATTCATTTACTTATGTGAGAATATGGTTTCCCATCTTTTTTGTTTCATGCTATGTATAAAATCTTTTTGTTCGACAATTTATTTTTTTAATGAGTGTTATCATTTATTTTTCTTCTTCTACAGGTACTTCGGACAGGTCAGATAGATTTGTCTCAGTTTGGAATTGATCCAAGTAAATGTAAGTGATTATCACATTAAATTTTAAAAATCTTCTTTAGTCTTTGCTTATTCTATACACTGTTAATGGAGTGCCAAATAGAAATGGGATGGTGAAACTGTTATTGAACAAAGCACATGGATCTTTTTGCAGCATTTGTTTGAGTGAAATATTTCGTGTTGTGATTCTGATGTGTTGAACATGACTACCTTATCTTGAGTCAGCATTTTGTGAGTTTTTATGAGAGGAATAAAAATATATCAAAAACCAATATTATCTGGTTATCATTACGAGATTGTTGATTCCTTTTTCTATCTTGGCAGATAAATTTACAGTTTTGTCTTTTCTTGAGGCTCTTGAAGATTCTGTTTCTAAGACGTTAGGCCCTGAGGAGGCAAGGCCGGATGATCAGGATTCCAGATCTCAATCTTGTAATCGTCATGACCCTATGGATGAGTCTTAGTAGTGAGGTTCTTCAAGCATCTTTTTTCCTGTTTTTTTAAACCTTAGATAAGTACTTTGTATTCTTGATAAACATATTTCTGCTTATAAGAGAAAAGGAAAAAAGAAGAATGGGAAAATGATTTAATTTTTATGGTTATAGTGATCAATAAATTCCGCCGTTTCTTTCTCCTTCAATATATATATTTTTTAATTTATAGTTTGTGCAATGGCCATTCTTTCTGACTAGGATATGACTTTCAAAAGAACTGAGGTAAGAGAACAGATTGAGTTTTGATGTGTTTGGTGGCATGGAGTTGAAAAAATGAGTTTTCATTACATCTGGATTGCCTGGAGCTTATGAAATGGTATTGCCCTACTTTGGACCCTTGGTGGTTTAGGGGTTTTGGCTGGGACAACGTTGTGCAAGATGCCTGTGAAACAATGTTGTCAGATGTAGAATCGTGTTCTGCATTATGACAATTCCATTCTCTGCTCTCTCCCTGTGCATCGTCTCTACTTTCAGGTAAGAAAATTCCGTGGGGCTCTGCATCTCCCTCCCTCAAATAATAGATGTGATAAGCCTTGCTTTCAGAATTAAAATATGCGAGTAGTGTTACTGTACCAAAAATATAAGATCTCTTTTGTAATTTGTAATAAAATTTAGATGTGCAAAGAAAATGAGAAATTTACATATTTAAATTTACAGGTTTGTCAATTTTTGTAATATATTATTGTATTCTTTAACAATTATTGTACCAGACATAGAATCTATAGCATAGATTTTTTTTTTTGGGTCAGGCTTTAGCGTCGATTTTAAATTATGCTAAATGCAATTGACTGAAAATTTTTCACCTCTCTTTGTTGGAACTGAGGCTAACTCCTCCACGCCGATATTGAGGATCTGATAGGGAGAAAGGGTTAGGAGTAGGTTGATTTGACCATGTCTAATGGCAAAAGAGTTGAAGTGAGTTAGGATGATTTAAAAATTAAAATCTATTTTAACCCACTTCACCTTCATATTTTAAATGTTTAAATTGAGATGCTTAAGATGGTTTGGGCTTTCTTTCTGGGATTTATTTATCAACCCTGTCCACTTGCTTCCTTTTTTTTCAGAAATGATTTTATCTTTCAAACTCATTTCATCTCATTGATGTTATTGTAACGCCCAAATAAAGAAGAGATTATCGTCTATCTTTTTATTAACTTTCCAATCAATAGAAAAGATTGTTTCCCATACTTCGCCTAACTCTATTCGAAACTTGAATCAAACTTTCAAACTTTTATAGTTAGTTTTGGTGTGGTGACGACTTACAGGCAATGATAGCTACAATTATGTGACATTCAGCAGTCTAACAGACAACTCACTATTCTTAATAAATACAAATAAGGAATATTGAAGTAAACTTTATTCTAATTTTGTTACTGATATGGTAAATTTTGGTGTGCTATGACATTATTTTAAAAGATGTCTCTCAAGTAAAAGACGTGAATGGAGAAGGTATAGTCAAACAAAAGCCTCAGAGTTGGATTTGTCAAATATTACAAACGCTTTGTATTGCTACGAGTTTTATATAATGATTTCTTCATCCAATCTCAAGTTTCATGGATTTTGGTTCTTTTTGGGCAGTCTATGCATATAATAGACTAAAGTAAATTCATCTGGTATAATTAGAGGTTGATGTGTTGCTTATACAAGTCTTCATTTCATAACATGCGGAATAACTACTTGATATAGGGATAATTTGTTGGCTCATGTTTTCATCTTAGACTTCCAGTTGGATTTTTTTTTCAATTTTTTATTTTTTAAAATTTTATAAATCCCTTCTTCTTCTTAAAACAGCGTCAAAACAAAGAAATTGAATATGAGGAAAATCATACATTAAATACATTTGACATTACTCTCTTTGTCATAATCTCTTTTCTTGGTATCTCAACAATCAAAGCATAAAACTTCACAACATTTAGAACATCACATGGAAAATATACCCAAAAAAAAAAAAATTATAATTACTCTTTCTATTTTAAAAAATCTTTATTTAGTAGCTTTCAATTTCAACTCCACACTTGCTTTTAACTTTGGATTAATTGTGTTGTTGAAAATTATCATTTTTCTTCCCAAATTACCTCACAATTTCAAGTTTTAAATTTTACTCTTTTATTATTCATCTTTAACTCTTTTTTTCGAATTCTCTCATGGGTAAATTATTTTCTGCAAACCCCTTGAAAAAGCAGAATGACATGTTTGGTATACCATTGTAAATGGAAATTGAAATGGAATCCATTGCTTTGGGATGTTGGGTACAGAGTTTCAATGGCAAAAAGGAAAGCTTGGCCAAATGAGAATTCCGACATTGTAGTGTACATATGGACAAATGCTTTGGAGCCAAAATTTGGAATTGTCAATTATGCCCTTTTGGTACTCCACCCCCTTCTAAAGCCCTACTTCTGTTCAGGAGATAATCAGAATTGAGAAAAGAATCAATCACATGAAAAAAATTCCCAGAAACATATTCATATAGAAAGACATCAAAATTCCTAGAAAATTGACAAAAAAAACCTAACGACATAAAAAGATGATTCAAAACCGATACATTTTAAAGGGAAGTTACCAATTGCAATAAAATAAAATCAAATTCAAATCCATTATATTCGCCACAGCAAAAAATTTATCAAATAAAAAACCAATCAATATCGAATCATCAATTATCCATATAAAAATTGAAAGACTAACAATAATAGATAAATCAATTAGATCAAGAATAGCTTCAGAATGCCAAAAAATCCTCGAAAATGGATCCTCTTCATTCAAATCGTACTCCCTTGCAAGCCTATATTAATCTCTCTCCACCACCGCCACCATGTCCACCATCACTTCCCCACTTCTCTAGCCGTCAATAATGTCATCAAGCATATGCCCGGGGAGAAAAATATCTGTCGTCCAAAAGATACCTAGTGAAAATTGTTAGCTGAAACAACAAAATTGTGAGTATAAACTGATCCAAGTCGTGTCTGAGAACACTGTCCTTAAGAGTTATTCTGCCATAAGTCGGCAACTTCTTAGGATTAAACGGACCCTTCCTATAATAGAGAAACAAAACAGCAAGAACTAAAGAACTCAAAAGAAGAAGGGGGAAGAGAGGAAAGAGCTTTGAAGATCTCTGAGAGCCTGGTGCACCTTGAACCGCACCATGCACTATCTTTTATAGGCTGACGATGCGAACAAGAACATTGGGTAATATTAAAAATAATTCATGGTGGCTTAATCACGGTTTAATGAAAATCCGTTTTAAATTTTAGGATTAAAAGCAAATAAAGGGAGACCGTTTCTCAACGTTGGAATTAAAGTCGGTTAATGAAAAATTAAAATGGTAAATTGAATGCCTCAACATCCAAAAATTTAAGAAATTTATGGTCCCAATTTCAAAACGGCTGAAAATAAGATTTTTTCAGTAAGCCTATTTATACAAAATATTTTTGTAAAATGCAAAAATAGTTGCAGTAAAAAAATGCCCAATACCACGTCTAACTCGTGCGCAATAGGGGAAATCAGATATTTTTAACTATGTTACCCCTGCATTAGCCTGTTGTTGTACATGCGAGCCAACTCCTCTTCTTAGCCCATTTACTTGCTCAATATCACATCTTAGTATATATATACTAAGACTTTCTTTATTCTTGGCAATGTGAAACTTAGGCTTTTGACACACTTATTCCTACAATCCCCCACATGTGTCAAAACAACATTATCATCTCAGTTACATGCATGAGTATAACCATTTCGAATCTAGTGTCTTTTGAACTATGAGCCAGACCTAGACCAATAACACTTAGTACACAGAAATGTCAGTGAAACGTACGTTTCTATGAACCAACAAATATTTGTTGTGTACTAGAGGCTTTATTAGTCAGAGTATACCCCCATAGTTTTTGCTGTTAACGACAGTTTTGCACTTTAAACGGCCGTGCATGAGCCTGGTGTTCAATGAATGCTTTAGAGACTTTGCCACGGTCTCATAGACGCAGCCCTACTTTACATTCATTTAGGTGATTTCATCAAGTGCATATACAATGAATACACCATCTATAAGGAATATAAAATCATTAAGAGCTTTGCTCAATCTCTCCAACAATGTATTCTAGCACTTTTTCAAACTATAGGAAGATACAACAATTTTAGTGCTAGCAGAATTAACATATGACTTGTTCTTACCCATATGAATCTTTTTCATGGGATCTCCAATCACAGAGGTTGGATTACCATCGTTGTTAATTTTAGATTGGTTTAACTCCCATTCCCCTCGATGTGTTATCAAATTGTTTCTTCCCTAGGGGATTAGTCAATGGATCTGCTAGATTTATTTCTGACCTTACAAATTCGATTGAGATTACTCCATCTTTTAGCAGCTACCTTGTAATATTATGTCTCACTTGAATGTGTCTGCTTTTACCATCAAAGGTATTATTTTTAGCTGTAACTATTACCGATTGGCTGTCACAATATAAAGACACTGATGGTGTTCATTTTTCTTCTAATGGAATATTTGCTAAGAAGTTTTTCAACCACTTAGTCTTAGTACCAGCCAGTTTCATAGCAATAAACTCTGAATCCCTTGAAAATTTTGTAATAATACTTCGTTTGGCTGATCTCCAGGATATTGCACCACCACCAAGAGTGAATACATAACCACTAGTGGATTTAATCTCATCTGAATCTGAAATCCAATTAGCATCACTGTATTTTTTTAGTACAGCAGAAAATCCACTATAAAATATACCATAGTTCATGGTACCTCTCCAATATCTTATCAATTTAACTAGAGCTATCCAATGCTCACTGCTTAGACAGTGGGCATATCTGCTCAGTTTACATATAGCATATGTTATATCAGGCCTAGTAAAATTCATTAAATGCAGTAGACTTCTAATAATCTGTGCATATTTAGATTGAGCTACTGAATTACCTTTATATTTTGATAATTGTATGCTAGAATCATAATGAGTACTTATAGGAGAATCATCAAAATGTCTAAACTTTTTAAGAATTTTCTTCACATAATGTTCTTGAGAGAGTAAGATACCATCTTTACTCTTTATGATTTTAACACCCAAAATCACTTTTGCTTTACCCATATCTTTCATATCAAATTTAGATGCAAGAAAACTCTTAGTTTTAATCACAACATTCATGTTAGTACACAAAATAAGCATGTCATCCACATATAAGCAAATAATTATACAATTATTATTTACAAGTTTTGTATAAACACATCTTTCTACTTCAACATTAGTAAAGTCATCACTTGTTAAAACTTGATCCAATTTTTCATACCATTGTTTAGGTGCTTGTTTTAATCCATATAAATATTTAACAAGTTTATACACTTTATTTTCTTGTCCAGGAGCGACACATCCTTCAGGTTGTATCATATAAATTTTTTCTTTTAAAACACCATTTAAGAAAACAGTTTTAACATCCATTTGATGAATATAACGCTTATGTATTGAAGCTAAAGTAATCAGAATTCTTATAAAAAAATTCTTGTAACCGGAGAAAAAGTATCAAAATAATCAATATTTTGTTTTTGAGTAAAACCTTTAGCTACTAACCTAATTTTATATTTATCAATGAACCCATCAATATTAAGTTTCTTCCAAAAAACCCATTTACAACCAATGGGTTTAGCTCTTGGAGGCAAGTCTACTAAAATCCAAGTTTTATTTTGACTAAGAGAATCAATTTTAGCCTTAATGGCTTCTTTCCAAATATGAGCATTTGAAGAAGAAATAACTTCATAAAAATTTAAAGGATCATCTTGTACCATATAAGTATAAAAATCATCTTTAAAAGAAGATTCTTTCATTTGCCTCGTACTTCTTTTTAAATTTTAAGCCAAATCTTCATTTGTATTTTATTCAGGAGAATAAGTAGACATTTCCAAATTCCTAGGATTATGTTCAAAAAATTACGCATCTTTAGTTTCTATAATAGTGTTATGATCCAAAACATCACTTTTCAAAACCAGAAATTTATAAAGCTGCACTATGTTCAGCATACCTAATAAACATGCAATCAGAAGTTTTAGACCCAATTTTTCTTTTCTTAGGATCAGGCAACATTACTTTAACAAGACACCCCAATACTTTTAAATATTTTAGGTTAGGTACATAACCTTTCCATAGTTCATAAGGTGTCTTATTTGTTTTCTTATAGGATATTCTATTTTGCAAAAAATAAGCAAACAACAAAGCTTCACCCCATAAATTATCTGATGCAGAAGAACTTATAAGCATAGCATTCATCATCTCTTTTAAAGTTCTATTTTTCCTTTATGCAATACCATTAGACTCAGGTGAATATGGAGGAGTTACTTCTTGAATAATTCCTTCTTTTTCACAAAAATCATTTAACAAAACATATTCTCCTCCTCTATCTGACCTTACATTTTTAATCCTTTTATTTAGTTGATTTTCTACCTTTGCTTTATATTAAAAAAAAATTTTCAAACGCTTCATCTTTATTTCTCAATAAATATATTTTAGTATACCTTAAAAAATTATCAATAAAAGTAATATAATATTTTTTACCACCTCTAGTTATTGTTTGTTTCAAATAACCCAAATCAGTGTGTATTAAATAAAGTAATTTAGTTTTTCTTTGTGTAGAAAAATTTAATTTTTTAGTTATCTTAGCTTCCACACATACTTCATATTTGTTTAAACAATTATTTTTAATTCTAGAAATCAAACCAAATTGTTGCATTTTCTTAGTATAAGACTTGTTAACATGTTTTAATCTAGTATGCGACACATCAAATGAATCAACCATATAAACAGGCAAATAAGCAGAACAGAATGCATTTTCATTCATTTTGGTAACATTCAGTACAAATAGTCCCTAGTTATAATATCCCTTTCCCACAAAATATTATTTTTTGCCATCACAATCTTGTCAGATTCGAATGACACTTTAACCCCAACCTTTTCCAATAGAGTTACAGAAATTAAGTTCACTCTAATATCAAGCACATGCAGAACATCATTGAGAGCCAAGGTCTTTCCGGATGTGAGTTTAAGAACCACTTTTCCTTTCTCAAGAACTTTTGCAGTTCGAGAATCAGCAAGATAAATGTGATCTTCTCCTTCCTCGATAGGATCATAGGAGGTAAACATTTCCTTATTTACATAAATGTGCTTGGTAGCCCCAAAGTCTATCATCCATTTACTCACATTGGAGACAACAAAAGCTTGAGAAATAACAGCCACAATGACATCATCATTGTTCTCATCTTCTTGAACCAAATTTACATTTGGCTTGGGAGGATTATTATTTCTAACTCTCTTTCTACATTGAACAGCACAGTGCATTGGCTTGCCACAAATAAAGCAATTGCCTTTCTTTTTGAATTTGGGGTTAGAATTATTGGGATTGTAACAAGGTTTTTTATGAGAATCATACCTTTTGTTGTGAGGCTTTGTTTCCACCAAATTTGCCTTTGAGGCGATTTCCCTGCCTTTTGCATCTCGAATCTCCTTCCGGTTGGTGTCTTCGATGATGATATGAGTGATGAGATCTGACAATGACAGTTGCTTCTGTTTGTGTTTGAGTTGCTGTTTGTAGTCTTTCCATGAATCCGGCAGTTTCTCAATCAGGATCCTAGTTGCAAGTTCATTTGGAAGGTTAATCTTCTCAACTCAGAGTTCTTCCAATAGCTTGTGGTATTTGTTGATGTGCAGCTTAATGTCTTTATCTTCAGACATCTCCCATTGGTAGTAATTTCCAATCATGAATTTATGTTTTCTAGCATCTTCCACAGTATACTTCGTGATTAGTGACTCTTAGATTTTGTTGGCCTCCTTGTAAACACAATACACATCGAACAGATTATTAGATAAAGTACTAATAATTGTATGTCTATAGACCTTATTGGCATGTTCCCAGACAATTTTTTAGTTTTGGTCAACATCAGGAACATGTTTGGACTGAGTCAATGCCATTGCAACTCCATGCATGTCTAGGATAGAAAAGATCTGCTCTTGTCACCTTCTGAAGTTCTCCCCATCGAACACCTCAATCTTGGATATATTCAGGAATGGCTTGGGCAACGTCACAGCAGGTACTGCAGTCGGAATGAAGGCTGAAGTAGCAGCACCACTCCTTCCAAAACCACCATTAGAACTTGCAGCGACAACGTTAACATGATCATGAGGACCAACTAGATGTGACTCCATAGTAACACTTAAGACTGTTAGCTGTAACAAATAAAACTGTGATTATAAACTAATCCGCGTCGTGCCCGAAGACATTATCCTTAAGAGTTATTTTGTCACAAGTCGACAACTCTCCAGGATTAAACGGACCCTTCGTATAATAAGGGAACAAAATAGCAAGAACTAAGAACTCAGAAGAACGAAAGGGGAAGAGAGGAGAGAGCTTTTGAAGATGTCCAAGAGCCTGGTGCACCTTGAACTGCACCATGCACTACCTTTTATAGGCCGAAGATATGAATAAGAACGTTAGGCAATATTAAAAATAATTAACGGTGGCTTAATTATGGTTTAATGAAAATCTATTTTGAACGTTGGGATTAAAAGCAAATCAAGGGAGACCATTTTTGAACGTTGGAATTAAAGCCGGTTAATGAAAAATTAAAATGGTAAATTGAAGGCCTCGTCGTGTAGAAATTTAAGAAATTCATGGTCTCAATTTCAAAATTGCTAAAAACAAGGTTTTTCCGGTAAGCTTATTTATACAAAATATTTTTGTAAAATACAAAAATAGTTGTAGTAAAAAAATGCCCAGTACCGCATCTAACTCGTGCGCAAAGGAGGAATCGGAGATTTTCAATTGCGTTACCCCTGCGTTAGCCTGTTGTTATGCGCGCAAGCCCACTCCTCTTTTTAGCCTATTTACTTGCCCAATATCATATCTTAATATATATATATATATATATATATATATATATATATATATATATATATATATATATATATATTAAGACTCTCTTTATTTTAGGTAATGTGAGACTTAGACTTTTAACACACCTACTCTAACAAAAATAACGTCATCGAGTTGTCGTCAAATGAGAATTCTAGTGACCAAGACCAATTTGGATCTAGGAGAGTCTTCATCTACAACCTTCTTGGAACCTTCAACCAAGAAATCCTCAAGAATTACAACAACTTGAACTTGTGCGACAACCTCAAGAAAAAACCCTCTTTTGTTGATTCGTGCTTCTCTAATGGGGTAGAGGAGGAGAAAAACAAAGACACATTTAGTCTTCTCTGATGGAGTGGCGGAGAAGAAAATGCATAAGAGCTTGGGGGTAGAATTCGGGCTTCAGAACAACCTACAACTGTGGAGGAAAACAAGTTTTTGGGTCCAAAATTTAAGGATGCATAACACAATCCTAGTAGCTGGAAGAGTGGACGACTAGGATTGATGCAACTTTTTTCTTTCAATAAATTTCTAGCATCAAGGGCATTTTGATCATTTGCTATAACTTATTTTTCATCCGGGAAATTGACTCGGGAATGAACAATTCATAAATATGACTTATTTGATTTGAGATTGACACAGGAAGAGCAAGATATGACTTATTTGACTTGAGATTATGAAATTAATTGAATGAACAATTCATGAAAATAAATCTTTCTAAAATATTTAATATATTCTATAGTTTCTTACCGTGTCAATTTCCAACTCTTGACCATTGAGATTCATGGGCAATACAGATTAATATTTAAGGAATGAGATTAGAAAAAATAGGGTAAGAGTAGGAATGTGGAACTAGGTGTATAGAATCTAATCCCTACAAGACAACTCTTTGTTTTGTGGATGTAGATAAATGAAAAAATATTTTTAATTTTATATCATATTAAATATAATTAATTCTATTCTATTCCGTTCAGTATTCTCTTTCCATTTCTATAAAAAATAAATTTTGCATACCAAACAGCTGGAAGGAAGGGAAGGGCAAAAGTAATGCAAAGAAAGTTGACGATGATATATTCAGCAAATCTGGCCGAGCAACAAACAACTATGTTTGAATTCAGTAAATACGTCCTTTACTCCATATGATACATATGTTTTGTTATTTTTTGGTGTTTGAATATGTATGAAATAAAATCTGCCTACTATTTTCTCAAATATTTTTTTTAACAGCAGCGAAATCTTAAAAAGGGGTTACCCGGGAAGAACCTGTCAATGGGGACGCTGCCATAAACAACTATGGCATTCCCAAACACTGAATTGAGTTTTGACCGTTTTGGCGCTATTTTCATCTTCTCTTCCCCTCAAGCTCCACTTTTCTCTAGCACCCCTCCTACACCGCAGAAAGGACAAGGGCAGAAGCGTCCAGTACGAATTGCTCCCTCAAGGACCAGTCTTACCTAGACCAAATCCCTAAAATCCTCTTCTCTCAGTCTCACTGCACCCAGGTTCTTTTGCTCCCGTTATCTGCAATGTGGATAGCCCTTCTGTGTCTCTTTCTCTACCCACAAATTGTCAGGTGAGTGCACTAGAGCTTTTTTCCATCTTTAATACATGTATTCCCTCTTTTTTCATCTTTTGCGGTTTAATCAATTTCAATGTTGTACTTGGATAGAAATTGGTGGTGCCACAGCTGAAATCACGTCTGATCTTCTAGCTTTTGAGGCTGATAGAAGGGCTGTGAATATTACCATAAATAGGTAACTGAAGCTAAGAAGGTTTCGCATTACTTTTATGGTTTTAGATATTGATATAACTGACTTTGATGGTTTTGACTTCACTTTTGGCAACTTTGGTACTGAACTCACCAGAGATGATAGTAGGAAATTGTACTCTAATTTTGCTTTTCTGTAAGTTCTTATCTAATTATGTATTTGTTCTTCAAAATGGAAGTTTATTTGCTGCTTTGGAATGAAGACATTGACCAGGTATATTTTGCATCCTAGTTGTGTGATGGCTTGAGTAGTTTCATTGGTGGATATAACGGGATTGTTTTATGACAGAAGCTTTCATATGTTTTATTTCTCACAATTTTTTTTTTTCCTTTCAGCTCTTTTATTGTAGACTATAAATATGGGACATATGATTCTATTTTTCTTTTTCATTTTGATTTGTACTTGACCTTGGCCGTTGATTTCAAGAGCTTCTTTGTGTAGTTCACTATCCCCTTCTCTCTGTATCTATCCTTTTGATTTTGATCGTAGGACTATAATTATATCAGCAAACTTGTGCGACTTATGAACTTTAAAATTGCAGTATATGATTGAACAGAATATAAATGAAGTTGCTTTACCGTGCTGATGCTTGATGTCTTGATCACATTTTCAAGATCCAGTGGGGTTCTTTCTCTGTTGCACCATAGGTAAAGACAATGGTAGAGTCATTCAAAACCATGTTTTTGAAGTTACTTCAGGGGTCAATTGGTTCACTGCTGGAAATGGAAAGGTGAGAAGAACCTCGACAAGGCGTTTCATCAGATAGAGGCAACGAGAAGGGTGCTCTTGAGGATCATCACGCAGGACCTCATCCCCAGTCTCACTGATTACATCACATCATGCAACTGCGTTCGTGAGAAACGATTGCTTCAATATTTTTTAGCAGGATGATGCCAAAGGTGGAGACTTGGCAACTCTTAAGCATGCACTAAGTGGCTATGTTCCAGTTTCAGCTCTCTTAGCACAGTTGTGATTGTGGACTTGGACAAAGCCTACTGGAGGAGAAAACGAGTTAAAACTTACAAAGAGAGCCTGTCATATCGTCTCTTCATTTTAGCTTTTTATTTTGTTTGTGTATGACTATCATAAACATCAGCATTTATTCGCGGAACACTGTCACATATTAGAGCCTTATAACTTTTAAAATTTTATGCAGTAAGTGTGAATTATTTCGGTGCGGCCAAGACAGAAGGGTGGGCTTGTCCAAGGATCTCATTTTCTTCCTGCTAATTCTCCTGGACAACCTCTGCAAGGAATGCAGGGAATGGGGATTATGGGGTCACCTAGTCTCAGCTCGCAGGCAAGAGCCAAAGGAGCCCTTGCTTATGCTCAGCAGCATGCAACGAATCAGGGTGAGATTAGGCAGCAACTATCACAACGAAGTCCAATAAACACTCCACAGGCATAATCTTTCGAAAGTTAATATAATTTGATGTAATATTGTGAATTAGGATTAATATTATGCTTATGGGTATTTAGTTTGTACTTTTTTTCATTATAGAATTCACTTGTCATATTCTTAGTGTAGCTTTTAAATATCCATGCTCTCAAAGTTCTACTGGTAGAGACGTCTTTTCAAAATTTAATACATTTCTGCTTCTGAAGTTCATTCTCTTGCCAAATATGTGTCTGCGTTCAACATCACATACCACAATTTAATTAATTTTTGTACTACTTGTGCGCATTATGCTCTTGCATCATGGACCATAGTTTAGAGAACTGGTAATTTAATGGCTGAATTGAACACAATTCTCTCCCCCTCCCCCCCCCCCCCCCCTCCTCATCCTCCTCTTTTCTTTTCTTCTTTCCTTCGTTTTGTCCCACAATTGGGAATGGTGGAAGGTTGGATGTTCCATGTATTTGTTGGGTAAAATGTCATATTTTAGCTTCCTTATTTCACTTTTATCGTCTACACTCAACAGAACATCCCCCCTCCAAAATAAAAAAAAAAAGATTCTGGATTATGTGGAATCTAATGAAGTGAACCATAAACATTAATTTGGTATAGCTATATTGGTAAGTTGTTTTGATTGACACGACGTTGAAAAGTGTCCTTTAGAATGATTTTAATAAATGATTCTGAACCACATTGGCAATTGCCTGCCTGGTAAATTTTCTTTGCAGCTTATGAAAAACCTAAAATCAAATTCTATCTGCTGCTTCATGTTGCATGTTTCAGTAGGTTGACGAGATGGATTAATTTACTGTTTCGGAAGAAGGATCCCCTCCTTTAGGCAAATAAACATGGATCACTTTCCTCTGGTGAATCTACCATTTTGCAGTGGTTTTGGAGTCGTGAACTAACATGCTCCATAACATTTCAGGCTTACTAATGGTTTTGGGCGTTTAACAATGTCCCTTGTTATGAGTCTATATATGTTACCTAATCCAAGTATAAAGCTCACAGGAGAAAAGCATAAAAGACTGAAATCTATGCTCTTCTGACTGCCATTGGGACTAGGTGACTTCCTTAGCTACATAGTAGAACCTAGCTCTTTTCACCACTATTTAGTTTTTTTTTTTTTTAAAAATCTTTAACTGCCTAATGTTGCATTCACATATGGCAGGGAACTCCATGATAACAAGTTGACGGCCTATTCCTCATTCTGAGATCTTATGGATTGCATGACGGTGAGCAAGTAATCATTAATCTTTGAACTATTTTGGTTCAATTCTTTAAAGCTTTTGACCCATGATTGACCTTTGTTTCCTTCTAGCAATTTGAGGCGGAACAAATTATAGGATGCAATTCCTCTAGAAATTGGTGAGCTTAGATCTTATTGGCAACTGTGGATTTTTTTATAGGCATTATTTTGTTTATGCTTACAAATAACAGATACCTGAGCTTCAATAATTTCAAGGTAGAAAACTCCAAGGAACTAGCAAATCTTCTAGAGTTTCGCTAGCTTTATCTTCATGAAAACCATCTTACTGGAAGAATACCACTCGCATTGAGCACACTACAAAATTTTTGGCACCTGTAATATTCAAATTTTCATTTAAAAACCTCTTCCTACAGTATTTTTTTAAAAAATCTTTTACTTAATGTGCCTCATGGTAGTAATGTCAAGTAAAATAAGTCCTAATTTGTTTTAATCAAAGTTTCAACAATGAAATGAAAGTTATATAGCAGATTTAATTATGTTTTATAATTTTGAGTTTAGAATTCTAAATTTTGTAGAAATAGTCAATTTTACACAAGGTTATTTTTTAGAATTGTTGGATTAATTTTATCATCACTCTTAATACTTTTTTTATACTTATTTATGAACAATTGTAATTTTCATAGTCATTCTATAATAAATATATAAAATTGACAATTTATACATATGTTTATTATTAATTTCATTTAATAATTATATGTTAATAAAGTATTGATTTTTATGCACAGCTATTTTACGAGATATACGTGCAACGCATTATGCAAATGTTTATTACCAAAGAGAGGCAAATGCAAATACCTAATTTTGCCAAGAGTGAAATGCAAGTTTGGTCCATTACAATGGCAAGGCAGGAGTTATTTTTTATGACCTGGTATATAACACTTCTTATACAATTGAGTTGTGGATTTTTGATGTATCAAGTTGTGACACGAATTCTTGGTCCTTGATATTTTGGATTGGTAATGTCCCATATTCTCATGAGCCTTTGTCTGTAGCTTCTGACTCTGTCATTCCCACTATGACTACTTATGATAATTCTAGCAATGAAGACATACATCCATATTCTCTTTCAATATAATGACCAAGCAATTGACGGTTGTCAACAATCTTAAGAGCTGAAGATGGCTTCTTTTAGTACCGTCCTGCTGCTGAATACAGAGGGTTTTACTATTATTGATGCCTGAATATTTCAATATTTTATTTCAATTTAGTCTTATTTTTGGCAATTAGACTTATTAGGTTTACATCTCCTTAGCATAAACACTTGAACACTTCTGGATTATTATTGTTTACATTATATTTTATAGATATTAAACAATTTACAATTGTCTCATTTAATATGTTAATTAATTAATTATTTAATATTCCATCAAGTCGGATTCAAATGACCTAATTATTTTAATGTTTATTTTTTTAATTTTTCAGCATTATTAATATTTTAATTAGTTTTAATGGAAGTTTTAACAGGAGGGGAAGTTATTATAGCATATTTAATTATGTTTAAAACTTTTGGTTAAAGTTCCATTTTATACAAATAGAGTTTTATATAATTATTTTTTCTTATCATCTCTGTTTATTATGTAATAAATATGCAGAATTGACCATTTACATATGTTTATTATTAATTTAATATAATAATTGTATGTTAATGAAGTATTTGTTTTTATTTCTTTAAACGTATATAAAAAACGTAATTATTATTAATTAGACATTTTTAATTTTTCTACAAAATAATCCGTCTTATTCATTAATTTTTTTTCATCTGATTTTATTCTTATCATATATAAGCAAGACATGAAGGCCGCCTCTTCCCACAAGTATATGAGATTAAACTTGCTTATGACTTGAACTACTCTTTGTGGGTAACTTGACAGATTTGATACATATATAGTTTAACAAAATGTTGAGAGTTAGAGTTGGGAAATATTTAATGTATTTTTTTTAAAATAACAGAATTAAATTGATGGCAAATAAAAAAATTAAATCAAATTCGTCTACAGCATAGAGAGGGAACCCTAGAGCCGAGAGGCGATTATGACCTTGACTTCTCATTAGTGGAAGATGACGAAAAAAAAGAAAAGAAAAAAGAATAACTGCTTCAAACGAGTTTGCTTTCAGTTAAATTGACTACCAAACGCATCCATTATAATTTATAAACTATTAAGGAAGCCAACTGAGGAAGACAGGTAGAAATAATTAGGACGGCAAAAGGATTGAGTGAAATTAACGAGCCTGTAATGCGTGACTTCGATACTCTCCCAACGCCCAGATAGGGAATACATTTCTGTATGCAGAGTAAGTGATCATGCAGTTCCTATTGAAGACTCCCATTATTTCCTGCAATAATTAAAAAAGAAAAATGTGAAGGATGATTGGTCACTTCATGCTCCATACTATACAAAGGCATAGTGATTTGACATTGGACTTGCTCTTATTCAATACCTCTTGCGGAAAGTCACCGTTTTCCATTTGGGAATTTATCAAATATTTGGCTGCCCGGTGCAATGGTGTTGGATCTCTCTTAGCCTGTTTCAGTATCAGGAAAAGAATAGGAAAAAGATGAATTTCATCTCAAACAGGAAAATGCATAATCTGGATATCATTTTCTCATTCCGTTCAATAAGACAATAGATATAAGGAGGTAATTAGATATTGGCACCCAAAAAAAAAAAAGAAAAGGAGATAGTAATCAGATGTGCAGAATGCATTGAAAAATAATTTCCTCTCGTAGCCCATGAAATCACTCAAAAAAATTAAAAAATCCAAAAAAGAAATCATTTATTGAAGAGAACCTAATGGGTTGTCAAAGACTATTTTAAGTCAAAATTTGAAAAATGTTAAGAGAATGCTTAAAATCAGTTTTATCCACATCTCTAACAAATGAGATGAAGAACATAAAAGAACATAAAAAAAAAGCTACAAATATAATTCAATAATGTATGTAATTTGAAAAAATGATGCATATGTACCTAGATATAATTAACAAAAAAACGAAAGGAAATGTGGAACCTTTCCTTCAGGAAATAAAAAAGAGGTTTGTTTTTAACACTTTTTTCTATTTAAGGGTAATGGGGAGAGGGCTTAATGGAAAAACTAAGGCGAGGAAAAAGGGGGCGGAAGGCATGGTATGGGAGAGGGCTGGAGTCCCTTTGATCCCGTGTCCTGTTGCCCTATCCCCAACGCCCTGCTCCATCAGTAAAAGCGTATTTAGTGAGAAGAAATAGCCGTGAATTTCATCAAATCAAATGCAAGGTAGAAAAGCAGGATATATTATCATCCTTACGAGCAGTAGAAGTATATCCAACCTAGTTATTTTCTAGCACCTCTTAGAAAAGAAGGAATCTTGATTGAAATACTTATAAATTGTTAGCCTTTCATATAAGATTATACTATAATATTTATAAAAACAAAATATTTTTTATATGGATTCATTCAGCCACGGGCATCATTTTTAACTATAGTTAATACATGCATCAAAATCGTTCAGACTATCTCTAAGCTATTGAATCGAAGTACATAAAGGTAATTTCTTTAATTAAAATGGTCAAAATGATTTGCTCCTCCAATAAATTAAACAAGGTTGTGTGTTTTAATATTTTAATTAATGTTATGGCAACATAATAAAAGGACCAAAACTTGCTCTATACCTGTCCAGCATCAATAAGAGCCAGTATAGCCCACCCTGTGTTCACTACATGAGACCTGCTGCCTTCCAGATTTGAATACACCTGCGGAACGGAACATTTATAGAATAATTATACAGAAATGCCGGCGTTTAGGCTTTTAAAAGCAATCCAGAATCCTCACTCAGTGTTACTTTAAACAAATAAATGCAATATATAATCCAGAAACACATGTACCAAGTTTCTTTTCTCTTTGAATTTTGCTTTTCCTTGTTCTTCTTTCTAGATTTTTGACATAATTGATAGTTGATACCATCTCTCTTCGCGAAAATAAGTTATTATCTCTTATCCTGAAAACTGAGATGATACTGCATTTCCCTATATGTCTGAAACTCTTTCATACTCTGATCCTATTTAATTCATCCAGTGGTAGTACAGCCCAGTGATATGAGAAATTTCCACATGTCAAACTCTTCATTTGGTGCCACTCATGTCATCAACCATGAGCAAGAATAACTTTACCAGCCAGGCTGTCATTCATATCCCCAGTGATATTGGAAGAGTGCCAGGTTATCTTTTGTAAAAATTTTGGAGTTATTGATGTTCTGAAAATTTATTATTTAGAAAAAGGAGTAGTACATATAAAGAGAGATTTGACTTCAGAAATCAGCCAACACTCAGAAATTATGGCAGAAAACATGGAAATAAATACATAATAAAAAATAGGATGATACAAGGAAATAAATAAGGAAAGAAACTGTTGGTAATAAACGTGCTATTTAGCACAATAATAATGCCCATGCACAGCAGACACAGCAGCAACAGTGAGCAAACAGCAGCTTTAGAAGCTTCCTTTTTCACATGTTTTTCAAATTTCTTTTTGTATTGAATTGGTTGACAATTTCTGTTTTATTAGGATTAGTATTTTAGCTCTTTTTTAACAATAGGAAGATGGTTCCTTTTTGGACTAGGACACGGTTAATTAAGTTGGCCATATATGTAATTCAATAAAGATGTTGGAGATTTGTCCGTTTAGATATGCACTTATTGTTCTTTTCATGGAATCACATCTGCCATAATTCTGTCCTTAATTTATTTTTTGTTTCAATAATTTGAATTTGCCTTTATTAACTCTATGCATTTTGATTGCTTTGAGACTACTGTAGTTAACTTGTAACCATGATCTCTATAATCCTTTCATCCATATGAATACAATCATCAGAAATATTCAGAATTAAAAAATTTTTGTTTCTTCATGGTATCAAAACCTAAATGGCTCACATGATCCAAATTGGGCCAGTGATGGCATTGAACACCCTAAAGGGTGAATCTGCTGTCAAAATTGACCCAACCAGATACTCTGTTTCCAGCATGAGAGAGAGATCTAGGATGAAGACTGCTCTCCTATCAAAAAATGTGGACATGTGGCCCTTGATTAGATTCAGGAAGGTAATTTAGCCAAATCCCAGAGTACGGCCACCACCCAACACCACATGCGCGGCCACTTAGGCTCTACTAATCATATGACCAATAATGCTAAATTATTTGACACCTCTAAACCCTCTATAGCCTTTCTAAAGGTGAAAATAGTTGATGGAACTTTAAATAATGTAACAAGTGTGCGTATTATTATTGTTTTTGAGCATTTAGTCCTTAAAAAATGTGCTACTTGTACCTAATCTTGCTTGCAATTTGCTTTCAGTCAGCAAAGTTATAACTCATAATCAGTGTACCACTCACTTCTTTGATGGTGGCTGTTTTAGGACTTGGAATCCAAGAGGACTATTAACAAAGCTAAGGTGGTGGATGGTTTCTACCTTATGGATCCAACAACTAAAAAATAAAATGAGCTCTCTATCTCATGCGTTCTGAATTTTATTACATAAGAGGGTAAATACAATAGGAAATAAGGAGATTGGTCTCTCATTTGGGAGATTGGTCTCTCATTTGGTTGACTAATCTGATCCTTGATATCATGGGATACAAATATTGAAAATAAAAGGAAACAAAATAACAGAATAAAGATAAAGATAAGCAGAAAATAAATGCCCACATAAATGGGAAACAAATACTCACATAGGAAACAAATATAAAAGTAATTATAGTAATAAAAATAATGAGATACCAACAATTCCATTCCTTTGCTTGTGATACTTGCCAGTTAACCAAGCACACCAAAAACACTTATTCTCCACACACCTATAAACCATCTTTCCCATTTCAAATGATCCATAGTGATGTTTGAGGACCATGTAAGGTCCATATCAAATGGTTTGTCACTTTTATAGATGATTATACTATAATAATATGTGTTTGCATGATGAAATACAAATTTGAAGTCACTTTAATATTTAAATCCTTCCATCAATTCATCAAAACCCAATTCCAAACATCCATAAAAATGCTAAGAAGTGATAATGGGGGAATACATTAATGCCCAACTTTACTCATTCCTAATAGAAGATGGGATTTATCATCAAACCTCTTGCCCTTACACCTCCCAACAAAATGAGATTGCCAAGAGGAAAAATAGGCATAGTTTAGAGGTTGCTCAATCTCTGATGTTCACGATGAATGTCCGAAAGAGATTTTAAGCGGAAGCCATTCTCACTTCAGCTTACCTCATAAATAGAATGTTTGCCAAAACCTTTAACTTTCAAACTCTAAGAGACACCCTTTAAAGGCCTATCCTTATACCCATCTTATTTCCACCTTACCTATGTAAGTCTTTGGCTGCACCACTTTCATTCATACCTATTCTAACAACAAACTTGAACCTAGAGCACCATGTGCATGTTTGTTGGGTATTCTCCCTCTCAAAAGGGATATAAGTGTTATTTTCCTACTCTTAAAAAAGCTTGTGTTGAGGGATGTCGCTTTTTTTGAAGACCAACCCTACTATACCAAAACATCCATTTAGAGGGAGAGTATTGAGGAATGGAGTTTTTGAATTCAAGAAAACATTACTTGTACTTCTAACCAACCTACTGGCCCTACACCTGAGCCTCTTGTCCTTGCACCCAAGCCTATTGGCCCTACACCCAAACCTGATGGCCCTACACCTGAACCTATACCCATACTTGAGACCACTGATCAGAATATCTCTCTTAATGCACCTATTTGTGAGCCTTGCCAACCTAGGTTTAAAGCTCCCAACATTGAACCTTCTACCTAGCAGAAAGAGCCCATTATTTACACCAAGGAAAAGAAGATTCATTAGGTAGAGACTCAACCACCACCTAAACAAAATTTGTCCTTGATTCCAAGTCCAAGCTCAAGTATCAACCCTCTCGGAGATGAGAATTTAAACCTTCCCATTGTTTGAGAAAAGGAACTAGATCCTGCACTACTTAGACTTTCTCCCACATATCAGACTTTTTTTGCTAATATGTCTAATGAGAAGGTACCTTCAAATATTCATTAGGCCCTTAAGCAAAAATAGTGGAGGAAGGTTGTACATGAAGAGATGAGTGCTTTTCAGAAGAAAGGAACATGCGACCTGGTGGAGTTACCCTTAGAGAAAAGCCCTGTGGGATGCAAGTGGACCTTCAACATCAAAGATAATTTTGATTGGAGTGTAAGCAAATATAAGGCAAGACTCATGGTTAAAGGATTTACTCACACTCATAGAATTGATTACCAAGAGACCTTTGCTCTTGTGGCCAAATTTAACTACATAAAAGTACTGTTGACTTTTGCCGCTAATCTAGATTGGCTTCTATATCAACTTGATGTAAAAAAATGCCTTTCTAAGCAGAGATCCAGAAGAGGAAGTCTACATGTCTCCTCCATCTAGTTTTGAGGACTACAACAAGGGTAAAGTTTTCAAACTCCATAAATCTATTTATGGCCTTAAACAATCCCCTAAAGTATTATTTGAGGAGCTTACTTTGGTTGTAAAGAGGCAAGGCTATACATAAGGATAGGTTGACCATACTATTTTCATTAAATTTGCCACTAATGGGAAAATGGCTATCATGATATTTATGTGTTGGAAAGGACCAAATGGACTTAGCCTATAACTGATTGGTTTTTTGTTTCTATTTTTTCCCTATATTTATGCGGATTATATTCTGTTTTATTAGTTTCCTTGTTTTCTAGCTAATAACTAGGGATTGACTGAGTTGTAGTCAAACCTAGTTCTGTATATATGTTCCCTGGCCCTTTTAGATTAGGATAAGAAGTCGGATTTGTCCCAAACTTCTTCATGGTATCAGAGCATTGCATACGATGCATTTGGGACAGATTTCGTTCAGCACCTTAAAGGCCTATACCACCAGCGGAGAAGATCCTTCAATCTCGTCGACTGGTACTGGCCTTATAGGTATGGATGACAACGATCTTACAGGCAGCAATGGAGGCGGAAACGGCAGAACCCATTCTCTCTCAGGTTCGCCACACAAGCCGCCATTGTCAATGTCGTAAGAACCATTCTCCTCCATCCTCGTCTCTCACAAGTTGACCAAGAATAACTATCTATTCTGGCCACGAAACATGATGTTTATTCAAGGTCGAGGCAAAGAAAAATACATAAATGGTGAGGCCTTGGAACCAGCTGTTGGAGACCCGAAGCGTGAGACCTGGATTTTAGAAAATAACCAGGTCATGACATGGTTAATCAACTCAATGACCCTAGAAATCAACAGCAACTACATGTTAGCATCCATTGCAAAAGAAATTTAGGACTCTGTGAAGCATACATATGCTGTGAAAGAGAACGCTGCAGCTATTTTCCAGATTAAACAGGCCCTCAAGGATCTCAAACAGGGAGAAAAGACCATCACGCAGTATTACAATTCTCTAGTGAGATTATGGCAACAAATAGACTTGTATGAGATACATAATTGGACCTGTCATACTGATGCAACTTATTTTAAGCAAATAGTTGAGAAAGAAAGATCCTATGAATTTCTATTAGGACTAAACGAAAGATTTGAAGATGTTAAAAGGTAGAATTATAAGCCTCAAGCCACTACTTTCACTCGAAGAAACTATGAACATGGTTAAGTGTGAAGAGAGTAGAAAAGAATTAGTTCAAGAATCATCTCATGCTGAGTCCTCGGCTATAGTGGCTAGAGGAAACCAAACTAGTGATCCGAGACAGAAAAGATCATCCAAATGGTGTGAATACTATAATAAAAGTGGGCACACCAAGGATGTTTGCTGGAAACTTCATGGGAAGTCTCCAAACAGTAAGCAACAAGGCAGAAACGAAGTTAAAGGCATGATGACAGAAGCTGACAATTGTGATGAGGTATTGAATAAAGAAGAGGTACAGATTTTGAAAAAATTCCTTGAAAAACACAATTTACAGGTGTCATCAAGTGAGAAAAATTCTACTGCTTCAGTTACCTTAGCACATGCAGGTATATATCTTACTACTACTCTCAAAACTATAATTCAGCCCAAGAATATTTGGGTAGTTGATTTAGGTGCAACGGATCATATTACCAGTTTTAAGGAGGCTTTGAGTAGTCTTGAATACTAATCTGTGTCCCAAAAATTGAATGTAGCTTGATTTCTGTTCGGAGAATAACAAGGGAATTAAAGTTTTTTTTATGTTGACTGTGTTTTTCAGGATTTGGCTTCAGGGAGGATGATTGGCAATGCTAAGGAATGGGAAGACCTATATTATCTTGAAGCAAAATGTCAAGTGAATAAATGTGAGAGAGTGAGTGTTTTTTTTTTGCTAATTTGAATAATGCAGTCATGTTGTGGCATTATAGGATAGGCCATCCAAGTCTCAGTTATATGAAACATTTATTTCCAAATTTAATCAACAAGTTGATTTATCTTTGTTTCATTGTGAATATTGCCAATTGGCCAAGCATGTCAAAAATTCCTACCCTGCTCATCTTTATACATCCTCTCAGCCATTCTTTTTGGTTAATAGTGATATTTGGGCTCCTTTTAGAATTTCCACACCATCTAAATTTAGGTGGTTCATAATGTTTATTGATGATCATACCCGAATTACATGGGTGTTTCTTATGAAAGAAAAATCAAAAGCATTGCAGATTTTCCAAAAATTTCACATGTTTATAAAAAATCAATTTAATGCATTTATAAAAGTGCTGCATAGTGACAATGGTAGAGAATATTTGAGCACTAATTTCAAAAGTTACCTAAATGAAAATAGCACACATCATCAAACATCATGTGTAGATACCCCTCAACAAAATGGGATTTCTGAATGTAAAAATAGGCACCTATTAGAAATAGCAAGAGCTATTATGTTAACCAATAATGTTCCTAATTGTTTTTGGGGGGATGTTGTACTCACTTTTGCATATTTAATAAATCGGATGCCATCCAAAATCTTAAATTTTCATACACCTATTCAAAAACTTCAAGATTTCTATCCAAACTCACATCTTATTTCTACTATACCATAAAAGGTTTTTGGATGCACAGGTTATGTTTATAATCGTGGTAGTAAATTTGAACCAAGAGCAATTAAATGTATCTTCTTAGGTTACTCACTGACACAAAAGGGGTATAAATGTTACTCACGTGGCCTTCGCAAGAATTTTGTGACAGTGGATGTCAAGTTTTACAAAAACCTTCCATACTACTCCAAATTAGCCATTTAGGGGGAGATGGAAGAGAGTGAATGGATAATTTGCAATGATTCTGTATTTGATATTAATTTTGATCCTGAAAGTGTTTCTAGACCTGAAATATCACTTGAACCTGGTATTGTACAACATCATTTGTTGTCACCAATTTCTGTACAGAACAGTTTTTCACCCCTAGACACCAAGGTCACTCTTAAAGAACCTAAAAATGAACCTACTTCATCTAAAAAAACATTACTAGCAGAAAATACTAACCTAAACAGCCAAGAAAATCAACCAGAACAAGAGGGTGATAATCTGGAAAGTGTAAATATAACTAAGACAGGTATGAAACAGCCTAGAAAGCTGGAGTTTTTCACTTATACCAGGCAAAAAAAGGGCAGAAACCGAGAGGGGGAGAAAGTAGTAGAACCCAAGTAAAATAAGGGCACAAATAGAGGGAGAGAGAGTTGAAGACCCCGTTCCTATGCAAAACCAAGAATCCAACCAGATGCTAGATTCTGATGATCTTAGTTAACCTATTGCCTTGAGAAAAAGGAAGAGATATTGCATGCAACATCCAATTAGCAAATATATTTCCTATGATAAGCTATCTCCTAACCTACAATCCTTTGCTGTAAAATTGTCTGAAGATAGTATACCAGATAACTATCATGAAGCCATAAAGGATCCAAGTTGGCAAGAGGCAATACAAGAGGAGTTGAGAGCTCTTAGAAGAATAAAACTCGGGTGATGACAGAGTTGCCTAAAGGAAGTCCTCTATTGGCTGCAAGTGGGTATTCACTATTAAATATAATCCTAATGGGACAATAAACAGGTACAAGGCGAGATTAGTTGCCAAGGGATTTACACAAACTCATGGCATAGACTATTAAGAGACTTTTGCCCTTGTGGCCAAATTCAACACCATCAAGGTACTATTGTCACTTGCTACTAACATGGACTAGCCTCTACATCAGTTAGATATGAAAAATGCCTTCTTGAATGGTGATACAGAGGAAGAAGTGTATATGGAAGTGCCTTTCGGTATAAGAAATCAAGAAAATAGTATTATAGTGTGCAGGTTACACAAGAGCTTGTATAGGTTAAAACAATCATCAAGAGTTTGGTTTGAAAGGTTCACATGAGCAGTGAGATAATTTGGTTATGACCAGTGTCAGGCAGACCACACTCTATTTGTTAGACAGAATAGGAAAAGTATCAATACTTATAGTCTATATGAGTGATATCATTGTGACAGGGGATGATGCAGAAGGAATTGAAAGATTAAAGAGGGATCTAGTTGCAAAATTTGAAGATAAAGACCTTGGAAAACTCAGATATTTTTTAGGTATAGAAGTTGTAAGGTCAAGCAATAGCATCAATATCTCACAGCGAAAATACACTCTGGATCTTCTCAGGGAAACTGGGATGTTGGGAGCTAAACTTGCTGAAACTCCCATGGAAGCAAACTACAAAGAACATCTCTGAAGAAAAGGAACTCCAATGGACAAGATATCATAAATTGGTTGGGAAGCTCATATATTTATCCATACCAGACCGAATATTAGTTTTGCTGTAAGTGTTGCAAGTCAATTTTTGAGTGATCCTAAAGAAGAGCACATGGAGGCAGTGTATAGAATATTGAGGTACCAAAAATGACTCTTGGAAAGGGACTGCTATTTACCAAAACTAACTCTTGAGGAGTAAAAGTGTATACTAATGCAGATTGGGCTGGGTGTGTCATTAATAGAAAATCAACTTTAGAATATTACACATTTGTGTGGGGTAACCTTATAACTTGGAGAAGTAAGAAGCAATCTGTAGTTACAAGAAGCTCTGTTGAAATTGAATATAAAGCATTAGCTCAAGGTATTTGTGAAGGAATACAACTCAAGAGGCTAGTGGACGAACTTCGAATAAAATTTATAATTCCAATTAAAGTATGGTATGATAACATGGCCACTATAGGGATTGCACAGAATTCCTTACATCATGACAGGATTAAACATGTTGAGATGGACAAAAATTTCATCAAAGAGAAGATTGATTGCAAGTGAATTGATCTATCATATATCTCCACCAGTTCTCAAGTAGCTGACGTTATGACCAAGGGGACTACCTAGGATTAAGTTTGATGAACTGAGTAGCAAGTTGGGAATGATCAATATCTATTCCCCAACTTGAAGGGAAGTGTTGGAAAGGATTGAGTGGGCCTAGCCTATAACTGATTAGTTTTTTGTTTTTATTTTTCCCTTGTATTTATGCTGATGGTATTCTATTTTATGAGTTTCCTTGTTTTATGGCTAATAACTAGGGATTGACTGACTTGTGGTCAAATCTAGTTCTATATATATGTTCTCTAGCCTCTCTAGAATAGAATAAGAAGTGGAATTTGTCCAAAACTTCTTCATTATGTAAATGATATTATTGTGACCGGAGATTATGCTAATGAGATTGAAAACATAAAGAAGGCATGGGCTAAAAAATTTGAAATAAAAAGCCTGGGCACATTAAAATAATTCTTGGGAACGGAGGTGACAAGGTCAAAGAAGGTCATTATGATATCCCAAAGGAGGTATACTCTTAACCTCTTAAGTGACAATGGAATGTTGGGGAACAAACTTGCAAAATATTCCAATGGATGCTAATTATAAGATAAAAGTTGCCTAAGAGAGCTTTCTTGTTGACACTGAAAGATATCAAAAGCTTGTAAGCAAACTCATCTATCTGACTCACTCTAGATTCGATATTAGCTTCCCTGTTAGGGTCATCAATCAATTTATGAATAGATACTAAGGCTCATCTTCAAAGCTACTTATAGGATCCTAAGACATCTTAAAATGACCCTTAGAAAAGGGATCTTCTTTCAAAATGGCAAAAGTCATAAGATTGAAATTTAGTGTGATGTTAATTGGGTAGGATCTATCATTAATAGAAGATCCACCTCTAATTATTGTACTTATGTATGGGTGAATTTAGCTCCTTAGCGAAGTAAAAAACAGCTTGTGGTTGTTGGAAGTAGTGCTAAGGCCAAGTATAGGGCATGGCTTAAGATATTTGTGAAGACCTATAGTGAAAGAAACTTCTTAAGGAAATGAGAATTGATTGTGATCAACTTATAAAGGTGTTATGTAATAATTCGGTAGCTCTAAGCATTGCAAAGAATCCTATCTAATATGATAGAACCAAGTATGTGGAAATAGATAGACACTTTATCAAGGAAAAGCTTGACGCCAAGATACTTTGAACTTAACCATACCCTTACAAGGTTGCAAGTTGCTGATATTCTTACAAAAGTTTTAACCCAAGTCTGATTTGAAGGGCTTGGAGTCAAGTTGTGACTGATCAACATTTATTTTCCAACTTGAAGGAGAGTATTGGAGATTTGTCCATTTAGATTTGCACTTATTATTCTTTTCATAAAATCAGATTTGTCATAATTCTCTCCTTAATTTATTTTTTGTTTCAATAATTTGGATTTGCCTTTATTACTCACTATGTATTTTGATTGCTTTAAGGCTTTATTGGTTGACTCATAACCATGGCTTCTATTTAATCCTTTCTTCCATATGAATAAAATCATTAGAAGAATTCAGAATTCAAAAACTTCTGTTTCTTCAAAAGAAATAACAGACATTTCTATCATCTTTCTCTTCGCTCTCTTTTATTCTATTTCATGGTATCAGAGCCAAAAGGTACCAATGATTTCCTTCGGCTCATTTAGAGTTTTAAACACGAGACTAATGCATCATTGTCCCCCACCATGACAAACTCCTGTGCCCAGACCACCATCAAAATTAACTTTGTGATTATCATAGGACATTACTTCAATGAAAACAACTATCTACAATGGTCATAGGGTGTACTTATGTACATTCAAGAATGAGGGAAAAAGGATTATCTCACAAGTGAAGTGGAACAACCAAAACCAATAGACTCAAATATAGAGAGTGGGTTACAAAGAACCACACCATAATGTCATAGTTAGTTAACTCCATGACAAACAACATAGGTGAAACTTACCTTCTCTGTAAAATAGCTAAAGAGATGTGGGATGTAGTTAAGAAGGCTTACTTCACTATTGAGAATACCGCATCATTATTTCATATCAATGGATGTGTTCATGACTTAAAACAAGGTGAGATGAATATAACTCAATACTTTAATTCCTTTGTAAAGTATTAGCAACAATTAGATTTCTATAAGACTCACTAGTGGCCACAATACTGATGTAGCCTATTTTAAGAAATTTGTTGAAAGAGGAAGGATGCATACCTTTCTTTTGGGATTAAATCCAATGATGAAGGAAGCCAAGGGATGAATCATGGCCACCTAACCATTACCTTCACTAGATGAAGTTTTGGTAGAAACAAAATGAAGAGAGCAAAAAAAAATTGACTGGTCCTCAATCTACACAATATATGCCAAAATCCTCAGCCTTAAGTGCTAGAGGTACTTCAACCCCTCTTTTGACCAGAAGCAGAAAAATCAACAAGGAAGACATTGGTGTGACCATTGTTACAAGGTTGGTCACACCAAGTATATTTACTAGAAGTTACATGGCAAACCACCTAATTGGAGGCCTAGACAAAAAGGAGAGACTCGAGGCTTAATGGTAAGCAATGAAGAGAAACCTGAACCACCACCCTCTAACTTGTTTAGCAAGGACTAAGAGGAAGCACAACAAAAGACGTTTGGAAACCAAAGTATCAATAGCATATAAAGAGTTGTTGGCACTAGTACTGTTACTCAGTCAAGTAATTTTCCACTTGCTCTTAATACACAAATATAAAAATCTAATCATTGGATCATAGAATCAAGGGCCACTTATCACATGACGAGTAATTTCTCTCTCTTGAGAAATTATCTGCCTTACACTAACGACCTTGTGGTAAAAATGGCCGATGGGTCCTTGTCCAAAGTTAGTGGTATTAGGGAAGTTAAAATCTTAGATGATCCAGTCTTGAAAGATGTTCTATTCCTACCTAAATTAACTTGCAATTTGATCTCTATTAGCAAACTTGCAAAGAATTTACATCACACTATTAATTTCTTTGTAAATACTTGTGAATTTTGGGACTTGGCATCGGAAAAGAGGATTAGCAATGCTAAGGAATGTGACCATTCGTACTATCCCACTGGACTAGGAAAAAAAATTGGAAATTTTTGCAATTGCTTGGGCCCACATAGAGATTTTTGTAATTTACATACAAAGTTGGCATGTTGGAATTTTTCAAACCTGAAGGTATCTCCATGTAAACTTCCTCATCCAAGTCCCTATTGAGGAATGTATTCTTGACATCAAGTTGATGAAGCTTCCAGTCAAGATTTACTACTATAGACAACTAGATTATATTTAGCTTTGCTACAAGAACAAAGGTCTCCTATTAATCTATGAAGTTTTTTGCAACTAATCTTGCCTTGTACCTTTTAACATTGCTATTAGCCTTGTACTCCACATTGAATCCCTATTTGCAACCCACTAGCTGTTTCCTTTGAGGTCTTTGAGTGAGCTGCCATATACAATTCTTTTTAAGAGCTTGGAGCTCTTCATTCACAACGTCTCTCCACTTCGAGCGCTTGAAGGCTTTTTCTATATTATTTGGAAGCTCAATGCTATCTAAGTTAGCTGTAAACAACTTATAACTATGAGACAACCTTTCATAGCATACAAAGTGAAAGATGGGACGCTAGATACATGATCTAGTTCCCTTTCTCGATGCAATAGAGAGATGAAGATCAGTAGAAACTTCAAAATTATCATTACCTTGATTGCTTTGTGTGCTTTCTATAGGAGTTGGACTTAGAGTCAAATTGGCAATGCTTTTAGATAGTGCATTGTTGCTCAACTTGCTTATTGTGCCTTGAATACACCTTGACTTACTAGCCCTTTGGTTCAGAGTTTTAGGAATCTCAAGTTCAGGTAAGTAGCTTGGCATAAGCTCAAAGTGTAGGAGGGATAATCTCCCCTTGACTAAGTTTTAAGGTAGTATGGCACTTGTTCGAGAAAAGTAACATCCATGGAGGTATGAAATTTTCAAGTGAAAAGAAAATAACACTTGTAACCCTTTTGATGTTTGGAATATCCAAGGAAAACACACTTCACAAATTTTGGGTCAAGTTTGCTTCTTTGTTGTTGAGGGATATGAACATATACAACACACCCAAACACTCTGAGAGAAAGGTTAGTGAGAATATAGGTTTGAGGAAAGGTTTTGAGAAGAACTTGACAAAGAGATTGATGGGTACCCAAGCAAGGTGGGAGAACCACTCTACTTAAGTACCTCTTTGAGCATCCCATGCTATTCAATGTGAGACTTTGGTATCCCACACTACCTTGGTCTCCATTAATTGGCCGCCTTTAGAAACTATATGACACTTTACTTAGCGGCACTTTACTCAACCTTTTGATTGTCAGAACCTTTCGTCGGTTAGAAGTCTCCATAGGTAGTCCTTTTTAGAGCCACCAACCACTAGTTCTAATATCAATTAATGAGCATCCAAGTAAGGTGGAGAACACTCTCCCAAAAGCTAGCTATTAAAGTGGAAGAATCACCCTACCTAAGTATGCCATTGAGCATCCCATACTACTTAATGTGGGACTTTGACATCCCATACTATCATGATCTCCATTAGAAAGTCAAATTTTAAAGTCCTTGAGGGCATGCGGTTGATAAGATAGGTTATAGTTAGAATAGCTTCACCCCAATATTGTGTAGGAACATTAGTCATAAACATGAGGTATTAAGCAACTTTAAGAAGGCGCTTTTTTTTTTTCCTTAGCTATACATTTGGTTAAGGAGGATAAGTACAAAACCTTTGATGAAAAATACCATTTAAAAGGAAACTTCATAAGGACCAGAGTTAAAATAGTCCCTAGCATTATCAATTCTAAAGATTTGAATTTTTGTTTGAAATTGATTTTGAATCATGGAATGAAACTTATGAACAATGGAGGTAGTTTTGGACTTATTTTTCATCATTAAAACCCATGTGATACGAGTGTGATCATCAATTAAGGAAAGGAATCAATAGGCACTGGTTATATTTTGAACATGGGATGGGTCCAAATATCACTACAAATCATAGAAAAAGATATGTGATGGTTTGTAAACATAACTAGGATAAGTGTTATAGCTATGTTTGGATAACTGACAAACCTCACATTAAAAACTTTTTTGGACTTTAATTGATAGATAGGATAGGAAATATCTTAGCCAAGTACATAAAATTTGGATGTCCTAAATATTGGTGCCATAACATAATAGTACAGTCTGAATTGTTTCCAGGCGTGGTCACATGGTAGGTATGGGTGATTTTATTATTAAACTTGATCCAATAAGACATCCGTTCCTTTTAGCATTACCAATCATCTTTCCTTAATCCAAATCTTGAAAAAGATATTCAGAGAAAGAAAACTTAGCAACACACTTCAAGTCATGAGTCAATTTGCTAATAAAAAGCAAATTGCAAGATAAATTTGGAGCCAAGAGAATAGATTCCAGTATGAAGGTCTTCAAAAATTTTACTTTCACAATACTAGTCATGGTGGATAAAGGTCCATCGGCAATCCTTGCCTTGTAGCATGGTTTGTATTCAAGAAACAATGAAGGATTTCAAGTCATATGATCTAAAACACTTGAATCAACAATCCAGGAGGTACTATCTTTTGCTCGAGCATGAAAAGCATTTAAAAAGTACCTTTTAGCTTTATAGTACCAATGGCAACATTAGAAGTGGATGATGAACCTTCACTAATCAACTTTTAAAGCCACTCCACTTGTTCTTTGTTGAAAAAGGCAGGTTCAGTTGTTAGTTTTTCACTTTGATCTGAAGTGGCATCATACCCATTATGTTTCTATTTATTAGGCTTCCAATCTACTGGCTTTCCATGTATCTTTCAGCATGTTTCACAAGTATAGCCTGTGCATTTATAGTGGCCAAACTAAGGCCTCCCCTTCTTTGGTTTATTGTCATGATTCTAATTCTCTCCTTAGGACATGAGGGCAGAACCATTAGATGGAGTTCTAGTAATTGCATTGGTTCCCATCATAAGTTTCTTTCTATTATCCTCCCTTTACACCTCAAAGAAAGCAATTTTGAGTGAAGGCAACGGCTTTAAACCAAGAATTCTTCCCCTAACTTTATCGAGCGATGAGTTCAAGCCTACAAGGAATTTAAAAACTCTTTCTTTTTCCTCAATGTTCTTGTATTTCTTTGCATCTTGAGGATAGGTCCAACCTAGGTTCTCAGAGACATTTAGTTGTTGCCATAAACACAATAGTATAGTGAAATACTAGGTTATTGTTGCCATAAACGCAATAGTAAAGTGAAAATCTAAGTTATTGACAACTCTCCTTATTTGAGATTATCGAGGGTACTTTTGATCTCAAATAATTTTAGAAGTTTTGTCTTTATTAGAGTATGTCTCCTTTGCAGCTGTTTAGGTTTTGTGGGCAGTGTTATAAAACATAAAATCTTACTCGATATCATTGTCCATGGTATTGACCAACCATGATATAACCATATTGTTGTTTGCCCTCCATATCTTGTACTTTAGGTCCTTTTCCAGCTTCAATAAGGGAATCATCCTTACACTTGGCTAAGACAAACATCATCAAGAACTTGGCCCACTGCAAGTAGTTGTGGCCATTTAATTTGTGTCTTGTGATGAGTTCGATGGAGTTTTCTCTTCCACCATGGCCAGAAAGGTCTTGTCCAGAGGACTTACTTGCAGCTTGGTTTGCTTTAGTGGCCATAATATATTGAACAAGTTAGAGAAGGTGGCTAGAGAGCTATTGGCAAAGAAGATGGTGACTAAAGGCCAATAGAACTTAAGAGAAGGTGGTGAGTGGAATACACACAAGCAAGACCAAAATGGAGGAGGATCAAGGATGGGCTTGACAAAGCAATGGTTGACAACCAATTCTGGGTGAACGGCGATTGGAGGGAAGGCTTCATGCACCTCCATGCGTTGATGCATGGGCAAACAAGTGAGCTGAGATCTGGCATGTAACGATGCGTGCAACAACAACTAGAGCTTCGACACCCTAAGATAGGCCAATCAACGTCTTCTGCGGGGATTCATGAGATGTTTGGGTCAATTTGAGACTAGTGATAGCGAATATTTGGAATGAAGCCACCAAAGTTAGAAGACGCCAAAGAGCTTGAAGAGGAAAGCCTCAGAGAGTAAGTAAAGGCCACAAAAGATGGAAGAGAGCTTAATGTTATGATACCATGTGGTGAGAAATGTATTCTATTAGAGAATGAATACTCTCGTGTCATTTACAAGTACTAAGTATCCTATTTATAGACCTAAAGCTAAGAGAATTTACAATAGTACCCTTAGGAGTAACGTTAATTACAAGAAACCTAAAAGGAAAATAAATAAAGAAAATAGGAATTCCAAAAAGTAATGTTAATTACAAGACACCCAAAAGAAAAATAATTTCTAGCCCCTTCTAGTAGATGAGTAACCAATAAAAATGCATTTGGGGGATCTAGGGTTAAGTTTACCACTATGATAGATATGAACAAATGAGGTACAACCAAAGATTTTTTGGTGTATGATAGACAAAATTTGTGTTTCAGGGAAGGTTTGAAGAAGTTTATGACAGGGTGTTTGAAAGTCTAAAAGTTTTTAAGGCATTTGGTTGATAAGGTATAATGTAGTGAGAGTGGCTGTCCTCCGATAAAAATTTAGGAACATTTGTTGTAAGCATTAAGGATCTGGCAACTTCCAATAAGTGTCTATTTTTTCTCTTAGCCATTTCATTTTGTTAGGGGGTATTAACACATGAACTCTGGTGAATGATTCCTTGGTGAGTGAGATAATCTAAAAGGGTGGCATAGAAATAGTCATGGGCATTGTTAGAACTTAAAATTTTAATTTTGGTTTGGAATTGATTTTGGACAAAGGTGTTGAATTGTTTGAAAATGGTTGTAGTTTCAAATTTTTCCTTCACAAGATATATCCATGTGAGTCTTGTGTGGTCATTAACAAAAGTAATGAATCACTTAGCACCCAATAAACTATTTACGTTGCAAGGTCCCCACATGTCACTATAGATAATGGTGAAGGGTTGAGTAGGTATGTGTTTGTGTGACGATAGCAATTTTTTGTATGATTGGAGAGTTGACAAACTTAGCATAGAAAAGGAATAGTACTTTTATTGCATAATTGAAGATACATGATTTTCAAGTACTGAAAGTTTGGGTGATATAATCCAAAATGTCAAATCATTATTTCACCTAAGGGTGTAGATGAATTGCCAGCTAAATGAGCTCTTTTCTCCACTGATTCAATTCTGTTTATGAGATATATCCAAGACTCTCCTTAGCACTGCCATTTGTCTTCCCTCCATCCAAGTCCTAAAAAACACTGCCACCAAGAAGGAATTTAGCAACACAATTTAGGTCCTTAGAGAGCTTACTAATAGACAGCAAGTTACGATTTAAATTAGATACAAATAATACATCTTTGAGAAGCAATTTGTCTAAAATTTTCATATTTCCAATACCCTCTACTTTAAAGAGAGAACCATCTGCTATTTTCACCATCAAAGTTTCATTACAAGGTATTAAAGTGTCATGAAGCAACTCATAACCTGTCATATGGTCTGTAGCTCCAAAATCTACAATTGAAGAGGTATTATTTTGAATTTGAGAGCTTAAAGTAGTAGAGAATCTACTTGATTGTGCCACATTACCATTCCCAAATATAGTCTCAGCAGGATTTATGTTTAGTCCTCCAAACATCTTCTGAGGTAGTTCTGATTGCTCCTTGCATAACAAAGGAGTTTCCCCTTGTGGTTTTTCTTCATGGCTTGCTGCATCGCCATAACCCATGAGCTTCTGTCTTTGGTCCAGACTTCCAATATTGACGTTTGCTTGGATTTTCCCGCAAACCTCTTTAGTGTGGCCTGATTTATGGCAATGGTCACACCAAGACTTAGTTTGCCATCTCTGTTTGAAGTCCACAGCAGGATTTTGTGCACTACCAGCCACCATAGCACTACGAGGCTGTTCGGTAAGACTTTTCCTACTTTCCTCACATCTAACTTCTGAGAAGACCTCTTTAAGTGAGGGAAGTGGTCTTGTGCCTAGGATTCTGCTTCTAACCTCCTCAAAATTGCTGTTCAGCCCAATAGAAACTTGTATGTTCTCTTTCTCTTTGCAATTCTCTTGTGGTTGGAGGTGACCAATTATAAACTTCAAAAGCATCCAATTGCTGCCAATGTCTTGTGAGGACATTAAAATATTGATTCATTGCCATCTCCTCATATCTCAAGTCATGGAGAATGGCCTCTATTTGAAAGAGAGCTGCAGAATTCTTAGTTGATGAGTATGCTTCCCAGATGTCTTTGGCTACTTCCCATGTAGGAGAAAATGTTCTCCTATTTCGGATGTCATGGAATTTATAAGCCATGACATGACTATATTATTTTCAGCAACCCAAATCATGTATTTGGGGTCACTACAATTAGGTTGCTTTGTTGCTCCAGTAAGGAACTCTTCCCTTGGACATACATGAGCAAATCATGGGACCACTGAAAAAAATTGTTCCCATTTAGGTGAGGCCCAGTGATGAGAGGTGGGGTATTTTTGGCCATCCCATGGCTGTTCAGCCAGACAATTTCGATGGTTGACTCACTTTTTTTTAGTGTTGAGTGCCATCACTTGCTCGTATTTGGTTATTCAGGCCTTGAAGGTTCTAATACCATGAAAATTTCATTATTGATGCTTTGAAAAAAATTGTGTATTATTTCAAAGGAGTGATACATATAAAGAGAGATTTGACTTCAGAAATCAGCCAAACACTTGGAAATTAAGGTGGAAAACATGGAAATAAATACATTAATATAAAAATTGCATGATACAAGGAAATAAATAAGGAAAGAAACAAGTTGACTCCAGCTGCTGTAATCCATATGATAGAAGGAAAGGATCTGAAAATGAATGGGCTGTAATCATAGGATTCTAACATAATTCAAAATAGAATTTCAACTCTATCCAGGAGTGAGTACTATCACCCGAAGGCAAGTTTAAATGGTTGATTCTTTTAGGCCATTATTCTTGCTATAATTACTAGTACAACTACTGTTGGTTCTTGATTTAGATCTTCTCATGTTGTGCACCTATATCACCTTTACATCTCTATGCTTCTAGTCTCTACAATCATGTGTTAGCATGGACAAGAACAGATATACTTCAAAGGCATAATAAGAGCAATCACTACTAGTCCAAGGTCACCCAGAGAAGCAAAATTTATGAAAATCCATTTGGATTTGGCAGGAAAATATATATATATATAATAAACATTAGACACATCAAAATTGACCTTATTTTGAGAAGAAAGGTAACTCTCTCCCCAGCCACCAGAAGAGAGCTGCTTAGACAGCAGAAATTCACAAGCTTTACGGATGCTTGAGCAATTATTGAAGTCCTTTCCAGCAGCAACCAACCCTTTTACCCCAAACCAAGTGCCATAGGTATAGCAAATCCCCCAAGAACCATACCTGTAATCAGTTTCAGTTGTTAGAATTTTGCTGAAACAAGAAGCATCAAGCAGAAGCAGACAGAAAAAATGAGTAGCACAAACATGACATGCATGCATGCATAAATTAAAATATGTTGAACATTATAGATAAAATCAATTCAATTTTTTTCCCCAAAAAAGTGGTTTCTTAAGGGCAGGAGCAAACCATGAACCATCTAAATCTTGATTTCTTTGAATAAAGGCAGCAGCTTTTTCAATACAATGTTCTATTTCTTCTCTGCGGTGCCCAGGATACAATTTGCTAAATAATCTCAAAGCTTGAATTGCTGCTGAGGTACACTCCACATAGCTATAAAGTATATAACAGAAAACAAATATATTAAAATTGGAACAAAGGGAATGGGAGGAGGTATACAGAAACTGACATTGAGAAAGCATTTGATAGCTTACCTATAATCAATAACAATGTCACCAAAAGTTTCAGCAGGATTGATAATCTGACAACAATAAGGCAGAGTCAATGTGATATATATATATATATAATAGTCCAAAATCCACTCTCCAAATTCTTCAGATTGAGCCCTAATTATGAAACCTAAAGGATGAGCTCATGGAAATTTGAAAAGGTTCAAGCCTAAATAGAAAATCTACATGTACTCACCCATAAACTTGTGCCTGACCTCCTAATACATAAATGGGAAAAAGTTGCAGTGGTACTGAATTCTACCAGATTTTGTCAAGCTTTATTTTAGATTGTGGTTCATTTAAACTGCCTAGTTGTTTAATTGCGAATTTTCATCATTATAATTTTATATACAAAGAAGAGCATTATAGTCAGACTGAGTGCAAGCCATGACGCATGGACACTCGAAAAAAGGAGTCGTGTTTGTGTTGAAGCCACTTGGGATATTTCAAATTATGCAAAATATCTTAACTACTTATCACTTTATCCCTATAGTTTAGGATGATAGATGTTAGATAAATTTAAAATTTATTTTTTTTATCTACTTATCAAGCTAGTTAGTTTTTCCTACACATCAGGATTTCTATTTCTATTTGTTATGCTTCTGTTACCTCTTGTCGTATGACCCCTTGCCTTGCTTCTTCTATAAAAGCAGGCATCTTGTACCTATGTATATATTGGAAAGAAGTACTTTATTTAGATGGTATCAAAGCCTGATTCTGACCAGCTATAAACTAACGAAATGTTTGAATATCTTATTGTATTGAAGAATCAAAATACATGGGTACTTATAAAATGATGGAAATGTTACTCTAAGAAACAAAATCAATTGGTGAGACAAATTCATAACAATTAGGGACTGATTAAACATATTAAACACATGTGCCTAATTCCTAGGGTCAGTTAATAATTACAATAATTACATTAATTACAATGATTTCCGACACTCTCCCTCAAGTGGGTGAGTGGATGTCTTTCGTGCCAAGCCTGTTGATACAGTTCTGAAAGATAATGCTAGACAACCCTTTGGGAGGAACATCCACAAGTTGGTCATCAATGGAAACAAAAAAAGCATAAATTAGACTACTGTCTAGTTTTTCTTTAATAAAGTGTCAGTCTACCTCAATATGCTTAGTACAATCGTGTTATACCAAATTGTAAGTAGAGTTGATAGTCGATTTATTCTCATAATAAAGCTTCATCAGGCCTTCTGCTTTTATCTTCAAACCTTCCAAGATTATCTTTAGCCACAACAATTCACATATTTTGAGTGCCATTGCTCTGAGATTGGCCTTCACACTAGATCTTGTAACCATATTCTGCTTTTCGCTTCTCTAAGTGATAAGATTTCCCCTTAGGAAAGTACAATACCCTGATGTTGATCTTCTATCTACTATAGATCCTACATATTTTGCATCTATATAGGCTTCAAGAGGCAGTTTCTCCCTTTTTTTGAAAGAGATTCCTTTCCTTAGTGTACCCTTCAAGTGCTATACAATTCTATGGATTGCTTTGAGATGTGATTCTTTAGAATTGTGCATAAATTGGCTTACAACACTCACAACATAAGCAATATCAAGTCTAATATAAGACAAATAAATCAATTTTCCTACAATCTCTTATAAAATCTTTTATCAACTATCGAATCATAGAATTTATGGCTTGACTCTATAGATATCTCTATTGGCTTGCATCCTAATTTGCTTGTATCTGCCAATAAATCTAATACTTTTGTTGTGAGATATAAATCCTTTACTGTGAGTGAGCTTCTTCAATGCCAAGAAAGTATTTTAGTCTGCCCAACTCCTTGATCTCATATTCCTTCACTAGTTGCCTTTTTAACAACTCTGTTTCCCCTAAGTCATCCCTTGTGACTATAATATCATCCACGTAGACCATTAGTACCAACACTACCCCTAAGGCTAAATGCTTCGCAAACAGTATAGTCACCTTGGCTTTGCTTATACCTCAAACCAACCATAGCTTTGGTAAATCTTCCAAATCATGCTCTTGGGGATTGTTTGAGCCCATAAAATGCCTTTTGAGTTCACACACCATGCCTAGTTTAGTATGCGAGTTAAATCTTAGGAGAATCTCCATGTAGATCTCGTCCCCTAGATCTCCATGCAAGAAGGCATTCTTGACACCAAACTACTCTAATTTCTAACCAAGGTCATCAGCCACAGACAATGAGACTCTCACTGTATTCATTTAGCAACCACGGCAAAAGTTTCCATGTACTTTATGCCATAGGTTTGGGTAAACTTTTTGGCAATGAGTCGAGCTTTGTGCCTCTCCAAAGTATCATCTAAATTATATATAGTGATGAAAAGCTATCTACATCCAATTAGTTTCTTCCTTTTGGCAGTGTCATCAGATCGCAAGTTTTGTTTTTCTCAAGTGCTTCCATTTTAATCTTTATAGCATATATCCAATTCTCATTCCTCAATGTCTCATATAAAGTTTCGGTGAATAAGGATGGCATTTAGACTAGTGAGAAAGGCTCCACGATTAGGAGACAAATTCTTATTGAAATGAAGAATGACAATAGATTCTTAGTGCAATGTCTTGTGCTCTTTCTCAAAGCAATAAGAATATCATAATCATTGCATTCAAGTATTTCAAGGACATTATCAATGGGTCAAGGTATTACCTCAACAAGTTTAGGAGCAGAAGTGGATGATTGGACTGGTTATAGTTGGAAGGTCAGTGCCTTCTTTCAAGAATAAACTTCTTGTTGATAATCATGTGCTACTGTTCACATGATTCTCTTAAAAATATTTATTTTGTTATATTTTTTCCTTATCACTTTCTCTTGTTTTTCTATTGTTATCACACTGTTATCACACTTATGCGATTCTGTTCATTCTGTTTTAGGAAGTTTATTTCAATCTGATTTGGTTCCTAATTTTATGAGATTGGGTATTGATTGGCCAACATCCTTTTATTAGCTGCTTTTGTTTTCTATTCAAAATGGAGTTTAAAAAGAAAAAGAAAAAAAAAAAAGAGCAACGATAGTGCGTTGTTTTGCATCATGGTATCAGAGCTTGAACAATTCTGAACACAGCCCATGATTACTTTTGAAAACATGAGGGCATATAATGCAACCTCTTCCAACAAAAGGTCTTCTCTGTTTCAATCATCTTCTTTGGCTCTTTCATCTCCTACCACGGCTGCCGATAATCAGTCTCCTACCTTGATCACTGTGCATTGATTCAATGAGAACAACTACCTTGTGTGGCCCTAGAGTGTGCTAATGTTTGTCTGTTGCCGTGGGAAAGAGGATTACCTCACCGAAGAAGACATATAACCAGATGCATCAGACCTAAAGTTTAAAACTTGGGTAGCAGAAAATCATTTGATCATGTCACGGATGACAAATTCCATGACAACTAATATAGGGGAGAACTTCATGATGGCCAAGATTGCCAAAGAAATCTGGCATGCACTATGGGAGTTTTACTCTAAAGTGGAGAACTCTACAACTCTATTTCAAATCAAAGGAGTCTTAAAGGACCTGAAATAGGGAGATGCTACCATGACCTGGTGTTACAACATCTTAGTCAAGTATTGGCAATAACTTGACCATTATGAAGTATGAGTGGACCACTAATACATATGCAACAACCTATAAGAAGATTGTGGAGAATGAAAGAATCTACAACTTAGCCTTAATAGTATGTACGATGAAGTTAAGGGGAGAATTAATAGCTACACGACCACTTCCTTCATTTAGAGAAGTATTTGTTGAAGTAAGGGGTGAGGAAAGCAAGAAACAACTTACTCTTAGGATGCATAGCTCACTAACCTCATATGAATCCTCAACCTTAGTAGCCAAAAACACTACAATGACTGATGGTAAGCCTAAGAGGAATGACAAACCATGGTGTGATCATTGTAACACAATTGGTCACACCAAGAACACTTACTAGAAATTGCATGAGAAGTCTCTAAATTGGAAGCCACGTTAGCAAAGGGAAAAATGTGGCCTTATAGTAACTGCATACCAGCCTTAGTTCTTACTTAAACCACCATGGAATTATACAACAAGGCTCTTGCATAAATAATCCTCAACAAAATGAGGTTGTTGAACAGAAAAATAGACAGTTACTAGATGTGGCTAGGTCCCTTCTTCTTGCCTCAAACGTTCTCAAGTCTTATTGGGGTGAAGCTATCCTCACAACAACCTACTTAATTAATAGGATGCCTTCTAAAATCTTTAAATTTAAATCATCCCATCAAGTCCTTCTTGATATCTATCCTTCTCTCAAAATATTTGATTGCACCATATTTTTTCATAATGATCAAGAGAAAAAATTAGATCCACGTGCAATGAAGTGCATTTCTATTGGATACTCATCAACCCAAAAGGGATATAAGTGTCACTATCCCAATAACAAACATGTGTACATCACCATGAATCTTACTTTCCCTGAAACACAACTTTTTTACTCCCAAATAACCTTTTAGAGGAAGATTCCTCATGACACTTTCAAAATGACAAAGAATGGTTGTTTGGCAACCTTCACTTCTGTCCTATCTGGGACCACCCTTTAGCTTAACCAAAAGAACTAGAAAACCAAGATCATATAGATGTTGACTCACCTAAACCAAAACCAAACCATTCGCAACCTATAGCTACTGATTCACCTAAACTAGAACCATACCTTCAGCAGCCCACCTTTATCTCTCAATCATTGGAACATTGCCCAGACTTTACCTAAACCCATACCTAAGGCTAATCCTAATGCTACACATCAAAAAGAAGTCATAACTTATACCAGGAGGGTGAAACCTTAGTTGATTGAATAGCACATGTCAAGAGAGGTTCAAGAAGCTAATAATAACACATGCCCTTAGCAGAGTCAAATCACTTCCTTTACTTTAAGCTCTAAATCACAAGAGGAGTTGGAGATGCCTATTGCTTTGAGAAAGGGAGTACGAAGTTGTAGGGTAAAAAATAGTATAAAGCATGCAATTAGTAATTTTGTTGCCTATAACAATCTGACACTAGGTTGCAGACTTTTGTACAAAATGTTGTTCTTGAAAAACGTCCCAAAAATGTTTATGAGGCAACAAAGAAAAAGGAGTAGAGAGTTGCTATTCAAGAAGAGTTAGATGCCCTTGAAAAGAACAAAATATGGAAAAAGGTTAATTTACCTCTAGGAAAGACCCTGGTGAGATGCAAGTGGATTTTTATAGTAAAATACAATCTAGATGGGGTATTAACCGCCACAAGGTTAAACTTGTAGCCAAGGGATTTACTAAAATCCATGGGATTAACCACCAGGAAATGTTTGCCCCAGTAGCCATATTCAACACTATCAAAGTGATATTGTTCTTTTTACAGCCAATTTAGATTGGCCTCTTCATCAGTTAGACGTAAAAAAAAAAAAGTCTTTTTGAATGAAGATCTGGAGGAGTAAGTCTACAAGGAAATCCTCCAAGGGTATCACTTAAAGACAATTCAAAAGGAGTTTGCAGACTCCGTAAATCTTTATACAGGCTCAAGCAATCACCAAAGGTCTTATTTGAAAGATTCACTACAACTATCAAAACTTAAGTAAACAATCAGTGTCAAACTAACTATACCTTATTTGTTAAAACAAGTCCCAATAGGAAGTTAGCCATTTTGATTGTTTATGTGAATGACATTGTGATTATTGGAGATCATAAGAAAGAGAAAGAGAAATTGAAAGAGTTCTTGGCTTATGAGTTTGAAGTTAAAAATCTAGGTAATCTTAGATACTTTCTTGGTATAGAGGTAGCAAGAACCAATGAAGGTATATCTATCTCCCAACAAAATACAATTTGGATGTGCTAAAAGAGATAGGGATGTTGGTTTATAAGCCTGCAAAAATCCCTACGAAAGCCAATTACAAGTTGGGTCTCAAACAAGACAGCTCACCTGTTGAAATAGGAAGGTACCAAAGACTTGTGAGGAAATTAATTTACTTGACTCATACTCTGCCAAACATTAGCTTTCTAGTTAGTGTCGTAAGTTAATTTATGATCAAACCAAATAAGGAGCACTTAGAGGCAATTTATAGAATTTTAAAGTATCTCAAGATGACTCCCGATGAGGGCTTGTTCTTTCAGAAGGGAGATATTAGAAGTGTGGAAGTTTATTACGATGCAGATTGGGCTAGATTTGTGATTGATAGGAAGTCTACTACTGGATAATACATGTTTGTCTAGGGAAACTTGGTAACTTGAAGAAACAAGAAGCAACCTATGGTTTGCTGAAAGTAACGCAACGACAGAATTCCATGCACTGGCTCTTGGCGTATGTGAAGGAATATGGGTAGTAAGACTCTTAAAGGAGTTAAATCTCATACATGACAAGCCATTAAAGGTGTTTTGTGATAATATGGCATCTATCAGGATAGCCAAGAATCCTATCCATCATGATAGGACGAAACATGCTGAAGTTGATAGGCTCTTCATCAAAGATAGGATTAAGTCAGGGATGATTGATTTGAGTAATGTTCCCTCAAGTTTTCAAGTAATAGATGTGCTAACCAAAAGATTGTAAAGGGTCAAATTTGAGGAATTGAGCATCAAGTTGGAAATAATCAACATCTACTTTCCAATTTGAAGGAGATTGTAGATAATTACGTGCTACTAGTCACGTGATTCCCTTTAAGTTTATTTATTTTCTTATATTTTTTTTCCTCATCACTTTCTCTTGTTTTTCTATAGTTTCACACTTATGCGATTTTGTTCATTCTGTTTTAGGAAGTTTATCTCAATCTGATTTGGTTCCTAGTTTTATGAGATTAGTTTTCTCATTGCTAGAATTTGTAATTGCCATATGAATCTGCCTTTGCTCCTTCTTCATGGATTAAGGCTTACCATGGATTTTTCGACACTTCTTCTTAGTATGTTGGGACTTCTTGCAGTAGATACACCATAAGGCTTCTTGTAGTAGGTACCCTAAGATCATTGTAATATCAATACCTCATCTTTTTACCATTTTCTGTGTTGTGGTTGATAAGAGATTCCTATCAAACTATTTGGTATATTTTAAATTAAATATCTTGGTCTATTGAAATACTTTTTGAGAATTGAATTTGCAAGATCCAAAGAAAGCATTTTCATTAGCCAATGGAAGTATGTAGTTGACCTATTAAAAGAAACAGGATTGCTAAGGTGTAAAGTAGTTGAAACTCCTATTGAGGCCAATATAAAACTCCAATCGACCAAGACCAAGGACATAGTTGACAAAGAGAGATATCAGGCTATATTTGGTACGTTGGACTGAGGGGGTAAAGAGAGGGAAAAAGAAAAGGAGAGAAGATAAAATGTGTTTGGTAGATGTGCATGTCATTCCAAGGAAAGGGAGGTTCCTGCAATTTGTGGAATCGATCTATCCTTCATAGCCTTGAAGAAGAGAATGATGATTCTTGATCATAATTTTTCTCTGACCATTTTGCCACTCTTTTTTCTTCAATTTCTGAGCTATTCTATCTCCTCTGCCACCATCCTCCAACAATGAGAAGAACCCCCATCGCCAAAAGAATGATGACTTCACCATTCTCCCCTATGCCAAGCACAGTTCAAACCCCCCTCTTTCAAATTCATCCCACATATTACATTTCAAGCCAAAGGAAAAGACCAAAACCCAAAGAAAAGAACAAGAGGATTTGAACTTCATGTTGGACAGAAGCACAGGGGACTCAAGAAATGATGTTGGAGTCAACCCTGGTGGGATCATAATACAAGGCAACCTCGAGATTGGAAGCTTTGTTGGCAACATCAGCTTGTACCTCTTGCCTCCACTACTGAAGGTAGTTGCTCCAACGTCCAAATTATGTCGTGACCTGAGTTGATTCAGATCATTAAATGCCCCATCATCAGAATCCTACAGTTGGAGTTCCAAACCTGAGTGGTTAATAGCCTCCATTGTGGGTTGAGGTGGTGTCATAAAACAAGAAAAGATGAAACTTAAATCAAAACTACTGCAACATAAAATTTTGGTTGTCCTAGGCATTAAAATTTCTAGAAAGTATTTTGTGATCTATATGTGTGCTTTTTGAGGTGTGGAGATTTGTTTTCTCAATGATTTAAGATGTTAATGTTTAATTAAAGGAAGAAGATTGCGACCAATTGAAGAAATTGATGTTGAATAACCACAACAATTGCTTAATATGGAAGAATATGATGTTTAACTGAAGGATTTTGAAATTCCACAAGGAGAAAGAAGACAAAGTAGGTGGCTGGTGCTTGATCTAGAAGTTCCTCCTTTGATATTTTATTTTAATCTAGGTAAATCCATTATATTTTATATTTTTAATTAGGAGTATTTTGGTCATTTCACTCTAACCAAACACAGGAATGAAAAGGCATTCCTTTTCCTTTCCTGACCATACCAAATATGATTTTGGCTACACAAATTCCATTACATTCCCATAAAAAACTTATGCGGACCAAACGTAGCCTCAAAGGATAGTTGGGAGGCTCATCTACTTATCTCATGCTTGCTGTCATAGTTAGTGTGGTGAATTAGTTTATGCACTTACCTGGAACAGAACATTTTGAGGCAGTATACCAGATTCTAAAGCACCTAAAAGGATCACCAAGGAGAGGCCTACTCTATAAAAAGCAGGTGACCCTACAAGTAGAAGTCTACACTAATGTAACCCGGGCTAGAAGTATCACTGACAAAAGATCTACTTCTGACTATTACATTTCTGTTGGTGGAAATCTAGTACCATGGAGGAGTAAGAAGCAAAATGTGGTAGCTAAAAGTAGTGGTAAGGCCAAATTCAGACCAATGGCACATGGAGTTCGTGAAGCATTGTGGATTGAAAGGATACTCAAGGAATTAAGGATTCACAACCCTACACCTATGAAAATCTACTGTGACAATAAAGCAGCTATCATTGCCCATAATCAAGTCTTCCATGGCAGAACCAAACATGTTGCAGCAGATGAGCACTTTATTGAAGGAAAGACAGAGAGAGGTCAGCTTTGTGTTCCCTATGCCTCCACAAATGATCAAGTTGCAGACATCTTGATTAAAGGACTGACCAAAAGAACTTCAACAGTTAATAAGCAAGCTGTCCATGGAAGACATTTTCCAGCCAGCTTGAGGAGAAGTGACGAAACCGCTTGGGTATCTCAACTACTTATCACTTTAACCCTACAGTTCAGGAGGATAGATATTAGATATATTTAAATTCTATTTTTTATTTACTAATCAAGTTAGTTAGTTTGTACCTACATGTTAGGATTTCTTTTTCTATTTGTTATGCTTCTGTTACCTCTTGTTGTATGACACTTTTGCCTTGCTTCTTCTATAAAATAAGGTGTCCTGTACCCATGTAAATTTTCATTTAATATATACTGGAAAGAAGTACTCTGCTGTTCATAGTCCAACACATATTAAACACTTGTATTAGATACGATTCTTTAAATTACATATGGACACTTAAACATTTTTTCGTGCTGCTGTGTATCCAGTGCCTGTGTTTATGTCCATGCTTACTAGGGCACAAGTCAAGGACAACAGATTATAGTTGAAATTGGTAATATTTATGAGGTAACAAATTTCTCAACATATAAAGAGGGCTCAAGACAGTCTCTCAACAGAAAGCAAAAGCAAAAGATAAAGGAGAGATATTGTTCTTTCCTATGGGAAGAAATCATGTGCCTCATGTCCATTGCATAATTCACATTTCATAGAGGTACTAAAAATTAACCAAAAATAGAAAACATAATGAAAGGAGGCTACCTCCAACCATTTATAAGATCTTGTGAGCTCATATGTTGCAAGACCACCATCTGCATTCTGCAATGATGATAAAAACACATCTCTAGATCAAATACTTGACTCCTTTGCACACTAAACAGACTGAATTGAATTTTATAGAATGATAGTTATCCACCCACGAAGGAGAAAGTAAATTATAAACTATCATAAAAAAGTTGAATGTAATTAAATTAGAATTGTCAAAATCAACTTATTATGATTAAAAATCACACTTACAATCATTTTCTGTCATTTATATTTTTTCCCCCTTTTTTGCCGTGAAATATTAGTATTAGACCTCAAGATGATAATATCCAAATTCAAGGTGTGAGATAATATTTTAATCATATGTATGTTATTTTTATATTCTAAATGATTGGAATAAGAAAAAGTTTGACCTAAATACACATATACTTCAGAGAAAAAAGGAAAAAAAAAAAAGATTCATAACTGTTTCATAACTACTACATACTCTTAAATCTGATAATAGTAGCTATGATCAGGGTAATCAAGATCGAGATCTTATGTAGGGGCCAAACTTTAGGCTTTATTTTGCATCGAATTTTGTCAGGTTTCAAGCTTAGACCCTTTAAAAATTGACCCAACTCATGCCAATGGCCTGGCCCATGATCAGCTTTAACTGATAAGCATAAACAATTAAAGAGTCCAAAACAACCATAATATCAAGGCCTTTACGGGTGCTTCCAATTATATCTCCAATGAAGCTTTGGCTATATTTAATTAGAGTAACAAATAAATTACATCAGTGTATCTTCAATCTAATTCTATCTACAGTTTGTTATGGCGTAGGTAGAGACACATCTCATTTTTCAGATAAATAGATCAAAGCTGATATCAAAGCCCAACTCACAACAAAATCCTATGAGGCTAAGGATCTTAAAGGTAATAAAATAAATTTATCCTATACATTGTTAGTGATATTAGCATCATAAGTTGAACAGAAACCAATAATAGCTAGTTGCATTAAGTAAATGTCATTGTTTATTAGCTAAATTATTAAATAAAAATTAAAATTAAAAAGAAAAGATTTGGGTCATGAGGAGTCTAGCTACCTGCAATGAGAGAATGACATTGACAGCATCATATAATCGCTTTGCATCCAATGGTTCACCAACAATCTCTGGTGGAATTTTGGATAATAGGAGGACAGCCTGAAAAGAATATGAGTCATAATAGGAGAAAATAAGCAAATGGAAGTCCAGTCTTTAGATCAATAATTACCTTTAATCCTTCAGCTGTGCAGTCAGAAATAGGCCATCCATGATCTGCAGTTGAAAATGGCCAAGCACCTTTTGAAATGTGGCGATACCAATAATTGAGATCACCTGGACAATCTTCTAAAACCTTTCAAGAAGAAGAAGAAGAAGAAGAAGAAAAGAGAGAGAAGATAATGGTCAACGGGCGCAAACTGATGCAAGTTTTAAAGTGAAGAAAATAGAGAAAAAAGCTAATCTCAATGCCTTATTTTATTTGAATAACAGAGTCTGAAGTTATAGGGACCATGGTGACATGATTACCACTATAATCCCATAATTTTTGCTTAACATAAAGGAAAGAAATAAAGGTACAAATTAGGGAAAAATAAATGACAATAAAGTGTTGACTTAATCCCAAATAATCTGGAATTAAATCCCACAAAACCAAATAAGGAAATAAGGAATTAATGCCAATGGTATAGAGAGAAAACACAACAATCACTAACACTCTCCCTCAAAGCGAGGAGTAGATGTTAATCATCCCCAACTTGACTCCTAATTCTTCAAATCTGACCTGAGCTAGAGTTTTAGTGAGGATGTCTGCAACTTGACATTTGGTTGGAGTATGGGAGAGAACCAGTAAACCAGAATCCACCTTTTCCTTGATGAAATGATGGTCAATTTTAACATGCTTAGTTTTGTCATGTTGGATAGGATTTCTAACTATACTCAAAGCAGTCAAGTTGTCACAAAGTACCTTGATAGGTTTTTCATATTTGACCCTTAGCTCACTTAGTAGCCTCTTCAACCACAAGCCTCTACAATTCCTTGAGCTAAAATTTTATACTTAGCTTCAACGCTACTTCTAGCAACAACTGACTGTTTCTTGCTTTTCTATGTTACTAAATTTCCCTAAATATAAGTATAGTAGCCTAAGGTGGATCGTCTATCAATGACAAATCTAGCCCAATCTACATCACAATATATCTCAACTTCACGATTGTTTCCCTTCTGAAAGAAAATCCCTTTTTCAGGAGTCATTTTTAAATACCTTGAAATACGATAGGCAACAACAAGGTGAACGTCAATGGGTTTGCTCATAAATTGATTGATGACACTAACAGGAAAGCTGATGCTAGATCTAGAATGAGTTAGGTAGATGAGTTTACCCATAAGTCTTTGATACCTTTCTATGTTAACAGGAGGGCTTTCTTGAGGAAATTTTAACTTGTGATCAGCTTCCATAGGAGTGTTTGCAGGCATACACCCCAGTATTCCTATTTTTTTAAGAAGGTCAAACGTGTACTTTCTTTGGGATATAATAATTCCTTTTCTTGATCTTGCAACTTCTATATCAAGAAAATAACTTAGTAAACCAAGGTCCTTTATCTCAAATTTTTCAGCTAAGCCCCTTTTTAAGCTTTCATTCTCCCTAGTGTAATCACTAGTGACTATTATGTCATCAACATAAACAATTAGGACAACTATCTTTTCATCAATAGAGAATTTGATTAAACAAGGCGTGATCAGTTTGCCCTTGAGTGCAGTCTTGTCCTTTAACAGCTACATTAAATTTTTCAAACCAAGCTTTGGGAGACTATTTAAGACCATGGAGGGATTTCTTGAGTTTACAAATTTTACTACCTGTGTAAGTGTCAAACCTGGAGGGTACTGTCATATACACCTCTTCCTCCAAGTTTCCATTTAGAAAGGCATTTTTTATATCAAGTTGATATAGGGGCCAATCCAGATTAGCAGCCAAAGACAAAAGAACCTTGATAGAGTTAAACTTAGCAACTAGGACAAAGGTCTCAAGGTAATCTACCCAATAAGTTCGAGTAAATCCTTTTGCAACGAGTCCAACTTTATAGCAACTAATGCTACCATCAAAGTTGTACTTTATGTTGAATAGTCACTTGCACCCAACCAGTTTTTTCCCTTTGGGTAATTCGAGCAAGTCCCATGTGCCATTCTTTTCTAAAGCATTCATCTCCTCATACATAACTTCCCTCCATTTCTCTTGTTTGATAGCTTCAAAGATGTTTTGAGGCACTGCATCATTAGACATCTTTGCCACAAAAGCTTGATAAGAAGAAGACAAGTTATCATGAGCAACATATTGGCCAATAGAATGTTTTGTACATGATATGATTCCCTTCCTTAATATAATAGGAATATCCAAAGAATCAAGATTACTTTGAGGTTTCATACCTGAACTTGGAATTGAGGATTGGTTCTGCTCAGAAGATGGGTCGGCCTCTACCTCTTGAGCCTTTTTCTTTCTGGTACAGACAATGAGGTCTTTTTCCTTCACATTCTTGTCTTCATGATCCTGATTTATTATTTTTCCAGGTCTATCAGGGATGAGAATTTTAGTGGCTGTAGGGGCTAAAATAGCTTCATCAGGCTCTAATTTAGTGGCTGGATTGGCTCTGTCAGATACAATTTCAAGAGAAACAGTGGTAGGGGTGGGCTAGACAGTGCTGGTTGTAGGCTGTTGGCTAGGAATATTGGACTTAAAATCACATGGTTTGTCAATGCAAAAACTCCATTCATATTGCTAGACAGTGCTCTCCCCCTGAATGGACATTTTTATATAATAAGGTTGATCTTCTACAAAAGTAACATCCATAGATACAAAAAATTTGTACAAAGTAGGAGAATAACATTTGTACCTCTTTTGAGAGGCAAAATACCCAACAAATATGCATTTAACAACCTTGGGGTTAAGTTTGCTATTGTGAAAAAGGGGCACAAAATAGGTACAGCCAAACATTTTGATTGGAATGGTAGAAATAACATGGGTACTAGGGAAAAAATTTAGGAGAATATTGCAAGGGACCTAAAACTTTAGAGCTTTAGTTGGCATACCTTTGCTGAGGTGAAAATGGCTTCCCCTAAAGATTTTTATGGACATTGACAATGAACATTAGTGACTTAGCCACTTCTAGAAGATGCCTATTCTTTCTTTGAGCAATCCTATTTTGCTAGGGGGTGTGGATACAAGAACTTTAATGGTGTATTCCCTTCTCAACTAGAAAAGTTTTCAGCTGGCCATTGAAATATTCCTTACCATTATCTGTTCTAAGAACTTTGATGGGAGTTTGAAACTGAGTTTGGATAAATTGGAGGAAGTTTTTGAAAATAGATGACACCTTGGATTTTTTTCTCAAGTGATACACCCACATCACTTTTGTACGATCATCAACAAAAGTAACAAACCACCTCACACCTGTAATACTTTTAATTTTAGATGGCCCCCAAACATCAATATGGACAAGATGCAAAGGATGGGAAGGTTCATAGCTTTGAAAAGGGTAGTTGGATTTGGATTTGGATTTAGTTTCTTTAGCAAGATGGCATGAGTCACAATGAAAGAGGGCATTACGTTTATTAAACAAATCAGGATACATTCTTTGCATGTATTTTACATCTAGGTACAATAATGCCACAATAACAAATCAGAATCATATCTTGCAGCAGTGTATCCTCCTTTATTCTGAGTAGTCATGCCCATAAGATAGAGGCCAGCCACCTCCTCAACATTGCCAATCATCCTCTTGGATGCCAAGTTCTGAAAAATATATTCACCATCCACAAAATTAGCTATATAGCCATTATCCTTAATCACTTTGCTGATTGACAACAAGTTGCAGTCAAGTTTAGGAACCAGTGAGACATTTTTTAGAATAAGATTTTTAGAAAATGTCATTGTACCAAACCAGTAACGATAGCTAAAGTTCTATCTACTATTTTGACCTTTAAAGAGTTGTTACATGGATTAATTGTGCCAAAAAGAGAGGGATTATTAGATGTATAATCAGATGCACCAGAGTCCACCTATCTATGGTCATTTAAAGTTCTTTGTTCAAGGCAAATGGGAAGTTACCTGACTAGGCTATATGCCCAATACTTACAGTACCCTTCTTATTTTCAGTAGTGCTTTGGTAACAAATAGTTTCTGCAGAAACAGAAGGTTGAGTTGCTCATGGTTGAACAAATTTGACTCTCTTCTGGTTGCTTTCTCAATTGTAGTATTATATCCTCTCGCATCTCCCTTAGGCCATAGCTTCCAATTAGGAGGCTTACCATGCAATTTCCAACAAGTTTCCTTGGTATGACCTGATTTGTGACAATGATCACACCAAGATCTCCCTTCTTTCTTTTGCCAGTTGTTAGAGGTCTAATTTGAGGGACCATGGGCTACAAGAGCTGAAGGCTCACCACTGTTTTGAGCATTTTGGGGGCCTATGCAGCATCTTTTTGCTGCTTTCTTCCCTTCATGCTTCAGAGATGGCTTCATGGAGGGAAGGAAATGGTTTAGTTGCAAGGATTCTCCCCTTTAACTGTTCAAACTTGTCATTGAGCCCAAATAAAAATTCGTAGGTACAATTCCTCTCAACTATTTTCTTGTAGTTGGCTGTATCAATGCTACAGCTCCAGGTGATGGTTTCAAACATGTCAATATGCTGCCAATATTTGAAAAGTGGAGAAGAGTATTGAACAACAGTGAGATCTCCTTGCCTTAAGTCATGAAGAATACCTTCAATTTGATATAATTCCATTATATTTTCACTAGTGGAGTAGTTTTCACAAGTGGATTCCCAGAACTTTGTGGTAGTTTTGCAAAGAAGGTAATATCAAGTGTCATGTAGTTGATGAGCCATGACATAATCATATTATTTTCTGCATCTTGGATAGGAAATTTAGAATCTAAAATGGTTGGGCAAGGTGTATCACCTGTGAGATAGTCTGCTTTTTCCTTCCCCTTCATGTATATGAGGACACTAGGTGACCATTGTAGGTAATTACTCGCATTGAGTTTATGTCAAGTGATGAGGACTAGAGTGGGCTTAGATGAGATGTTGTGACGGAAACTCCTTGAGTGGCTGGAGCATTATGGGTTACTCCAGTTTCAGAGCTTTGCCCATCATAGATCTCAGTGTTGAAGGCCATGAAGTTGGCAAAACTGATAGTGGATGCATCAGGCATTTGGAATCTTTGATACCATAAAGAAAATAGAGAAAAAAACTGATCTGAATGCCTTATTTTATTTGAATAACAGAGTCTGCATTTATAGGGACCATGGTGACATGATTACCACTAGAATCCCATAATTTTTGCTAACCATAAAGGAAAGAAATAAAGGTACAGATCAAGAAAAAATAAATGACAATAAAGTGTTGACTTAATCTCAAATAATCTGGAATTAAATCTCACAAAACCAGAGAAGGAAATAAATAATCATTGCCAATGGTATAGAGAGAAAACACAGCAATCACCAACATAAAGGTATAATGTAAACAATCACCTGTGAATTCTTAATGTACATGTGCGCTTTTCTCAGTGTTGGGCCATATTCTTCTGTGAGGTTAGTTGAAATAATTGCTTGGACAGCAAATGCAGTATCCCACAGTTGACTTCCACTGTATCCCTGCAACAGAAACCCATTACATGCATTATTTGTATCCTTTATATTTCAAAGAACACTAGAATATGACCCAACCTCAAGTAAAAGCCAAGATTAGCACAGTAACATCAGTTTCACATATTACAGCTGAGACCACAATCATGTCCATATCATTCCTAATCATCTGTTAATATGTCAAATTGTATGAAAATGATCATACAATCACTCTGGTAAGTTCAAGATAAGTTGACTTATATGTGGACCTGCATTTTCATGCCATCTTCAGCAAGCCATAGATAATCATAGATCCTTGGAAGATGCAGCTTGAAGGCCTCTGAATTTGGATCCTCCACCCAACAGCAGAGCATATTTAACACCTGAAAATTAATTAGAGTAAAAACTTAACTAAGTAGTCAGTAATCAGTATTTTCTGCTGGGTTAAAAAGAGATTAAAGAAAAATTGAAAAGGGGGTGGCACTGTAGAGAACCCTCCGGCCCCAAATTAATACCTTGTTTACTGGCCCTATGCAAATATAACGAGTATTCTCATCTTCATAATGTATGTGCTCAATTGCAGTCTTAATAGCCTTTTCTCTTAACTTTTTGCCAGGCCAATGCATCAAAATAGGCTCAATGACTTTGTGAAGAGATGCCCAGAGAATATCCTGCACAAGTGGGTGAGGATAGTACAAGTCTTCCTGCACAACAGAGACAATTCTCCAGTCACCCTTACTGAGTTCTAGTTCAATTAACTTCTGTTGACAATGTTAGAGAACTCAAATGCAGAGTTCTGCATGTGCTTTGATGTGCCCGCACCCAAAAAATTAAAAAAAGAAAAAAAAATTGAAAGAGATAAAATACAGCAAAGAGAAGCCAAAAAATGCCTTCTCTGACCATTATTGAAAATCATTGAAAGTAAACTAATCAAGGTTTTTGGTATAAAGGTATAAAATGGCTTAGGATGATATATCCAGGATATAAAATAGGACAAGACTCATTGAATAAACTCATCAAGGTTTTTGGTATAAAGGTATAAAATGGCTTAGGATGATATGTCCAGGAGATAGTGTTGTGCACACTATCACTTTATCATGGTGTTGATGGCAGGAGAAATAATCATTCTAGTGACAATGGTTATCATTGCGATAAGAACACAAGTGATAGTAATGACTTAGTGATCAAGTAGGTAGCAGAAAGAGTTGAATGTGGTTAAAGTGGTATGATTGTTGTCATAATGGATAGTGTGGCTGTCATGACATGACAGTACTGATCACTGATGTTCAGGCAAGTTCCTGCATAAAAATAATACGAAATCTAACATATGCCATTGCCTGAAATAAAAATAAAAGAAAGAGAAAGGTAATATTTGGCTGCTATTTTCTCTGCAATTACCAATGTTAGCAGGTACAGGATGTTATCTTTGTGGGGCCCACAGGTAATTAAATTCCAGGTGAGGCAATTCTCATAATCTTTTCATAAGACTGGTTAGCAGTTTCACATACCTTAGCACACAAATTGCGTGATTGATTCCAATCTATGTCATGATATGGAATGGTATACAGCTCCTTTCTCAAAGACAAGACTGTTGGTGTGATCGGACCAACAAACCTCTTCCCATATAAGTAAGACATTGGCAAATAGACCATCCGACAATGACACCACATTCTTCCTGTAAAACATAAAAATTAGAGAAACTATTTTTGTCCTAGTTTAAACAGAGAAAGAATGGAAGAGATTCGAGAATCTTTCTTAAGAACGGCATATAATGCATCAACATATAATGCCTTTATTGAAAAACATGCATCATGCATGCAGCACACAAGTTCTCAATCACAAAAAAAAATTCTTGCGTGGACAATAATTTTGGTTTCCTCATAACATTAAATTATATACTAGATGACACAGAGCCCTGACAGACTGAATAACAAAACAATTAAGGCAAATTAATCTCCCCTTTCCTAACTTTGACTACATTGTGCTTTAATGTAAATTATTTTCATAACCGGTCCCAAATTTAGAAAAAAGAGGAGGGTTGTATTAACCAGTCGATAGTTAACGTAAATCTTTGTTGAATCTTTATAACATAGATCAACAATATAGTAGAGTTAATGCTAGATCATTACTCGAAAACAATGCACTATGTAGCTTGAGTACAATGTTAAATGAGCAAGAACCGCTGTATCAACGCCTAGGTGTGGTAAAAAATAAACAAGGGTTCTTACATTTTCATAAACAAATGTGGATAAAGAAATTAGTTCATGAAAGTAAGATTCATTTTGAAATTTGAAATATAGGTACACTTATAGATAAATCAATGAAAATAGTAGATATCATTATTAGAAGGAGGATTAATTTTATATGTTTACAAGAAACTAAATGGGTAGGAGAAAAGGCGAAGAAATTAGACACCTCAAGTTTTAAGTTTTGATACACTAGTAAGACTAAATATAGAAATGGGGTTGGTATAATTGTGGATAAGTATTGAGAAAATATTGTGGTAGATATAAAAAGATTAGGAGATAGAATTATAGTGTTAAAATTTGTAATGGAAAGAGAAACTTTTAATATTATTAATGCTTATACACCACAGATAGGGTTAGAAGAGTATTATAAGATAAAGTTTTTGAAGGACTTAAAAGGTCTAGTTCAGGGAATACTTTTAAGAAAAAAAATTCTCATAGGAAAGGATCTTAATGATCATGTGGACAGTGCATCTACAAGTCACGAGAATTCGTATGGGGGATATGGTTTAGGAAAAGCAAATACAGAGAGTAAAACTATTCTAAACTTTTCATTAAGGTTTAATTTTACTATAACTAACACTTGTTTTAAGAAGCGTGAAGAATATCTTATCACGTACAAAAACGGGAGAACATACTCTCAACTTGATTTCTTTCTAATAAGAACAGTAGACAGAAAGTTTTGCATGAATTGCAAAGTTATACCTGAAGAGAGTTTGACTACACAACATAGGGCTTTAGTGATAGATGTTCGAATTAAAAGGAGAGTAAAGGTCAAAAGAGGATGTCAAAGATAAAGTGGTAGCAATTGAAAGGTGATAAAGAAAAAGATTTGCAGAAAAGGATTTTGGGGTAAGGATCATAGGAGGCACAAGGAAGTACTAATAATATGTGGAATGAGATGGCTAAAGAAATTACAAAAGTTATAAAAGAGATACTCGATGAATCAAAAAGTTTTGGACCTAAAGATAAAGAATTTTGGTGGTGTGATACAAACATACAAGATAAGGTTAAAGTTAAAAAAAAAAATGCTATAAAGCATAATCTTTGTGTAAAAGTGAAAAAAATTGGAAAAAAATATAAAATAGATAAAAAAAACACTAAGAAGGCGATAAGCGAAACGAAAGTTAAGACATTTGATGGGTTATATCAATCTTTAGGCACTAAAGATAGAGAAAGAAGTATTTATAAGCTTGTTAAAAGTAAATAAAGAAAGACAAGAGATGTGAACCAAATGAGATGTATTAAAGATGAAGATGGGAGAGTCATAATTAAATAATAAGATATTAAAAGAAGGTGAAAGTACTATTTTCATAAGCTATTTAATGAAGGATGCAAGATCTCATGACACTCAGACAAACTAGACACCATAGAAAAGAATCAAAATTATACTTTTTATTGTAAGATTTGAAAGTCAAAGGTAAAAGAAACTTTAAAGAAGATGGAGAATAGCAAAACAGTAGGACTAGATAATATACTTATTAAGGTGTGGAATGGTATATGAGTGAAAGATATAAGTTAGTTTACAAAGTTATTTAATAAGATTATGAGATTCAAGAGAATGCCAGATGAGTAGAGGAATACTTTCATTCCTATTTATAAAAATAAGAGGGACATATAAAATTACGTAAATTATAAAGGAATTAAACTCATAAAACACACTATGAAATTTATGGGAGAGGGTTATTGAACAGAGATTAAGACAAGAGACTCAAATTATAGATAATCAATTTAGTTTTATGCCCAATAGGTCGACCATGGAAACAATATACTTGTTGCAAAAATTAATTGAGAAATATTGAGCAAATAAAAAAGATTTACATATGGTGTTCATAGATTTAGAGAAGGCATATGATAGGGTGCCAAAAGATATTTTGTGAAAGGTTTTGGAGAAAAGAAGAGTCCATATTGCTTATATTAAAGCAATTCAGGATATGTATGATGAGGTTACAACTAGTGTGAGAACACAAAATAGACCCACCGAAAATTTTTAGATAACTATTAGCTTACATCAAGGTCAATTTTGAACCCCTATCCTTTTATTTTAGTCTTAGATGTATTTATTAAATATATCCAAGAGTCAGTGTCACAGTGCATACTCTTTACAAATAATATAATCCTAATTAAGGAGTCGAAAGAGGAAATAAATGAAAAATTAGATATGTAAATACTAGTTTTGGAAACATATGGATTTCGTTTAAATAGAAGTAAAACGAAATATATAAAATATAAGTTTAGCAAGAGATGCACTAATTCTAGTGTAGAAGTGAAAATCGGATAACACATTATACCACAAGTCACTCGGTTTAAGTATCTTAGGTCCACTATACAACAGGATAGAAAAATAGAGGAAAATGTAATCCATAAGATTCAAGTGAGGTGGATGAAATGGATGAATACTTCGAATATTATTACAGATAGAAGAGTACTGCTCAAATTTAAGAATGAATTTTACCACATAGCTATAAGACCAGCAATGTTGTATAGGATTGAATGTTGGGTAATAAAAAACCAACAGGAGAATAAATTTAATGTTGCAGAGATAAGAATGTTATGTGGGATAAGTAGACATATCAAACAAGATAAATACATTAGAGAGAAAGTTGGAGTCGCATCTATTGTGGAAAAGATGATAGAATTGTGTCTTAGATGGTTTGGACATGTGTGAAAAAAACCTATAGAAATCTCAGTAAGAAGAATAAATTAGATGGCGAGTAGCTCAAAGGTAAAGAGAGACTACGAAAAACTATAGGTAAAATTATTAAGAAAGATTTAGATTTAAATAATTTATTTAAAGATATGGTTTATAATAAAACTTTATAACGTCGTTTGATCCATGTGGTTAACCCCACCTAGTAAGAAAAAGCCTATTTGTTGTTATTATTATTAAAATCTCCCCTTTCCTAAGAGATTGCTTAGTTAAACGGTCCTCCCTTGTAATAAAAAAAATACCTTACATCTAAACTCATTTTGATTAAAATACCTTTAAGGACAAGATTATTTTTTCATTAAAAATATAACTTACTAGAAAACGCACCTTTTCAAAATATATATATATTATTTGTTTTGTGTGAAAAACAATAAACTTAATTTATTCTAAAATTTTATTACGTTTATAACAATATTATTTTGATTTTATATATATATATATATATATATATATATATATTTAATACACATATTATAGTTCAGGTTATATATTATTAATCATTGTCTTCTAATTGATTTGATTTCTTTTAAAAAATTATTTTATGAACATCTTCTTTGATTTTAACAATTATTTATTTTTATTAAATGATTTGAAAATTAACTAAATTTCAAAAAATAGTTATTTCATAAACTTGAGGGTATTTTAGTGAAAAATGGGTTTATATGTAGGGTATTTTTTTGGTTTCTAGAGAGGGCCATGTAATCTCTCAAAATAGAGGAGAAAGCCTTATAATTATGTTATTTCTTCAGAGACAAAAGAGTAATTTCTCCAAACAAATATTAAAAAACCAAACATAATGTGACAAAGGTATTGTACGAATTGAAATTGGTCACCCCCACAGAATGAATAACCCATAATCATTACACTCATTTCTACGGCAAAAAACTCAAGTTTCCTGATTAAGTTGACAGGTTTCCATCATTATCATCATTCCATAAAGTTAATTTTCTTTGCAACCATGAAAGTCACCCACTTTGAAAGGAGATTTAGGTTTTGAGGAAAGATACACAAGCCAAACTTTCTGATCAAAACACTGATCCATAAGTAGAATTCTTAACAACTAACTCTCAAACTGTATGAGATAGGGACTTCTGTTGAGTAATACAAAATTAATTATATCTCCTCTTCGATTAAGTAAGCAGCTTAAAGGGCAACAACCTGGATGGAATGGAAGAATGGACGGAAGAAGCCATATCTCAGGGGGCAGGGGATTATTTCCAGACCATTCATATACTCCAAGAACCTATCACCATAATGAGATCAGCCAATAAACATACCACAATGTCTTATTAATTAATAAAACCATTAGAATGAGGCTAAAATCTTAACCGAAAGCCACATCTTCCCCCATGATGTTAAAAGAGTAGCACCACCATGCTCTAGAATCCAATCACGCGCTTTCTCCATTGCCCCTTCTCCATCATTTGCTCCTTCGCCAAGCAACCTCAGAGTCACATAGCTCAAGACAGTACCAAACATGGTGCTCGGGCCTTCAATATGCAATCCCCATCCACCATCCTCATTCTGCAATTACATAAAACTAAGTAGGAGAACTTATGAGAAGAAGCCAATATAGGAGAGTCAATGGTCATGTGAATTTCTTACCTGATGATAGTAGAGGTAACGACGCATTTCCTTTCTATGTTCTTCTGATAAGACTGCATTCAGTGCCCCAGTGACAGACAAAGTAATCACCTGACCAATTGTATTCCCAGAAAGTATTAGGATTCTCATGGTTGTTTCTCAAAGGTGCATATTATTCAGGAAGAAGTGGTTATCAGGGACAAAGAAGAAGAAGAAGATACATATCAATCTACAATGAAAAGCCCAAAAATCTTAAAGGCAGAGTTGGTGCAGTTTTGGCAAAGGTACCTGATTGATGAAGTGTTAAAAATATAACTTACCAAGCCGGGCATAAGGAACATGGGACCTCCATAATCTCCTGGCCAGTGTCCATCGCGACTCTGGAGAGTTGAATGGAAACTTATGGCCCTCCTTAATGCTCTTGTTACGGTCTCCTCAGATATATCCTGTATATCTTTGACTTTGACTTGAGGTAGAACCTCATCTCTTGGATTCTCTTTTGCAAACTTCATTTAGTTACAAGAAATAAGACTGAACTTCAATGGTAGAATTTCAGACATGAGAACTTAAAAATATAACTAACTTAAAAATATAACTTTCACACAATAATAGAGCACTAATAGTCATATCACACACCCAACATAATGAAGCTACAAAAGAACTTTGTTAGAAGAAATAGATTAATTGAAGGCGAAAAGGAAACATTTATGAACTGCTTCCTTCATTTGACGTAGAATAAGTTTCAAGATGCACATGGTAATAACTTATCAATCTTCTGGAAATCCACTACACCTTATACCAGTTGAAGAGATTATTATAAGCAAAAAAGGGGGTAAGAACTAATTTAATAATGAAAAGCACAAGTATATAACATAAAGTGCAAGACACATCAGCTAGATATTATTTGATAAAAACTAAATATGAAATAACCAAAAACAGAAAGTTCTCATATATAATATCTTCACATATGCCATTATATTGAACCTACAATGTAGCCAATCTATAATATCATATCCCTTCCTTTCTATCCATCCATTTAATATTCCGTATAAGTTCTCTGCTGTTATTTCTTTTCTCTCCATAAACATCTGCAGAGCAGCCCGAAAATTCTTCTCCTTTTGGTTAATTTAACCAAAAGGAGAAGAATTTGATTATAATTATAATTACAGCTCGAATAAAATATGGCATGAGGCAGCATCACTACATTAGTTAACAGTATCGTGCACAAAGATACCAAACCTGAATGCGCATAATTAGATCAGAGCTATGCTTCTTGTGGAAGCGATTTTTGTGGAAAGTTTCGCGGGCTCTCTCAATCTCCATGATTTCCTCCGGCGATTCAAGTTTAGGATCGAACTCCCAGACCTGTCTTCCAACGTGATTGTTCACTGAGCGCAACCATGGACTCCCTCCCTCCGCAATCTTTAGCTTCCACATTTTCTACCGATTCTCAGCAACTGGCAGTAACAATGAGGGAAAACTAAATGTCTAAGCAAGAAAATGCTTCATTCAAGTTCAGTAGGAAGTAAAAGAACAAAAACAGAAAAATGTTAGACAAAGCAAACAAGTTCTTGGAAATGGATTTTTTGGTGTTTTCACAGAGAGCCAACCCGTCAGTTATTGTGAAAAATGAAAATGATGCAAGAGTTCAATCAGAGACCAAAACGTGGTGTATGTCTATATGATGAGCAAGTTGGCTCGGCTAGGGAATCACATGCGCGCATCTATACACTACGGGAACGGAGGATGCAAAGCAAATCGAGCCATTTTGGTGAGCGGGGGGAAGCGGATGGAAAGGTAACATTTTGGGCGATCTCCATTATGTAGTAGTATTTATTTTTTTTATATTTTTTTAAAATAAAAGTATAAAAATTATTTATTACCTATAAAATTATTATTTTTATTATTCTTTCTAATTCCCTCTGCATCAAATAAGTAAGAGGTTTGAACTTCCATTTTGTCAGATGCAGAAATGGTACGGAAATTGAATATAATAATTATACTTATTATAACATAAAAAGGAATGAGAATTTTATTTTATTATATATTTAATCAGATAAAAATATATTAAAATAATAAAATAAAATAAGAAATAATGAGAAATAGTCATTGTACCCATATTTAGAAAAAATTCATAATAAAGGTATAATAAATTTTATATAAATTAAGTAAAATAATTATTCTAACAATTATACTTATTTAAAAGAAATAAATATTTTCTCTTTTTTTAACATTTGGACAAATTTTAGTTATCAAACAAAATGTAAAATGCATGTTTTTTTGCAAGTAATATAGTCCTAATTAAAGAATTGAAAGAAGAAATAAATGAGAAGTTAAAGATATAAAAATTAATTTTTAAATCACATAAATTTTGTTTAAATAAAAGTAAAATAAAGTATATAAAATATAAATTTAGTAAGAGACGCACTAATTTTAGTGTAAGAGTTAAAATTGGACAACATACTATATCATAGGTCACATAGTTTAAGTATTTTTTATTCAGGGAAATAGAAAAAGATATAAAATATAGGATTCAAACAAAGTAGATAAAATGAAAAAGTGTTTTGAGTTTTATTTGTGATAAAAGAGTATTATTCAAATTTTAAAGTAAATTTTACTACACTATTATAAGACATGTTATATTATGTGGAATTGAGTATTAGGTAATAAAAAAGCCAACAAGAGAATAAGCTCAATGTTGCAGAGATAAAAATATTATATTTGATAAGTGAATATATCAGACAAAATAGAATTAAAAAAGAATGCATTAAAAAATATGTGGAGGCCGCACCTATTGTAAAAAAATTTATCAAATTGCATTATAATTTGGACATGTGCAGAGAAAACTTATAAAAACTCCAATAAAGAAAGTAAATTAAATGGAGAGTAATCCAATTATTAGAGATAGAAAGAAATAAAAAAAACTATAGACAAAACCATTAAGAATAATTTAAATTTAAATAATTTGTATAAAAATATGATTTATAATAAAATTTTATGGTATCATTTGATCTATATAGCTGATTAAAGAAGACTTGTTTATTGTTATTGTTGTATTTTTCATTTCTTTTTATCTCACACTATCAAGTAGGGGGCAAGTGGCATCCAAATCATAGGCTCTATCGCAAATCCTTTGCATTATTCTTTTAATTTATAATTTAATTTTAATATCATGAAAGAAATTATTTAAAAGTTAAAAGGCTTATATTTTTCAAACTTTTTTGTTAGTTTTATTTTTGTTTTTTAATTTTTTATTTTGACTTGATTTTTAACTTTCAATTTAAGTCTTATTCATTTGTATTTTACATTATTAAATATCATTTTAAAGGACTAAAAAAATTTAAACACCATCTAAAAAAATCTTTTAAAAAAATTAGACAATTAAGTACTAAATAAAATTTAGCATCAATAGACTACATATTAAAAGTTGAAAATTCAAATTTAATTTAAATAAAATTAAAGAATCAAATTAAGACAATGAATAATAATATTTATTATTTATATTATAGCCTATGATTTTAACTTGTATATGGTGGGAATGATTGTTGGGCATGTCTTGTAAATTGTTACTTAAAAAAGATTATAATTATGACCTAATGGTAAATGAAAATATTGGTTCCAGTCTAGCGGTAGAAGTAAAGGCATATGGGCATGAGGTGTTTAGATAGGTGTAGGTGGAAGGTTAATAAGAGGTGGTGTCATAAGAATAATAAAGGATGTAAGCAGTGATTGGGAAATTTTAAATCATTAGATTAAGATAGTTCCCCTTGAGGACAAAATATGATGGTGAATATAAAGATATTGAAAGTTATATTTCTCACCCGTAGGAGATAGGGGTATTGATGGTGGTCTCAAATCTAGAATAGAGATAGGCAAAAAAAGTGGAAGATCTAGTATTGGGCGGTGGTGATAGATCGATCGATGCATCTTGGTAAGGAAGGAGGCTAGTAGAGTTGATTTTTCTTAGAAAGAGATTCAAAGGAGAATTTGTTCACATCTAACATTTTCTCTTGGTGTTTTTCAATTTCCAAAAAGAGTGCCTTTTACCAAAAGAACTTAAGATTTATGAAGAGATTAAACTTCTTTATGGGAACCTTGCCTTTCACTAAATTGATGGTTTAGGGCATGGTTCCTATTAGTATTTTGTTGATTTTGATTGTGTTTGTTGCCTCTTATGTGAGATCTTTGCTCTTTGCTTCTCCTACAGGCAGCAGTGCTTGACCCTATTTGCATTCAAAACATTACAAAAAAAAAAAGTGAACTTCATTATAAAGGTTTGGTAAGTTCCCACAAATAGTGCCAATGAAAAGTTGGTTTTTGGAACCAAATAATCACTCTAATAATCTAGTTATGGAATTAGCAAAGAGAGGTTGCAAACAATGCAAAAAGGAAGCAAGGCTCCACTTTGTACCTTTGATGCCTAAGACAGGAAGGTTTTTAGCAGGTAACAACAAAAGTTTCAATGAACGTATCTAAATTAGGGGTAGTCTTCCTATTTATAGACGAGGATGGTAGTTACACATGTGGTTGATCAAAAGTAGTTGAGTAATTTTAGTCCACTTAGCCAATGTCCAAGAAATGCAGCATATTGTGTAGATAATGGAATTCTTTTAATACGAGCGAGAGCTTAGATGTAATTATGGACATTAAGTGTATTAGACTTGAAAGTAAATTAACTAACAATTGGGCTAGATATGTAATTTAGTTTACCAAAATTTGTTGCATAAATATGATTAATTCGACTTTTATTTTTTAATATATGGATAAAGTATAGTGCATGAATATTTATAAGAGTAAATTATATAAATCCTTTTTAAATTTTGTTAAAATTATATAATTTTTTTTATTTTTGAAACATATACAAACCTTTCTTGACACAAAAAATTACTTTATATTTTAGTCTAGTTTTAAATTTTTGACTAAAATACCTATCATTTAGATTTTTTTAGTTAAAAAATATATTTTTGGGTTAATCATAGGTATTTTAGTCAAAAAATTTAAAATTAAATTAAATTATAATTTTTTATTTTAAAATAATTTTAAGCATATTTTTAAAATAAAAAATTTATATAATTCTAACAAAGTTGAGATAAAATCTACATGAATTTACTCTCTTTATTAGTATGATCCAGCTCATATACAAGGAAACACACACAAACGAATATTATTTGAAAACTATTTAAAAGAAAATTTAGCATATTGTGATTTGTTCAGATGTTGTTGTTACTTATTTTATTTTATTTTATTTTGGGGGATAGATTGTTCGTTTGTTCTTTTGTTTCTTAATCGATGCTCAAAATAATAATTAGTGCATGATTGCTCTATCTCAGATAACAACTTTATACAAAGATTATATTTTTTTTATTTTCTTAGTATAAAATTTTTATATCTTTGGCCAAAAAAAAGAAAAAATCTATATATAGTATTCTTAATTGGAAAGAAGCCAACCTTTTATGTCAAGGTCGACATGACGTCTTTCCTTTTATTTGATGAATTTATTTTGAAATTGTATTGTCTCCTTTTCATTTAATGGTCCCTATTATTTTTTATTTTTCTTCGTCCTCCCTCAAATTATGTGATGTACAAATATAACATCAAGGGGGTGTGTGTGAGTGTGTATATATATATATATATATTAATCCTTTTTTTTAATTAGGGATATGAAGTGCTTCTGTGCATTATATAAAATATTAAAAAAACTACTAACATATATCCTTTCAATTAATGGTCCCATCTGGCCTTTTAATGGAGTAATTACAAGGTAAAAGGTGAGAAATTGTACTACAATAAACCTACGTAGCTAAAAAAGTTATATTTGACTTTACAAAAGAACTAGCTTCAATGGCTTTTTGACACTGTTTTGAAGACTTTTTTTTTGTCATTTAAAATATAAATTATGTTGTTTTTCGAAGTTAAAAGTTTAGAAAAGAATAGAATAAGCAAGTAGTAAAACTATAGTTATATCTTTTTTAGCTAAAAGATTGTTAAAATTATATTTTAATTATAAAGATAACATTAAAAAATAATTTATAAATAATTTATATTTTATTAATAATTTCTTTCTTTCTTATTAAACTTTTAAATAGTAAAATAATATATGACGTGTTATTTCATTCTTTACCTTTTCATAATATTATATTATTTGTCATGTCATTTCATTTCTTAATAAATTCTCAAATTTAACTAAATTGTTGAATTATGAGCCATGGACTTGATCACGAGTTGATTTTGTATAAAAACCAGTTGAGTTTGCAAAAAGAAAAATAAGGATTGGACATAGCATGATATTGTACATTACTATTCGAATTTAGGCCTAGCCCCCAATAAATAAAATAAAATTGATGTTTTGATGGAAAAAATATAATATATTGTGTGATATTAATTTAAAGTTTATTTTTTTACTAGATATTGCAATTTTTTGTATTACGTAATATATAATTTTTCATTAATTTATTTTTATTTAGATATTAGTAATTTTCATCACATAATATTACAATTTATTTTTTACTTTTATATTAAGTATTACTATTTCAATATTTGAAAAAAAAAAGAAGAGTAGGAGTTCAGAAAGTAAAGAAAAGTGTAAACGAAATATAGATTAATAATATAAAAAAAGAAAAAAGATGACTTAGGCTTGAAAAAGCTTGAGCCTAATACATATGTTATTCGGGCTTTTAGAAAATAGATCCCTTTTTTTTAAAGCTTTTTTTGGAACTCAAATCTATTTTTTTTTTTAGACAAGCAATTTATCTAATAAATAATGAGGCCTACTATGGACCCAAAGCAATTTGCATTTGTTGACACAAAAAAAAGGTCGTTTGCATTTATTTTTCTAATATTATTATATTTAAGGGGGCAAAGACCAACATTATATGTTATATATATATATATATAAATATAAATGAATCATATTTTTTAAATACGTCTTCTTTTATCTAATCTCATTAGTTAACTAATATATCTCAACAAAATTGTTAAAATAACCTTTTTATAAAAAATAAATAACAACAAATAATATTTTATCATTCATTTTTTATCAACTATTAATTTTGTTTTCATTTCTTATGCAAAAATTATATTTTATTATTACTTCTTTTTTCTAATGTTATATTGGAGTTATGTACACATTTTTTTCAAAATTATATATATATATATAAAAGAAATTCAAAAGAACATAACTAACAAAATGAATTTAACTTATCAACTTACCAAAAAAATATGACTTAATTTGGTCTTTCATGGTAAAAGCAGCAATTAATGATTGCTTAGCATCTTGTACTCTTTCATGACATGGCTCATTTAGCAAGCATGATATGTGTTTTAATATTGACCTTTTCAGAATCAACGCATCTTGCCAAATCTAAAACTATATAACCAACATCTTTTAAATTATTGCAACATTTAACTTAATGATCCAAGCCAAAATAGCTTTGGTATCTTTTTAACATTCTTTTAGTAAAAGCTATAAAAATAAAAGGAATATTCTATATCTCTTCTCTTTCTAAGATCATATTTGGGATATAAAAACAAATTTTTTTCTCTATAATGAGCATCACATTTGGCAAATAATTTTTTTATCAAAAAATGTTCAAGTATTTAACTAATGCAGGTTTCTTATAATAGTCTCCTCATATTTATAATATAGAATACCTTACTCATGTCTTTCATGTCATATTTCTTGAACAATAGCTATTTTACATTTCTTAAACAGTAGTTATTTTACCTCATGTAGCTATCCCTTAGTCACTAGATATAAGTAATATATCATCAACATTTATAACCTAATCGATAATTTTATTCCCATTGACCTTTTGATATATACATTAATTAATGACGTTTTCAATGAAATTAAAATGTGATCATATCATGGGACTTTAATTATTATTGTCACGAGGCTTGTTTAAGTCTAAAAGTGGACTTCTTACTCTTGCATACAAAATTCTCCTAGGCATTTGATGAATCCCTGAAGTTGTTTCATCTATATCTCTTCTTAAAAGACATAATTGAAGATGGTTGTTTTTACATTCATTTGCTATTATTCCAAGTTAAAATAAGCTATTAAAGTCATGAAAATACTGATGGAATCTTTCTTTAATACGAGAGAGAATGTCTTTATATAGTTAATTCCTTCTTTCTGAATAAAACCTTTGACAATCAATATTGCCTTGTAGTGATCAATGTTATCTAGTAAATTTTTTTGATTTTAAAGACTCATTTACAACCAATTGCCTTGGCCCTATCAAGTAACTGTACAAAGTTCCAAACATTGTTATTTGCCATAGATTTTACCTTATCTATTATGACTTCATGCTATAATTGGAATTTATACCATTCATTATTTGTGAAAAATGTTACGGGATCATTTTCAATATTTATGTTCTAGACAAATTTTGTAAGGTATAATACATAGTAATTAGAAATTGCCAATTTCTTAACCCTCGTCAATCTTTTCAATTCAACTTGTTGTTAAGGTTGATATTGATGAAAAAGAGTATCCTCTATCACTAATCTAAAGTGTCCCTAGTTCATTATGAGGTGCCTCATCAAAATTGATAGGATCATCTAGATGTTGATATCTTAGTTTCCAGCATGACCAAATTGGATTTTTAGAACTTCATTATATTTCACATTCACCATAACTAGATAAGTGTTATATAAAACCAGCATTCCACCATAAGCATATATAGTTTACTTTATGTGATCATCTTCATTGACTAAGTCATATGATTAATCACTCGAACTAATTATGTCATTTTTAAGTATAGTATAATCTAGATCCTTTAGACCTTTTTGTTTAGTCAATATGTAGTGATAGTCCTAGGGCCTTATTTCCTTTCATATAAATTATACACTCTTATCTCTATAAGATAATTCTATACATGTATATGAATCAAATTGGGTTTTTAACATTTTTAGATTTCTTAAATATAGAAAACCATATTCAAAACATACATTGCTATCTTAAGTGCATTTATCCACAAAAGTGCTTGTCCATCAAATGTATACTTATCAAAATATTCATATCCTTTATTTGAACTCACTATATTAATTTATTTACCAAATTATTTCTCTATCTTTACTTTATATATCTTAAAGATATCAAGTGTCTTACTTTAATTATAAAGTAAATGGATATATGTGTAGCGTGAGAAGTCACCAATAAAGAGAATGAAATATATATTTTTAACGATTAGAATATAAATTAAGACAATAGATATTAGTGCGTATAATCTTTAACAATTCAAAAATTCTTCCAGCTCCTTTAAGTAGCATATTGGTTTGCTATCTTTTGATACCATCTACACATGAATCTAAGCTAGTAAGGTTTAGGGATTTAAGAACCTTATCCTTTATAAACCTCTTGACTTTCTAATATAGATGTTTCTTAATCTCCTATGCCATACTCTAAAAGAATTCTTATTCATGAAAAGTTAGAGTTAAATGAGATTATAAACTAAAGATAAAAGGTATATTTTTTCTTCTCCAATTAGACCTTTCTTTTCAAGACAACCATTCGTTATATGCCATTTCCTTTATGATCTCCCTTCTTAATGCTAATGACTAAATGAATTTCATGAAGGACCTCACTATCTTCTAAATAAGCCTTTTTTTTTCCTTGTACACACATATCCAATAAGATATTAATTGTTCACCTGTCCTTATTTATGTTTATAAGAAATCTATAATGGCTAATATTAATAAAGTAGCTAACTAAGAATTGTTTACATCAAAAATAAAATAGAGACATCTATCTTAAGAAACTTAAGTTATACAACTATGTCTCATATATGTATTATGTACTTTTATATACTCTTATTGCCAATTTACTTTATGGAGAACTAACTTGCCATTAGTATACTAGCTAGTAACTTTTATGATGACTTCTAAATTTCACCTTTAGCCTATAAATGATCATTAACCTTCTTACATTTGGATATGGACCCAAGATAGCTGGCCCTTAAAATAAGATTTAATAAACATTATGCTAAAGCAATACAATTACTCATAGTGCTTACTTTATACAATCTTAACTCTTATACTAGTATTAATAGGTATAGAAAGCTTTTCTTATCATAGAGCATAGTTAAGGTTAATCTAAATGAAGGAGGATTGCCTCCTTCCATGCTCTATATTCATCCTTAATCAAAATGATCTTTCAGTAATTTTAATAATTGAAGAGATGATAATGTTGCAAATTTAAGATTTAACTTTAATCATACTTACATAAATATTATATGAGACAATCAATTATTATATTTTAAATGTTTGCTTACTAATATAAGACATATTAAATATAAATTTAGTATCACTAAAATCTCCTTGAGGGTAAAGACCTTAGTATAACATATATATATGTATCATTTATGATGAAATTAAGATGCATTTATATTTCCTAATACCTGCAGGCATTTTAGAAAATATAAAGCAATTCCCATTCCATCCTAATAAGGTACATAATCATTATTGTTTCCCTTTGGACAAAGACATGCTATAACCACATATCTAATTAGAATTAATTTCTTTAAATCTTTATGTGATATCTATATTTCAAAAAACAAGCTAAGAATGTATGTGCACAATTACGTTAGGATTTGTAACTATTCCTTAATTATACATGTTAATCATAAAACATCTAGGTTCATTACATGCATTAAAAACATATGTATGCACTAATATAATCATTACATAATGAGAATTATATAATAATTAATCAACTAAATTGTATGTAACTAATTAATTAAAATACTCCCTTAAAATTGTCCAAAATATGCCAAAATTGTCCACAATAATTTTTCATAATTTGGACAAAATTAAATGGCACCAAAAAAAAAATCACAAAATTCCAAATTTTCCAAATTGCTTAAAAATAATTTTCTAAAATAGAACAAAAATTTAAATGACACTTAAATTAATTTTTTATTCTAAAATATGCCAAAATTGTCTAAAACAATAATTTTTTATAATTTGGGCTAAATTAAATAGTACTTAAATTAATCTTTTTTTCATTCACAAATATGTCAAAATTGGCCCTATGTAATTAGAGTTAATATTTTAAATCCATATGTAATTTTTGTATTCATAAGAACAAACCAAGAATGCATATATACAAATTATAAATAATGATGCGGCTATTTCTTAACTTATACATATTGGTCATAAAATACCTAGATTCATTATGTGTAATTAAATATATGCATCAAATAATTTTGTCTTATAAGAATTTATTTAATTAACTAATCAACTAAATTATATGTGATTAACTAATTAAAAATTCTCTCTTTATGATTATTTCATAAATGTGCAATTTTTTTTTAAAAATAATCAATTATAAATACTCGTGGATGGCACTATTTCTAACGTCACATTATTAATATTATTCATGCATTGTTTATATTTATTGTTCATGTATTGTGTTTTCTTTTTTTCCTTTTCTGTGGGACCTATATATATTTTTTCTCTGTAGGATAACACGACAGTTTTTGAATCCCTTTGCAAGATACAGAAGATACTTTCTCTTTCCTTATAATTTAGACAAAATTAAACAATTCTAAAATAATTCTACAAAGTCCAAAAAATGTGCTATAATTGTCAAAAATAAGATTTTATAATTTAGACAAATTAAATAGCACTGATATTAATTTTGAAAAATTCCTAATGTGTCAAAATTATCTAAAAATAATTTAACCAAAATTTAGACAAATTATATAACACAAGAATAATTTTTCTTTTATAATATATTTGATCCAAAAATCAATTATGGGTCAAATCAAAAACTAATATAACCTAAAGGATAAAAAATGAATCATGGACAATCTAAAAATTAGTCCAATGCAATTTTTTAAAACTAGAATGGCTAGAAAATCTTAAAAATTATCCTTAAAAGGCTGAAAATCCACCCAAGGCCCACTCCACTAATGATCCAATGTCCTTTAATTCTGTTTTTTTTTTTCTTTTTCTTTTATTTGTTTAGAATTGGGCTCGAAATCAATGAATCTAAAACCAACAAAAAATTAACTAAAAAGGATAAAGCTAATAGATAATTGGCCTAAATTTTTATTTAATGAAATGTTTCACACCCTTCTTATTTTAATATTCAAAACGGCATGTTGTTTAAAAGGAAAAGTAACACTACCAAAAATGGAACATAAAAAAAATATCTCATTTTAGCTCTTCCTAATCTTCAATTAAGTCAACCCAATCCAATTTTGACCTTGCTCAAATCAAAAAATTGAACGAGCCATTTCTGTTTTTTAAAAATTTCGTTTTGAGTGTTTCAAAAGTCAAAAGTCAAATAGATATATATATAGGAATCCATTTATGATGTCAAAACAGCCCAAATTTATCAAGAAAATTCCTAGATATCAATGGCAGAAACAAACATTTTCCAGGCTTTTTTGAAACAAGCTTTCAGGCACAAATATGTAGAATTCAAAATTATAAATTATCATACAAATTCTATATTAACTATAAGGCATAAATTCAATAGTATAGCCAACATATATGCAATCATTAAAATGATATATATGCATTGACAAAAACCAATGATTTTGAACAATTCAATTTCATAAATTTAAACCTACATAAAAAATGTTCACTTTATCTTCTACCCTAAAAATTAGAGTCAATGAATTCTCATACAGCAAGCAAAGGCAATTAGAGCAAGGCTTTGATACCACGTATGTTTGAAATTTCATTTACATAAATATCAATTCAATAAAAATTTAGTGGAAGCAATAATAGATCATAAATACTTTCAACCATACTTAAATATGATGCACAAATTCTAATCTACGAAGCTTATTTTCAAATCTGCAATTTGTAAATATAAGAAGAAGACATAAGAAATTCAGCCTAACAAGTTGGAACATTTCAATGAAGATGATTTTAAAGATGAGCTTCTCTTGCCAGAAAACCTTTCAATAGAATGGGTTTTTCAAAGTATGTCATATCTTTCCATTAAAGATAACGGTGTATTTAGTTCTTTAAAAATCAGTGACTACTAAACCCATTAACTCATTAGCTACTCTATCTGCAAATATTAATTTCTTGATTTTTGGGCTACTATTAGAATATTTAAAATTTAAAATTTAAATAATAATAGAATATCTTAGTATTTTTTATTTAAAATATCCCAACAACAAAATATAAAATATCTTAATATATCTTTATTTAAAATATTCCAATGATAATTGAATTAAAATATTCTAACATAGAGGCTGTAAACGATCGTCTCCACAAGGATGTTTCTCCTCGTATACTCCCTCGATCAAGCCACAAGTCCACACATTCTTGAAGAAATTTACACTGTTAACCTGTTGAATTTCCCATCAATGAAGCGTTAAAAGGTAGGGGGATTGAATTGATTGATTAAAGTATTGTTGCCTTCACGGAGACTATGGTCATAATATAGAAGATTACTTCTAGCTAAAAAATGAGACAAAAGAACTCATACAAGAAGGAAAGCTACACACCTATGTTCATAGGGAACAATGAGTAAATGATCGTCCTTGAATAGATGATAGGAGACAGGAAAGACAACCCGGACAGGATGATCAAAGAGGGTAAAAAGAGATAAGAGACCTCCATCGAACATCAGAACCAAGAACTTGTTTTGAAGTAATTGTAGGACGAATCCAAAAAGGGAATTCTAACTCAAAGCACGAAAAAGATAGCTCATTGAGTCAAGTAATTGGATTATTTGCTAAGAAGCAAAAATTTGATGATGGGATAAGCCGATTTATCACAGTCTCTGATCATAAATAGCTTAATAATATTCTGGCCACCAGCATTGTTATCACATTAGTCATTAACTGATTAAATCTCAGTTATAGGATTGTAACTTTTTAAGAAATCTCCAAAACCTACTAATCAAAGAAATACTATTATCATCACCAAGAGACCTTGAAAATTAAATTACTGCTACTATGGAGATGCATTTCCAGACCCGTGAATCCCGAGATGTCAAACTCAGAATTCTTCAGTGTATTTGCTCATAATCCAACGACTATACAAAGTGTCTGGTTTTTCATTAACTCTCCAATCTTGTTTAGCCAATAAAACTTTATTTACTAAATTGGTGGACCTAAGCCCAAACCGTCCTCACTCACATCTAGCTTTCCATAGACGTGAAATATTTAATAAATGTAACCTAGACTTATCCCTCTTAAAACTCCGAAAGACATTTGCCGAATATGCGTCAATTTGAGAGACATATCTTTTGGGAAGTGCAAAAGCTGAGAGTTGATAAATCGGGACACGTTGTACAATTGATTTAATGAAGGTTAATCTACTTGCTTGTGAAAGAAGCTTAGCTTATTCTAATGGCAGAAAAATATTGTCAGAGATTAAACGCCTCTTTAAAAGATCTAGGACATAATCCATTATCAACTGTAGCCTATTGACCAGAACTTCAATGATTATTCTAAAAATCACATTGCACAACCTAATAGGTTGGAAATCCTTGAATGAGAAAGGATTAGGGATTTTAAGAATCAGAGTAATAAAAATCTGGATTAAACTCCTTTAGCCGAAAGAAAAAAAAAAAACCACAATTGAAAACAGGCCATTACCATTCAACGTCAATCTCCATCTCCAATAATACTAGAATAATAGGGCTAGTAGATCGTTAGGAAAGTAGCTTTATTAGGCTTCATCTGAAACAATGCTTCTTCAATCTCCATCTCATTAGAAGGCTGTGATAGAATTTCAATCTGTTGGTCAGTCAGTGTAAGGATTGGTAATTGAACCTAGTGTTGACTAATGAGATCTACATCAAGCGGCCTATTCTGTTTATGAACATCTACAAAATAGTCAATGGCCAGTTTATCAATGAGAATAATTTACGATCCAAATCCATCTAAATTCTAAATTCTTGTTATTCTATTATTAATTATGCGTTTCCTCACCACTGTATGAAAATAACGAGTATTTATATCATCTTTAACTAATCAAAATGAAACTTATTCCATAATTTAAGTTCAGCACAAAATTTCTTTAGTTTAGACAAGAGACTAAAAGCAAAGGAGCCCACTATATTTTATATTCTAAGCTTTATATACAGTATAAATTATATTTTTCATTTGGAAGCCACGTGGCTTCAATCCTAAAAAGTCCCTGTCTAAAAGGTACTTCTGGATCAATAGAAACAAAAAGGGGGGCTGTAATTTGAGCAAGCAAGAGAGAGGCACTCCATTTTAATATTTGGAAATAAATTCAGGGAGTCTGGATTACATAAAGTACGTTATAATCTCTTCCATACAATATGACCAAAGAAACCTACAAAATCCTGATAGGTTGCAACCCCAATGATTTGACTATTGCTGCTACGTTTCTTACATATTCAAGAATTGGTTAAAATTACCAACAAAAATCCAAGGATATATCATGGATAGAGTTAAATTCGTGAGAAAAGTCCATACATATAACGTAACCTTTGGACGACCATAAATACATGAAACATAGTAAACCTTACTGGACCACTAGCTGCATTTGAGATGAATCTAGAAGGGTAAATTATTAACAATATCATAGGAGATACCATTGGACCACGCCAGGATAGTGCCACTTTTCTTGCCATTCACATCTAAACCAACAAGAGTCATACCCTTAGCATGCTAACTTCAATCCAGTCTTAGATACTGTACACATACTTTTGCCAAAAAGATTATAGAAGGCTTATATTCTAAAACAAGCTATCTTAGTTTGTAAACTATCGACAAACAATTAAACCTCGTCAGTTTTAACTTAGAAGCAACATGGAATCTTTGAGACTATTTAAGGACAGTCTTCAAGAACCTATCGGGGAGAAATGACCATTATCTCTCATTGAGCTCAGAAGTGATCCATGCTGTGATACAGTAGAAGAACTACTTCTTGCTGCATAGAGTAAAAGGAAAAGAAATGATATATTTCTCTGAAACATCTCTTATTTAGGCTTGTTTAAGATTGTTAATGCAAAGTCTCAAATTTATATTAGGTTAAATAAGTTTGGTGCCTTTTAAAAACCACAGCTACTTTTGAGAGACACTATAAGGGATGCGCTGTAATAAATTTAAGATCTCTAAATTTTTTTTACTTAATTAAATTTTAGATATATACTATTCCTTATATGTGTGCATGTGTTCATATTTGTTTTCTTAAAATAAACTGCCATATTGATCCTTGGAAAATACTACTACTATCAATGTAGTCTTAATTTTTTTTTTTAAAAACATTATTTTAGTCCTAACTCAGGAATTGCATTTTCAATCAAAAAGTGGGTGTGAGGTACGTTTTAAATTTCTGTGTTAGCTTCTGGTCTATGATTAAAATGATAGAGATTTTTGTAAAACATTAAAATTAAATTGATGACAAACTTTCAAGGACTAAAGTGACGAATGTAATATCTTTCAAGGATCGATATATTAATTTACTCTATATTCTCACCAAAATGCACACTAGCACTATCTTTATCAATTACCAAATACATAATTCTCACATATTTCTTCAATTCTTATCATAAATATATACAAAAATATATTATTCCAATCTAATTTTGTGATTTTATATTTGCTAGTTTCAAGATTTCTCAGTTTTTAATCCCTATATTATTTATTTCAATTTAACATTTAACTAACTTATATTAAATTAATAACTTGATATAAGGTTGCCTGAATTTTTAGTATTACTAGAAGGAAACAAATTCTAACATATGCCCGAGGTAGTTATTCTATACATTCGCAATATCTTTTGAAAATTATTATCAAACAAGGCCTATTGCTTAACTTTTAACTGCGCTTGGATCTTAATATGAATTTTTAAAATAAATTGGGTCGAGACTTGAGCTTGATCCTAAATATTTTTATTTAGACTGAATAATAATTTTTAAAATTAAGATAGATTTGAACTTGAATTGAGAATATAACACTTTTATGTAAATTGAGAATTATCCCAAAAACCAATTTTTATACATGCCAAAATACCAATTTTAAAAACTCAAAAAAGCATCTAGACTCACGTTTGACTTTAACCTAAGAGCAATTTCCCCAAACCCCCCCCCCCCCCTATCAAAAGCCCCTTGCAAAAAGATTGTATTATTATTTTTATAACCGTCTCATTGAGACTCGTTTCTTTTAACGATAAAATAATTTTTAAGAGTTTGTTATCCAAATTTTTATAAAAATATTGTAAATAAATATCTTATGCAACTCAATATCCCATAATTAAAATTTTTAATTCCTATCCCATTTAAACTTTTATCCAAGATTTGTCCCTTCAACCCCACCCCCAGCCAGGAAAAAGGGAAAAAAAAAAAAAAAAGGTAATCTGTGAGTGCGGTGCTAAACTTGTTATTCAAGATACAAAATCGCAATAAAAAGAAGTATAAAAGCTCCAACATTACTATAGACAGTTAAAATTGATGAAATATGTAAATTTCAATTTGATAAATATCCGCTGTGATTATGCACTTTGAGACGAAGCTTGATACACCAAACTACTTTGATCTCGTTGCTTGAATTCCTCAATGTGATCACCTACAAAACTTGATAACAGGCAACCTCGTCCACCAGCTTCTAACCATTCCCCACCCTTAGATATGTATCTATCAAAGAAAGTGTAGCCCCACAGCATACTTTAACATCGTTCATGAATCTGTCCTTAGTTTGTGCCTAGACCATCGCTCAGATGAGTGGAAATTTCAGGATTTGTGAGTTAGTCACACCTAAATCTGTGAGTTACTAAGAAAAGCAACCACACATCTAGCACTTTGGAACAATTTATCTACTGTCTGCCATACCAGGCACTGAACATCTAAAAGCTTCCTTGCCTTATCCTGCAAGTGTGACTGCTGCCTAATTGTCTCACCGTGTATCTGTCAGATACACAAGAAAAAACCTTGTAAACGTAGAATCAGAGAAGTATCTTCCAGACCTTTGAATAAACGTCCATGAACTGTCAAACTAGCTAATACAGACAGGAAAAAGTCCTTTTACCTTCAAAAATAACCTGATAACAGCTTGCAGAAACTCAAAATTATTTCTGCGGGAGAGCTCATGGATAAAATAATCCAGAAGCTGTTCAATGGAAATCAACTCAGGTCTCTTCTCATGTTCTTGCTGATCATCATCATCTATCATCTGAAGCATTCTAAGTTCCATATCCAAATTTGATGGAGATAATCCTTTGATATAAGCAGTGAAAGCTGCATCTACAATAACGAAATGTCTACTTACAGCGATATGCTTCCAATAAACATTTTGAAGAGAATAACATACCTTTGGGTTTAAGAAAACACAAAACAAACAACACATGATGCAGATAAAAATCAGATTTTTTTTTTTGGGACCAAAGATAAAAATCAGATTGTTGGGGTGCTTACAATTGTCTCCTTCGGCTGAGGATTTAAGAAGATAAAGAAATTGGGATGGTGGCATGTCTCCTCTGTTCTTGTTTATTTCTGCTTCATCGCTTGTTTTATCCTTCTCCTTTTCTAATAACTTACTAGGCTCAAACAATATTCCCCCAGAAATGGATGGAACTGAAGGCAAGAAGAACGGAGCCTTTTCAGGTTTCTTTGGAGGCTCAATAGGTTTATTGCGGGCCTGTGAATTAAAGTTGATGGTCCAGATAAGCAGGACATATTAGAGGTGATTTATGATTATAACAGGAAAGAGAAACTGAAATAGAAGGAAATAAGGTTTTACATATCACACAATACTACATAACATGAGAAGAAATATTGTAGAGAGAGATTTATAGACCTTTATGATGTCTAGGCTAATCAAGCTTTGCCACTGGCTCTTAGGCAGCAATGAGAGTGTAACCAGATCAGAGATATGCTTATCTTCAGCAGGAAAACCCAGAGCATCCTTGGGTTTAGAAGCATTCACCGGCTTATCAGAATGTTCAACTTGAGAATCATCTGTAGAAGAGACAGATGGTAGCTTGATGCTTACAACCTCTTTTCCACTTGCAAAGGAATCAACATTTGAAGTACTAGAGAACATCGCCTGATTTACCCTGATAAGGTTTCTTGACATCAGTATTTATTAAGGTGTTAACTCTATTCTTAGATTAACCAAACTAATTATTCCATTCAACATCTCATTCATATTATATTTGGGTTTCCAAATCATCAATTGTGGTTCATTCACGAATGTAACTGTTTCTTCCCATGCAGGATACTTTCAGAAATTTAGCAAAACAAAGACCAACCTCTTGTTTGTTTCATAGAATATAACATAATATTGAAACTTGTAATACATGGAGAATTTTGTCTCAGAAATAACTTTTCTCCATATAATTTTTTAGGCATTTGACTTTATTCTAAATGAACAAAAAGAATATTAGCTTCCTCCTCATAACAGACTATTTTTACACCGAAGGCCAGAAATATATCCATAAGAAGATGCACCAAAATCTTGAACTTATGAAAGATGTTTTACAGAAACTTATCTTCTGAGAAACATGAAATATATATATGGAATCTCACCACAGGTATACTCCATTTTGATCAGCATGAGTAGTAGCAAATATATCCATGTTTGGGGACAGTGATAATGCTGTGATAGGTACATCAACATGTATTGCGTCTATCTGTCTAGCTAAGATCACATCCCAAATTCTAAGACTTCCATCCATACTCGATGATACAACCCATTTCCCATCCTCACTGAAGGACAAATCTGTTATACGATCTGTGTGACCTTCAAATTTACGAACAAGTCTCAGATCCACAACATCAAACAACTGAATTGTATAATCATCCACAACAGTAGCCAGAAGACCTGAAAACAATGAAAAACTCATTGATCGGTGCATAACCAAAGATTACAAGGTAAGAACACACAAACAAAACACACAGCATTATAAAGAGTAATAAGCAGAAGTTACCGTTATGACGATGGTAATTAATCTTAACAACAGAACACCCGATCTCCCGTCTGAATTTAAATTGACGTTCCTTGAAGTCCCAAACCTGCAAGAGAACCTATTATAAATGAAACTTTCCAATAGAAAGTAGCATATGCTAATTTTCACTTGCTCTACTAATTTTTTTCTTTAAGAATAAACTATACAAATCTCCATTGAGTTTTGTTAAAATTATATAGCCTTGCCCTCTATTTTCAAACCTATCACAAACTTTCTCTTAATTTTGCTGAAATCACATAGACCTTCCCTATATTTTCAAAATATACACAAACATCCCTTGAAACAAAAAATAAATTACATAGACCTCCCCAGAGTTTTGCTAAAATTACAAAGATATCTCTTCTATTTTGAAAATATACACAAATCTTCTCTGAAAATAGAGAGAAGGTTTGTGTAATTTCAACAAACTTAAAGAAGATATGTGTAATTTGCTTTGTTTGAGGGGAGATTATAAAAATAGAGAAGAGGTATTTATAATTTTGGCAAAACTCATGACCTTGTAATTTACTCTTTTTTTAATAAGAAAGGAGAATTTATTCATTAGAAAAAGAGAACAATACAATAAAAGAGGGCAAGTGGTCTTCCCAACCAATAGAAAAAAACTAGAGAAAACAAAGACACTAAGAATCAAAGAGCTTTCTATTCCCTTGGAAGGTCCACAAGGGATACCATCCTCAAACAACCAATAGTTGAAACCCCCTGGGAGGCCATAATGGAAGGGAGAGGGGGGGGGGGGGGGGGGAGGAATCCTCTCCCAAAGATGAGATGGAAGAAATTTCTGATTAAAATCTCTCGCATTCCATTCTAACCAAAGACACCACAATCCTGCAAAAAACAGCATACTGCCATAGAACTTTATTCTCCTTTCTCCACCCAAAACCCATAACCATAATAGCTGTAAAGAAAAAACCTGTGAATCAGCAGGACAAACCCAGCTCTCATTGAAAATACAAAATAGTCTAATCCAAATCTGCCATGCCACTTCACAATGTAGAAATAGATAATTATTTGTCTCCGAACTTCTAAAGCAAGCCATAGAAACATACAGTGGAGTGGTAATCACAAAGAGTCTGAGTAAGACTAACCTTTATATCTCCACGATATCCAGCACTTATTATGAGGGTATTTGTTGAGTCACAAGCAACTCCAACCACTTCACCATCATGAGCACAATTTTTTTGTTCTGACATGTCAATGTAAGCGCCCCTGCTGATTCCAGATTGAAGGTTAAATCTTTCAATCCAACCACCTGCTGTCCCTAACAAGGCAAAATTGCCACATGCACTGATTGCACAAGCCTGTAATCATATGAAAGCCATCATCAACTACATCCCACTATTGTTCATCAAAATTATTATAACACCCAACAAGAGATGCAACATATTCTCTAATCTTAATAATAGAATCATTGTTCTCAATGTCCCACATCTGAGAGTATGCTACATACTGCTTTGTCATGACATAACGAACTTGATGCAACACAAGTTATAGAATCAGCTAGGAGGCTGCTAATAACTAAGACATTTCACCCATTTCTATTTTCAAGGCAACAGGATGTTAGATAAACTGTCAAGGATCAATCAACCCAAATGCTTAAGGTTTTAGGAGAAGGCTCAAAAATGGTTTTGAATTTTAATATATATTTCCAACGTATCCCTTAACACAAAAGTTCTTTGGACTTGAAGTGTGGACACAGCACAAGCCCTTGCTGAAATTAATTTAATCAGAAGAATATGGTTGCAAGCATCAAGCTCCTAACCATTCAGTCATACGGGCTCAAATGCCCTGTCAAAAACAAAATCAACCCAAAAATTCAAGCCTTTTAAAGAAGGCCAGGAATGGTTTTGATATATACCTCTAACATATACACAAGAAATTTAATTTAATTTAGTGAGACACTAACCTTTACAGGTGTTGGATTTTGTGGGCATGGATTCAATATATGATCACCAAGAACAAAGTTTTGAAGTCTCCAGACATATGCTTGGGCAGTATCCATATGACAAGTAACCACGTTGCACCAGTCACGTTCTCTAATCTCAGCTTAAGTAAATAATTCACACAAGAAAAAAACATTAAGCATTTTGATACCTCTACCAGAAGACGACTATAATTCAGCAAACATATTGAAGGAGAAAAAAAAAAAAAACTTAAATACTTGCCTTAAGCATGTTTGTTTTTTTATTAAATATTAAGTATGCATGTAACAGCAACTTAATGACCATGCAATATCCTAAACAATATGCTACTGGCAGAAACAGGGCTGTCGTAGCTTAATCACAAAAGGGAGAGCGTTATTTAGAATTTATAATTCTTACATTTCTTACATGATTAGAATTGGGTCTTCTAAATTGGTACAATTAGTACATAGGAAAGCCAGAAAAACACCCAGTTTCATGACCAGAATAATAAGTTTTATAGATATGCCCAGAAGAATAATGAAGATACTTTAGGTCAAAATAAACAATAAATATACTTCTGGAAAAATCCAGTTTAATTTCTTCAATTTTTTTAAACTATAAATCAATAACCATATTTTATAACACAATCACTTCAAAAAAGCAAAAGAAGAAGAAGAAGTTACTAGAAAGAACTAAGTTACAATTTTTCCAAATTATTTAATCAATTATGCAGGCAAGTAAAATAATCACATTACTTGAGTAGTGAGCAATGCCATTTCTCTCATTAGGTGCCAATGACTCTTAAAGGGATTATGTATGTTTGATGAACAAGCATTGGGTCAGCCAGTTTTTGAGTAACAACATTGAGTTCATGATATTTCTTAATGATTATGAACAACCAAGGGATCTAGGAATTGTTCGCATGCTTTGCAATCAATCTGGTTGGACTAGCAGCCTTGTCCAAGTTTCAGAAAGCTTAAGATTAGACCATATTCACGGGTACTAATATTACTGTTGCATGTGTTTGGACTTTGTTCAGTTATGCCTAGTCTGGAATTCGTAACCTATGAGGAAGGATAAATTATCTTGGACCCTGTTCCTTTAGGTTTGATTGGATCCGTTGCTTCAAGCATAATCAGCCTGTTTTTAACAACCTGTAGGGTACCTTATTGAACATTGACATGAGCTTTCAGCAAATTTTATTCTATTAAAAATTCATCCAGCTTAGCTTCTCCATTAATATTTATAAGAATTTTACATTGAACTAATCTTTCCGAATTTTTTTTTCCACCATGGCTTAGTAATTCATTGCATAAGTTCTGAATTCCTTTCTTTTTTCCCCCTCTAAGTATAAGAAGAAATTTTATTAGTGAGAAAAGAGGAAGAATACAAGAGAAGAGAATCACATAACATCCTAGTCAAGAGGAACGAAAAATAAAACTTAAGTTGCTACAAAATGCAGCAAAGCTGTCCAATATCTTTATGTAAGCTCTGACTTCTGACTAGCTAAAATAATCATTAAAGAGAGATCATATAGCCCCAGATCATTGAGTTTTTCCAACGTTTCTTCGTTGTTGAGTAATTAAAACCAAGTAGCCTAAATTCCCATAATTTGTGATGACCGCCTAAATCCTAATCTAAGTAACTTGAAAGTCACCACACGAACAATCAGCCACCATTCACTACTTTATAAGCCTATATACTCATCACCATTTATCTGCCTTGTTTTCATTCAATCAATTTTATCAAAGAATCGCTTAATACAGAACTTAAGTTGTTAGATGAAGTTCCATAAATAAATTATAATCTCCAGAACAATTGCACCAAAATGAATGGAGGTCAAGCACAAGGAACCAACTAGCATCAAGAAAAATCTCTTAGGAAACTTTACCACAATCAAATGCAATCACAGGCTTCAATTTTATCTCTTCCTCCTGTACAAAAACAAACATTTACACAAAATGAAGATAAGTAGCCATCTTGAAATTAAGCATGTAAAATAGCACCAAATACCAATTTAGACCTTAAATTAGAAGAAATTAATCAGTAATATCTAATAACCGCACAAACATGTGGTTTTATGTGTTTTATTTGATGCTTTTGGTGAATCCTAGGTATCTGTTTTCAACTTGAAATAGTTTACTTTGATTAGCTTCAGGGACTTTGGTAGAAATCATCTTTATGGCCACTGGTGTTCAGCCTATGGTCCATTCAATGGAGCCTTTTTAACATATATAGAAAGGGATTCAAGAGCTTTACTGTATTGTTATTATCTGTTCTTTAATTCTTCTTTCTGCCTTCATTACTCTTTGTGTTCTCTCTGACAACGTTTCTTCCTTTATTTATTATTTTATTTTTTAGACAGAAAAAGAAGCTTTATTAGAAAGGAAGAGGATTACAAGAGTGGAGGATAAGACAGCCTCCTTTAAAAAGGATAATAATAATAATAATAATCCCAAAAAAGGGGGAAAGAAGGAAAGGGAAAAAAATAATGAAAATAACAAAGCCCCCCAGTCCCTATTCATATCAATCAAAGAGACTCCCTTAAAACCACCCTGAAGAGAGGGAAACAGGATATACAATCCTTTCCCACAAATCAGTAAGAGTCACCAAGGCACCACTAAAAATTCTAGCATTCCTTTCCAACCAAAAGCACCAAATCACAACAAAACTGCAAACAGCCACAAAACTCTGCCATCTATATTTCTGCCCAAGCGATTATACCGAACCAGTAAAAATTGATCCAAATTTTCTGGACGATCCCAAATCTGAATAAAGATTCCAAACGACTTATTTCAAAGTGGAGTAGTCATAATACAATGTAAGAACAAGTGTGTAGTTGTTTCAGAATTAGTCCTACACTTAAAACAAGCTGGAGCAAAATTGCTCTATTTGGCCCTTGAATTCGCAGCATGTTATTAGTATTTATTCTGTTGAGTGCTGCTGTTCACACAAGATTTCACTTCGAGGGGAGTTTTAGATTTCAAAATAAAATTCTCAAGTAAAAATGGTGCCCAATTGAGAGAAGAAATAAGGAAGTCAAAATAGGATATACTCTTCCTCTATGTTGTTTACAGAATCTAGTTCTTTTAGGGTTATAGTTAATGGTTCTTTCTCATGAGATTTTCACCTCATACTGCTCCTCGCAAATGAAACGATTAAAATAGAATATACATGGATTTAATGAATAAAATAATATACCGAATCGTCGTGGGATTTTTGTAGTTATAGAAAACAACATTCTATAGCAGCAATAAGAAATAAAAAATTAGGTATGAATAGAGCAAGAGAGCCAGGGGGGGATAAGAGAGAAAAGGATTATATAAATATGTATACAAGTTATCCACACCCTCTTTTTTTTATTTCTTTATTTTATTAATTGAATTTTGTTCGTTGATTAGGACAAAGTTCCATAAAAACACTCACCATTTTTGAAATATCCTGAACAGTTCATGTAGGTTAAGCGCCTTTTTCAAGGAAATATAGAATAACAGAAATATTTAAATAAGTTTGATTCTTTATCGGATCATAAAAATCCACTCTCTAAAGATCTCTCCCCTCTCTTCAGGATCGAACATCAATTGCAATGATTCAATAAACAGCTCATTGGGCTAGATATAGATAAACAATACACTCCCTCGGGGGGGGGGAACATATAAGAAGTTTTCTTCTTGTACGGCTCGAGAAAATTTGAAATTATGTCTATGTATAGAATTATGATGTCAAATAGATCCATAAAATTATCAAATCAACTAGACTATGATTTAAATTAAATACTTTTTTCTTATTCTTTCCCGAAAAAAGAATCACTCGTATTCGCAACCTCATAACTCAAGTTGGATAACTCTCAAATAACTCAAAGGAAAACAAAACCTTTAGTTAGGTATTTTATTTCATTTATTGAGCGGTCTCTACCCCCCCTTCTTGTCTGTCTCCTTTAGAATCTATTTTTCGTCTTCAGTCTAATATAGTTGTTGAGACAATTGAAAATGGTATTTACTTGTTCCATGATCCGTTAGCTTTTCCTTGAATAAGAATCCGTTAGCTTCAGTCTAAAGAGGAAGAAAGAAAAATAGGCTCTAGAATAGATAAAAAGGCCTAAAGTTCATGGATTTCTCTATTGGAGTGATTTCTACCAAAATAAAAATTGCAAGAGAAAACATCCAGCTAAAAACTTAAAACACTGAAATGGAGAGTTATGTAATGAGGATAGATGATACAAATTAGGAAAAGCTTGACAAAAAGGAACATTACCGCCCAAAATCTAATACAACCACCATTACCCACTTTAAAGGACACAAGAGGTCTATAGAAGTTTTATTCTTGTGAAATAACAGAATGCACTAAATTAACATCCCACCCATTTTGATCCAAACCATACATACTCCTAATAACCTAATGCCTAAGAGAAGACATCTCTAGTAGAAACCACCATAGCCTTTTACCAGTCAAAGCAATAATTTTGGACACCAAATTACTGAGACCTAGTCCCACTTCATTCTTAGGCCTACAAGAAACCTCCTAACTAACAAGATGATCTCTCCTCAACTCACCCAAATACGACCAAAGAAAATCCCTCATAATCTTCTCGAACCATTGGAGAACAACCACTAGAATTCTAAAAAGAGGCATATAATATAAAGGAATACTAGGAAGCCAAGATTGAATTAGAGTGATGCGGCCACCTAAGGAGAAGAAAGACTCTTTCTAATTGTCTAAATGTTTCAACACTTTTTGATAACTAGCTTCTAGAAAGAAGACTAAGGATTACCGCTTAGAGGGATGCCTAGATAAGTAACAGGCCAATTAAGAACCTTACACCCAGCAAGATAAGCCATAGCAGAAAAAACTTGGTTGTCTTGAATCAGTTGAGAAGAAGCTCTGAAAAGAGTTAAGAGAAGAAATTGTTTTTATTCTCTTGATTTACAAGCAATGGGAATAGCGTATATATGGGCCCAGAACCAAGGAGAGATAATCTACTTGACACATGGCTAAAAGATAATAGAGAAGGAAGAGAAAGAAATTAAAGAATATTTACAAAAAGAATTTCCTATAAATAAATAGTTAACTAATAAAGGAAGAAATATCATGAATTCCATAATCCCCTCAAACTGGGGAGTGTATGTCAATCATGCCCATCTTGAACAAATGAACATCAAACTGGGTTTTTACAATAAACTTAAAACATCAGCTGTTTGCCAATGAGTATGTGTGTATACAACCTCAATTATCCCTTTTTCAATATTTTCTTTGATAAAGTGGCAATCAATCTTCACATGCTTGGTCCAATTATGATGAATTGGATTTTTTGCTATGCTAATTGTAGCCTAGTTGTCATATAGTGCCTTCATGGAAGCTAAAATGGAAATCGTAAGTTCTTCAAGTAGTCGTTTTAACCACATGCATTAACAAATCCCATGAGTCATAGCTCAAAATTTTGCTTTAGCACTGCTTCGTGCTACTACTAATTGTTTTCAGCTTCTCAAGTAACAAGTTTACCCCACATAAAGGTGCAATAGCCAGAAGTCAATCTCCTATAAGTAAAAGAGCCAACCCACTCAGCATCAAAGAATATTTCTATATTCCTGTCGGTTCCTTTATTGAAAAACAACCTCTTTTCTTGCTGTCATTTTCAGATACTAGAATATTTGACTTATTGCTTCCAAGCATTTTTGACTTGCATACTAACCATAAAACTAATGTTTGGTCTAATGTGGTATATCAACTTCCCAAGTCCTTAATTTCAAATTCCTTGCTTAAGACTTTCTTGAGATGAGTTATTTCTTCTTCATTATTCCCAGTCACAATAATATCATACACATACACAATGAAAATAATAGCCTTGCCACCTAATGTTTTGATGAAGAAGGTATAATCCATCAATCCCTGTGTGAACCCAAGCTTCTTAATCACCTTAGTAATCCTCTCAAACCATGCTCTTGGAGATTGCTTGAGCCTATGTAAAGATTTTTGTAATATGCACACTAGGTTGGCATTGTTAGGAATTCTTCAAACCTAGAGGTATTTCCATGTAAACTTTCTCATTTATGTCCCCATTAAGGAATGCATTGTTGAAGTCAAGGTGATGAAAGCACCCAAATTGTATTTAGCTTTGCTATAGAAGCAAAGGTCTCCTCATAATCTATCTCATATGTTTAGGTGAAGCCTTTTGCAACCAATCTTGCCTTGTACCTTTCACCATTGCTATCTGCCTCGTATTTCACATCGAACACCCATTTTCATCTCTTGGGTTGCTTCCCTTGAGGTTTTTGAGTAAGCTGCTATGTGCCATTCTTTAAGAGCCCAAAGCTCTTCATTCATAGCCTCTCTAACTTCGGGTGCTTAAGTATATTGTTTGGAAGTTCAACACTATCCAAATTAGCTGTAAGCACCTTGTAACTAATAGACAACTTTTCATAGGATGCAAAGTGAGAGATGGGATGTTGGGTACATAATCTAATTCTCTTTCTCTTCAAAATTAACATTACCTTTTTTGCTTTGTGTGCTTTCTACAAGAATTAGACTTAGGACAAGTTGGCAATGCCCTTGGATAATGCATTGCTGCTCAACTTGCTTTTTGCACTTTGAATACACCTTGAGATCTTTGTTGGCCCCTTGATTCAGAGTTTTAGGAGCCTCAAGTTCAATCATAGGCTCAGATTCAAGTAAGTAGCTTGGCATAGGCTCGCGTGTAAGAGAGATATGGGCCCAAAACTTATATTCTTCCTCTCTAATTGCTGGATTCTCTCTTGAATATGAGGTTTTTGGGTAGTATGGCACTTGTTCAAGAAAGATAATATTGATAGAGGTACATAATTTTCAAATGAGAGAAGAATAACACTTGTAACTCTTTTAATATTACGAATACCCAGGGAAAACATACTTCACAGATTTTGGGTCAAGTTTGCTTCTTTGTTGTTGAAGGATATAAACATATGCAACACACTTAAACACCTTTGGTAAACTTGAGGGAAGGACTTTAAGGAGAACTTGGCAACCAAAGTCAAATTTGAGAGTTCTTGAAGGCATAATAAATCACAATTAGAATGGCTTCCCCCAATATTGCTTAGAGACATTTATTTGTAAACATGAGGGATCAAGCAACTTCAAGATGTTAATTTTTTCTTTTAGCTATACTATTTTGTGAAGAGTGTAACATAGGAGCTTTGGTAAACGATACCATTTATCTTTCATGAAAAACCTAAGTGATACGAGTGTGATCAAGAAGCACCATATTTTGAACATGAGATGGCCCCTAGATATGACTATAAATCATAGAAAAAGGATGTGATAGTTTGTAAACATGATTGGGATAAGTGTTATAGCTATGTTTGGATAATTAACAAACCTCACATTGAAAATATTTTAGACTTTCCTTAATAAATACTGAGGGAAACATTTTTGCCAAATACCTAAGATTTAGGTGTCCCAAACGATGGTGCCATGACATAACAATGCCATTTGAATTGTTTGCATATGTAGTCACATGCTAACGATATGTGGAATGAAACGGCTAAAGAGATTAGGAAGGTGGCAAAGGAAATATTAGGTTAATCAAAAGGTTTTGGACCTAGGGATAAAGAATCTTGGTGGTGGGATGCAAGTGTACAAGATAAGGTTAAAGTTAAAAGAGAGTGTTATAAAATGTGGTCATTATGTAAGAGTAATGAAAATTGGGAAAAATATAAGGTAGCTAAGAAAGACACTAAGAAGGCAGTGAGCGAAGCGAGAGCGCGAGCATTTGATGGGTTATACCAATCTTTAGGTACTAAAGTTGGAGAAAAAAGTATTTACAAGTTAGCTAAAAGTAGGGAAAGAAAGACGAGATGTGGATCAAGTGAAATGCATTAAGGATGAAGACGGGAAAGTGTTACTCACGGAACGAGATATCAAAGAACAATGGAAGGGTTATTTTCATAGGCTTTTTAATGAAGGGCACGAGATTTTATTGCAATTGGATAGGCTAGACACGGAAGAAGAGGATCGAAATTATACTTTTTACCGTAGGATTTGTGAGGTAGAGGTAAAAGAAGCATTAAAGCGAATAGAGAATGGCAGAGCAGTTGGACTGGATAATATACCCATTGAAGTATGGAAGAGTTTGGGAATGAAAGGTATAAGTTAGCTCACAAAGTTATTTAATGAAATTATGAGATCTAAGAGGATGCCAGATGAGTGGAGGAAAAGTACTTTAATCCCTATTTATAAGAGTAAAGGGGACATTCAAAATTATGCAAATTATAGAGGAATTAAACTCATGAGTCATATTATGAAATTATGGGAAAGAGTAATTGAGCGAAAGTTAAGGAAAGAGAGTCAAGTTACGAAGAATCAATTTGGTTTTATGCCAGGAAGATCAACTATGGAAGCAATATACTTGTTGCGAAGATTAATGGAGAGATATAGGGAGAATCAAAAAGATTTACACATAGTGTTTATCGATTTAGAAAAAGCATATGATAGAGTGCCAAGAGGAGTTCTTTGGAAGGCTTTGGAGAAAAAAGGAGTTCGTATAGCTTATATTCGAGCAATCCAAGACATGTATGATAAGGTTACAACTAGCGTAGTAACAAAAGGTGGACTTACAGAAGATTTTCCGATAACTATTGGTCTACATCAAGGGTCAACTCTAAGCTGTTATCTTTTTACCTTAGTCTTGGATGTGCTTACTGAACATATCCAAGAGCCGGTGCCACAGTGCATGCTTTTTGCAGATGATATTGTCCTAGTTGGAGAATCGAGAGAAGAAATGAATGAGAAGTTAGAGAGTTGGAGACAAACTTTGGAAGCTCATGGCTTTCGTTTAAGTAAAAGTAAAACGGAGTATATGGAGTGTAAATTTAGTAAGAGGCACACCACTTCTAGCGTAGAAGTAAAAATTGGAGAACATATCCTACCACAAGTCATACGATTTAAGTATCTTGGATCCATCATACAACATAACAGAGAAATAGAAGAAGATGTAAAGCATAGGGTTCAAGCGGGGTGGATGAAATGGAGGAGTGCTTTGGGTGTTATTTGTGATAGAAGAGTACCACTCAAGCTTAAGGGTAAATTCTACTGCACAGTTATAAGACCTGCAATGTTGTATAGAACTGAGTGTTGGGCAATAAAAAGTCAACAAGAAAATAAGTTTAATGTTGCAGAGATGAGAATGTTGCGGTGGATGAGTGGTCACACTAGACGAGATAAGATTAGAAATGAATGTATTAGAGAGAAGTGAAAGTCACACCTATTGTAGAAAAGATTGTAGAATCGAGACTTAGGTAGTTTGGTCATGTGGGGAGGAGACCTATAAAAGCCCCCGTTAGAAGAGTAGATGTAATGGAGAATAGTCCAATAAGTAGAGGTAGAGGAAGACCAAGAAAAACTATAGAAGAAATTATTAAGAGAGATTTAGATTTAAATGGTTTGTCTAGAAATATGATTTATGATAGGGATTTATGGCGTCGATTAATCCATGTAGTCGACCCCACTTAGTGGGAAAAAACTTTGTTGTTGTTGTTGTTGTTGTTGTAGTCACATGGTAGGTATAAGTGACTTTATTATTAACCTTGACCTAATATAAACTTTCATTCTCTTTAGCATTGCCAAACATTCTCTTTAAATCCAAATCATGAAATAAACATTCAAAGGGAGAGAATTTAGCAACACATTTCAAATCATGAGTAAGATTGCTTATTGACATCAAATTGCAAGATAAATTTGGAACTAAGAAAATAGATTCAAGTGTCAAGGTTTTAGAAATTTTCACTTTTGCAATCCCGATTATTGTGGATAGAGACCTATTGGCAATTCTCACTTTATAATTATTATGGCAAGGCTTGCATTCATAGAATAATGAGGCATCTTGAAGCACCTAAATCAACTATCCAAGATGTTGCATCTTTAGCTCAAGCATGAAGTACATTTAAGAAAGTACCTTTCTGTGCTGTGATATTGCCAACAACAGCGGAAGTAGATGATGAACCTTGGCCAATCAGCTTCTATAGCCATTTAACTTACTCCTTGCAGAAAAATGCAAGTCCATTACGAGTTGTTTCAACTTCTTTTAAAGAGGCAATATATCTCTTGCTTTCTCTTTGCTTGAGGCAAACATTGTCACTAACTTTGCTCATTGAGGATAATTGTGGCCATTTAATTTGTGCCCAATAATGAGTTGAATATACTTCTTTGATCCATCATAGCTGGAGAGGTCTTGCCCAAAAGACCCACACGAAATCTGGCTTGCCTTAGGGGCGACAATAGTTTGAAAAATAGTAGAAGAAGCTCTGGAAAGAGTTTAGAAAGAAAAAATTGTTCTTATTCTCTCTTGAATGATTTACAAGTGATGGGAATAGCTTAATGATGGGCAACTAAGAAGGAGAGATAATCTCCTTGACACATGGCTAAAAGATAATGGAGAAGGAAGAGAAATAAACTAATTAATATTTACAAGAAAGGATTTCCTATAAATAAATAGTTAACTAATAAAGGAAGAAATATTAAGAATTCCATAGTCCACATTAACCCTACCAAACCACCTTTAGACAAATTAACCTTTAACCCAAAAAAAAATACCAGAAAGGCGAATGATGAAAAGAAAATTTTTGAAACTAACCTTATCCTTCTCCTAGAACAAAATAGTATCATATGCAAACTGAAGTTGAGAAATGACAACATCATGAGAACCAACTCGCAAGCCCTTAATAAGACCTCCATCAACAGCCCTAGAAAGCATTTTGCTAAACACATCAACCACTAGATGAAAAGGAAAAGGTTATAAAGGATCCACTTGCCTAATTCCTTGTTGCCCTTGAAAACAAGACTTAGGCTCACCATTGACAACCACCATAAAGGTTGCCATGGACAAGCAACCAGAGATCCAACCTCTCCATCTCTCCCCAAATCCCTTTCTATTGGGAACTTTATCAAGAAAACTCCAACTAACAAAAGTACAAGCTTTCTCAAAATCCAGTTTAAACAACAACCTACTTTTACTCTTAGTATTATCAACCACCTCATTTATTCCTTTATAAACAACCCAACCCCCAAAAAAAAATTTACACAAACATAACTATATGCTGACATTTTTTTCAAATTGAATTATGTTAAGGTGTGGATAAATAACTAGTGTGAGATGTTTCTATAAAATAGGATTTATTTGCCATAAAAATCAGGGTTAGAGAATAACTTAGCATTTTCATTTTCAACCCCCCCCCCCGGCTTAGGTTGATATCCTTTGGAGGAATTTCATAACTATAGTCTCGACCTTATCATCTCACCTACCATAGTATTTTAGATACCAAAATTAGATGATGATGGACCTAAACTTAATAGGCCTCCATTTGAGACTTATAACAGAAAGAAAAGAGATAAAAAGAATGAGAAAAATGTTAAGGTGGTCCCAAGTGAGGTGGGCCTAAAGGATAACTAACTCTCAGATGATGAGAGTTGAAAGGGTGAGCTAGAGGAGAGAGAAAGCGGTTGTGTGAAATGGGAGCTCTGTCGTTAAGGGATTTTAGAGAGCATTTGCATTAGAGTACGGTAGGGAAGTAGAGGAGACTTGGAGAAACTTGCCTCTCGAGACCTGATTTCCTTCTTTTTCTTTGTTTTTATCTATTTTGTTCATCTTGTAAGCTTCAATCTATCCCATCATTAGCTTCTAGGTAGATTTCTCAAAAAGAAATTCAATAAAACAAAGAGTTTTATCAATTTGATATCAGAGTCATTCCTTCCTAGGGAATGGTTAATACCAAAATGGAGCAGAGAGTTGATTCACTAGAGAAGGAGATAAAAAAGAGGTGCAAACCCAGATGACTATTGTGATGGAAGTGTTGACAAAGTTGAGAGATAAGGTGAACAAGATGCAACACCCATCACATAATAGCGACATGGGCAAGGAGGTCATGGACCAATTAGCATCGCAATCAGAGGCAAGTGAAGTTTTGGGTGGAATTTAAGAGAGAGTTACTTGCAAGGTTCCATCAAAGGTAGCTTGGGGGTGGGTATGATATGTCGATGGCATTGAAGCAGAGGGTACAATAGTTGACTACAAGGAGAGTTTTGAGTTACTATTTGCACCTATGAAGGAAGCTCTTAAGGAAGTCCTCATTGGAGCCTTTAAAAATGGGCTCAAAGAGGAAATATTGGCTGAGGTTAGAATGTTGTGGCCCACTTCTTTAAAACAACTTATGAATTTGGCTTTCCAAATAAAAGAGTGTAATATGGTAGTAGAGCAAGCCAAGGAGAAGAAAAACATTTCTAAGGTGATTAAAGCTACTGTGGAACCCAAATGGTAAAGGTTTAAACAAAATTATTCAAGGTTTCAGAACCTTACAGAACAGCAAAAGTTGGCAAGTTCTAAGAGTCCTGATAACAAGGGGGTTAATGAGTAAAAAATGAACCAGAGTCAAGTGTTAATATCCTTATAACATTTAAAGGAGGGAGTACATCCTTAAAGAGACTCTCAAAAGTCAAGACAACAAAGGAGAAGAGAACAATGGCTTTGCTTCAAGTCTGAGGGGAAGTACAACCCTAACCACAAATGCAAGAATAAGTCACTACAATTGCTAATTCTCTCATTAGAAGAAGAGGGAGAAATTGAGGAGATATTAGATCCCAAGGAGGAGATTAAGGAGGATAAGAACATACAAACTCTTAGCGATTAGTTTTTATTTCCTTATTGTTAATTATTGTGATTTTGTAATTATCCCTATAATTATATTAGAAAGTGATCTTAGGAATTAGTTTCCTAATTGTTAGAGATCTGATAAGATTTTATTTATGATTTATCTTGTTTCTTATAATAGTTTTCTTTCCTAAAATAGTTTCATTCTTCCTACATAAATACCCTTGTAATTAGATCAGGTAATACACACAAGAATTTCTCAATTTGTGCTATGGTATCAGAACCCTAGAGTTCTGAGGACATCTACCCTAGTTTTTCAAGCCTTCCTTGCTGTTTGTTTTTAACGAAACCTTTAATATTACTGCCTCTTTGTGTTTCGTGCATACCCACAACCCTACCACCACCAGAGCCCTCATATCACGCCGGCCGATGTTTTCCCGGTGAGCGGATCCTGTTCGGCCTTCCCACGCACTGCCACAAGTTTTCTGGAGTGTCTCTCATGCGTCGGTGCTTACGGGCGCGTGAACCTCCTTTCCAACCACAGCTTTTCCAAATCTGGTCGCCTCACCTTGCAGCATCTGTCCTTAGTGTTGTCCAATCATTTTAGGGTCTGTGTGTTCTCATTCTCCTTCTGCGTGGGTTCTTTGACACAAGTTGGCTACTGTTTATTCCTCTGTTCCACGGACATTGCTATTCCCTTATGCTCTAGACCATATCTGAGTCTACTGTCATTAGCTACCCTTCTGATTCAGCCTTAGGTAGCTCCTCTAGTCCTACAAAGTTGCTACACATCCCTGTGACATATCGGTTGAACAACAAGAACTACTTAAAGTGGTCTCAGTCGGTTCACACCTTCTGAAGGGTCGAGGCATGCTTAGCCATTTGCTTGGTACTAGTCCAAAACCTGATGATCCCAATTTGTTTCTTGGGATGAAGAAGACTCTATAATCATGATTTGGTTACTTTTTTCTAAGTCCCCTGATATTAGTGATACCTGTATGTTTATGCGCTTAGCTCATGAGATATGGGAGGCTATTCAGCAAGCCTACTCTAAAGTTCAAAACGCAACACAAATTTATGATATTAAGATAAAACTTGCCCATACCAAACAAGGGCTTATGTTGGTCACTGTGTATTCTAAAAGTCTTTGGCAAAAATTAGATCATCACCGGTGCATTCAGATGAGATGTAGTGATGACGCCATTATTCTTAAGCATCTTATGGAGAAAGACAGGATTTATGAATTCCTTGCCAATCTCAATGTTGACTTCAATGCTACTAGGGCTCAGATACTAGGACAAGAGGAGTTATCATCCTTGAATGAGGCTATTGTTCTTGTCCTGCCTAAGGAAGGTAGACAGAGTGTCATGCTTGATGCCCCACAATTAGAGAGTTCTGCTCTAGTCTCCAAGCATTTCGAGCCACATTCTAATGCAGCAAAAGGACAATCCAAATACCCTCAACAGTCTAATAAGGCCACCTTATGGTGCACCTATTGCAAGAAGCCTCACCACACTAAGGAGAAGTGCTAGAAACTCCACGGTAAGCCTCCACACATGAAGGGACCTAGCCAAGCTTATATGACGACCACCGGTCCCAGTAGTGAATATACCTCTTCTATGGCTGATTTCAAGAAGGAAGAGATTAAGAAGTTACAAGGACTTTTGGGAACCTCGGAGAAAAGTCCTTTATCTACTATAAGTATTTGTTCTTTGGTTTTCTCAGGTTTTTCTTTTCTCTCTTCATTTGTCTATAATTATGTTTTTAATGTCTTAAATAAGGTTTCTTCTGCCTCGAGTCATTGACTCTGGGGCCACTGACCATATGACTCATTCAACATTTTCTCTCATATACTCCTTACCCTAATAATCGAACAATCACTAAAACAGATGGATCGATCACTACTGTAGCTGGTTAGAAAGATGGGTTTGAATGCTAATATTGTGCTTAAGAACGTTCTCTATGTTCCAAGACTTTGCACCAATCTTATTTCCGTCCAAAAACTTACAACTGATTCTCATTGTAATGTGACCTTTTATCCTTCTCATTGTGTATTTCAAGAATAGGGCACAAAGTAGATATTTGGACTTGCTAAAGAGAAGGACGAGTTGTATCATTTTGCAGAAAATAATGGATGCAACAAAGTCCAAAATTCATTACTTATATCTTTTCATTCCGAGTCTTTCCAATTCAATAAAGAAAAGATTTGGCTTTACTATCATCGTCTTAGACATCCGTCATTTAATATTATCAAAATTATGTTTCCTACTTTGTTCAAGGGATTAAAAATTGAAACTTCACATTGTGAGACTTGTGAACTTACTAAATATAAACGTGCTTCTTTTCCAATTAGTAATAAAAGAACTTATATTCCCTTTAGTTTGATTCATAGTGATATTTGGGGTCCAGCCCTGGTTTCTAATATCGACTTCCCACTCAAGTGCTTGATTTTAGAAGTCCCATGTAAGTTCTCACACAATTTTTTCCAAGTTCCAATGCATCTAACAACTTTGTATGTCGAACATTTATATATCCAGCATTTGTCCATATGCATTCTCACTATAAAACTAAACTTGATCCTTGAGCCCTCAAATGTGTATTCCTTGGATATTCTTCCACTCAAAAAAGTTATAAATGTCATCATCCTCTTACAAGGAAATTTTATATGTTAGCTGATGTGTCATTTGTTGAATTTGATTTCTACTTCCACAATAAAGGTAACACATTTGCTAATCCCTTTATCCAAAATAGGCCCGAGGACTTATTTCCTTTTGATTTCCCATCATTACCCATTCATACCTCATCATTACTTAAGTCCCAGTTATCACCAGATAACCCACTTGAGCTTTCATTGCAACCAAAACCAACTTTTCATCTATTACAGGCATATTTTCAAAAATAAGGCATTATCTTCTCCGCCAGAGCCAGTCTAATCACCCTCTTCTGCTCCTGATAAGGTTGAGGTACTTTCTTTATCGACTAATAATATGGATTACAATAATTATGATATTCTTATTACTTTATGCAAAAGTACACGAACTTGCACAAAATATCCTTTGTCTTTCTTTCTTTCTTATATGCATCTGTCTCCTAACCACAACCTTTCTCAATACACTAAATGCCATTCCTATTCCCAAAACCTTATCTGAAACATTCAAGAATAAGAATTGGGTCAATGATATGAAGGTTGAGATGCAAACACTTGAGAAAAAAGGAACTTGGGATCTTGCAGTTGCCAAAAGGAAAAAACACTAGTGGCTATCATTAGGTATTTACCACTAAATATAATTCAGATGGTACCTTGGAGAGATACATAACTCAACTTGCTGCAAAAAGATATACCCAAACATATGACATTGACTACATGGAAACTTTCGCCTCTATTGCAAAAATGAATACAATACAAGTATTATTATCTATAGTTGCTAATCCGAGTTAGACATTAGAGCAGTTTGATGTCAAGAATACTTTTTTGCATGGTAAACTAGAGGAAGAAATCTATATGGAGATTCCCCTATGATTGAATTCTCAAGACAAACTTGACATGATGTGTAAGCTTAAGAAGGCATTCTACGGGCTAAAACAATCTCCACGAGCATAATTTGAAAGATTTTCTAAAGTCATGATTGGTATGAAGTATAAACAAAGCCAAGGTGGTTATACTTTATTTGTAAGACATTCAGCCTCAGGGGGAGTCTATACTCTTGGTTTATGTGGATGACATCATAGTCACAAGAAATGACCATGAGGAGATTAGGTTGTTAAAAAGGCAACTAATAGAAGAGTTTGAAATCAAAGAATTAGACAAGTTGAAATACTTTCTCAACCTTAAAGTGGCTCATTCATAGCACGACATTTTTATATCTCAACACAAGTACATATTGCACTTATTGACAGATACAAGCAACTTAGGATGTAAACCTGTAGAAACACCTATAGAGTTGAATCATAGACTATGCAAAGCTCCTGAAAATATGATAGTTGATAAGGGTTCTTATCAAAAGTTGGTGGGACGACTTATTTACTTGTCTCATTAGGTCTGATATAGCCTATGTTGTGAGGCAATTTATGCATGATCCAAAAGAATCACACCTTAGAGCAATTTATAGAATATTACAATATTTGAAGGGTACATTAGAGAACGGACTTTTGTTTAAAAGAAGTGAGAGATTGACTCTTGAGGCTTATACTGATGCAAATTGTGCAGTATTTCTTGCTTACAGGAGATCAACCTCAAGTTATTGCACCTTTCTAGAAGGAAATTTTATTATTTGGTTTGGACAAGCAAAAAGCAAAATGTGTTTGCAAAATTGAGTGCGAAAGCCAAGTTTAGATCAATGGCACTTGGAATATGTGAGCTATTATGGTTAAAAATAATTTTGGAAGCTTTAAAGATTAAGTGGAAAGGCTCAATGAACCTGTGTTGTGACAATAAATATGCCACCAACATTGCTCACAATCTAGTACAACGTGATCGCACAAAGCATATTGAAATAAATCGCCACTCCATCAAAGAAAAATTAGTTAGTGGCCTGATTTGTACTCCTTTTGTTCTTATTAGAGGTCAACTTGTAGATGTGTTTACCAAGGAATTATCTAGTGCCATCTTTCAAGACATCATCACCAAGCTTGGAATGGATGATATCCACTCACTAGCTTGAGGGGGAGTGTTAGCGATCAATCTTTATTTCCTTATTATTTATTTCCTTATTGTTAATTATTGTGATTTTGTAATTATCCCTATAATTATATTAGAAAGTTGACCTTAGGAATTAGTTTCCTAATTGTTAGAAATTTGATAGGATTTTATTTTTGATTTATTTTGTTCCTTAGAATAGTTTTCTTTCCTAAAATAGTTTCATTCTTTCTGTATAAATACCCTTGTACTTTGATCAAGTAATACACATAAGGATTTCTCAATTTGTGTCACAAACTATTGAGTTGTCCATGAACTCTATAATAGGTATTGATGGACCTAAATCCATGAAGTTGATGAGGATAGTGAGAGATGAATCTGTTTTGATTTTAATTGACAACAATGCCACCCATAATTTCATCTCTACACAGTAGGCGGAATGAATGAAAGTGCCTTTATAAGGAACAAAGAAGTATGCCATTATAGTAGGTAATGCGTACGAAATATTTGGGAAATGGGTATGAAAGAATTTGTAGTTGATACTTCAAGGAGTGAGGATTCAACGGGATTTTTATCCTTTTAAGCTAAGTGCAACAAAACTAGTCTTAGGTGTTGAATGGTTAGAATCTCTTGGAAAAGCAAGGGTGAATTGGAAGCAATTGACAATGAAGTGGATAAGAAATGGGTTTGTTTGAAGGAAGACCCATCCTTGACCAAAACCATTTTGTCTCTAGACTCCTTTTTCAAAACTTTCAAAGAGGAGGGTCAAGCGTACTTAGTAGAGTTTTTTGAACTTGCTGTACATGAAGAACAACAAGCAGAGACCCCTGAAATTCAAGAGCTGCTACAAGAATTTTCAAGCACTTGTGAGCAACCTAAGGCCTTCCCCCCATTGTTCTAGAGATCATTCCATTTTGATTAAGACAAGAGTAGCAACACCAAATGTTCGACCCTACCATTATACCTATTTTTAAAAAGCAGAGATAAAGAAAATGGTCAAGGAAATGACAAAGGCTAGAATTATTTGCTTTAATAGTAGCCCATATAATAACTCTGCCTATGACAAACTTTAATGTAAATTATTTTTCATAGCCAGTCCCAAGCCTAAAAAAAAGAGGAGGGTTGTGTTAGGCAGTCGACAGTCAACGTAAAACTTTGTCGAATCTCTATGACATAGACAATCAATATATTAGACGTAAAGCTAGATCGTTGTTAGGAAGTAATGCGCTGTATAGCTTGAGTACAGTGACAAGTGAGCAAGAGTCGCTGCATCGACGCCTGGGTGTAGTGAAAAATAAGCAAGGGTTTCCACATTTTCGTGAACGAATGTGGCTAAAGAAGCTAGTTCATGATAGTAAGATTCGTTTTGGAACTTAGAATATAAGTACACTTACGGGTAAGTCTATGGAAATAGTAGATACTATGATTAGGAGGAGAATTAATTTTGTGTTTACAAGAAACTAAATGGGTAGGAGAAAAAGTGAATGGGGTAGGTATAATTGTAGATAAATTTTGAAAAAATGCTATAGTGGATGTCAAAAGGTTAGGAATTAGAATCATTGCATTAAAGTTTGTAGTAGAAAAGAAATCTTTAATATTATTAGTGCTTATACACCACAAGTAGGGTTAGAAAAATATCATAAAGTAAAATTCTGGGAGGATTTAGAATGTTTAGTTTAGGAAATACCATTAGGAGAAAAGATTCTTTTAGGAAGGGATCTAAATGGTCATGTGAGAAATGTACCATCAGGTTACGAGAGTGTTCATGGAGGACATGGCATAGGAGAAGTATATGCAGAGGGTAAAACTATTCTAGACTTTTCATCAGCGTTCGATCTTATATTAGCAAATACTTGTTTTAGAAAGCGTGAAGAACATCTTATTACGTACAAAAGTGGAAGGGTATGTTCTCAAATTGATTTTTTTCTTATAAAGAAATCAGATAAAAAACTTTGCATGGATTGCAAAGTTATATCTGGAGAGAGTTTAACTACTCAGTATAGAGTTTTGGTTATGGATGTAAGAGTTAAGAGGAGAGTAAAAAGCAAAGGCAAAGATAGGGTGTTAAAGATTAAGTGGTGGCAACTAAAGGGAGATAAAGAAAAGAATTTGCAGAGACGGATTGTGGAGGAAGAATCTTGAGAAATACAAGGAAGTGCTAACGATATGTGGAATAGAATGACTAAAGAGATTAGGAAGGTGGTAAAGGAAATATTAGGTAAATCAAAAGGTTTTGGACCTAAAGATAAAGAATCTTCGTGATAGTATGCAAGCGTGCAAGATAAGGTTAAAGTTAAAAGAGAGTGTTATAAAGTATGGTCATTATGTAAGAGTAATAAAAATTGAAAAAAATATAAGGTAGTTAAGAAAGACACTAAGAAGGCAGTGAGCGAAGCGAGAGTGAGGGCATTTAATAGGTTATATCAATCTTTAGGTACTAAAGTTGGAGAAAGACGTATTTACAAGTTAGCGAAAAGTAGAAAAAGACGTGGATTAAGTGAAATGCATTAAGGATGAAGAAGGGAAAGTGTTGGTCACGGAACAAGATATCAGAGAACGATGGAAGGATTATTTTCATAAGCTTTTTAATGAAGGACACGAGATTTTATTGCAATTGGATAGGCTAAACACTAAAGGAGAGGATCGAAATTATACTTTTTATCGTAAGATTTGTGAGGTAGAGGAAAAAAAAGCATTAAAGCGAATGGAGAATGGCAGAACAGTTAGACCAAATAATATACCCATTGAAGTATAGAAGGGTTTGGGAGTGAAAGGTATAAGTTGGCTCGCAAAGTTATTTAATAAAATTAAGAGAATGCCAGACGAGTGGAGGAAAAGTACTTTAATTCCTATTTATAAGAATAAAGAGGACATTCAAAATTGTGCAAATTATAGAGGAATTAAACTCATAAGCCACACTATGAAATTATGGGAAAGAGTAATTGAGTAAAGGTTAAGGAAAGAGAGTCAAGTTACGGAGAATCAATTTGGTTTTATGCCAGGAAGGTCAACTATAAAAGCAATATATTTGTTGCGAAGATTAATGGAGAGATATAGAGAGAATTAAAGAGATTTACACATGGTGTTTATCGATTTAGAAAAAGCATATGATAGACTGCCAAGAGAGGTTTTATGGCAAGTTTTGGAGAAAAAAAGAGTTTGTATAGCTTATATTCGAGCAATCCAAGACATGTATGATAAGGTTACAACTAGCATAGTAACAAAAGGTGGACTTGCGGAAGATTTTTCGATAACTATTGGTCTACATCAAATGTCAACTCTAAGCCCTTATCTTTTTACTTTAGTTTTGGATATACTTACTAAACATATCCAAGAGCCAGTGCCACAGTACATGCTTTTTGCAAATGATATTGTCCTAGTAGGAAAATAGAGAGAGGAAATGAAAGAAAAGTTAGAGAGGTAGAAACTAACTTTGGAAGTTTATGGATTTCATTTAAGTAGAAGTAAAACGGAGTATATGGAGTGTAAATTTAGTAAGAGGCACACCACTTCTAGCGTAGAAGTAAAAATTGGAGAACATATCCTACCACAAGTCATACGATTTAAGTATCTTGGATCCATCATACAACATAACAGAGAAATAGAAGAAGATGTAAAGCATAGGGTTCAAGCGGGGTGAATGAAATGGAGGAGTGCTTTGGGTGTTATTTGTGATAGAAGAGTACCACTCAAACTTAAGGGTAAATTCTACTGCACAGTTATAAGACCTGCAATGTTGTATAAAACTGAGTGTTGGGCAATAAAAAGTCAAAAAGAAAATAAGTTTAATGTTGCAGAGATGAGAATGTTACGGTGGATGAGTGGTCACACTAGACGAGATAAGATTAGAAATGAATGTATTAGAGAGAAGTGAAAGTCACACCTATTGTAGAAAAGATTGTAGAATCGAGACTTAGGTAGTTTGGTCATGTGGGGAGGAGACCTATAGAAGCCCCAGTTAAGAGAGTAGATGAGATGGAGAATAGTCCAATAATTAGAGGTAGAGGAATACCAAGAAAAACTATAGGAAAAATTATTAAAAGAGATTTAGATTTAAATGGTTTGTCTAAAAACATAATTTATGATAGGTGTTTATGGTCGATTGATCCATGTAGCCGACCTCACTTAGTGGGAAAAGGCTTTGTTGTTGTTGTTGTAGTAACCCATATACTAGTCTAGTGTTATTGGTAAAAAATAAGAAGGAAGTTGGAGATTTTATGTGAATTATAAGACTTTAAATAAGGTAATCGTTCTAGACAAGTTTCCAATCCTTTACATAGATGAATTGTTGGATGAATTGGGATGAGCCACCATTTTTTCAGAGCTGGACTTGAAGTCCAAGGGATGAGGAAAAGATTGCATTTAAGACACATGAGGGGCATTATGAATTTATGATTATGCCATTTAGGTTGACAAACACACCTTACAATTCCTAATGAATAACATTTTCAAGCCTTATTTGAGGAAATTTGTACTAATTTTTTTTTTTTTTTACAATATTCTAGTCTATAGCTCTGATTTTGAAACTCATTTGGCAGACTTAAGGGTTGCCTTGGAAGTGTTGCAGAACCAGAAGTTAGTAATTAATAGAAGGAAGTGCGCATTTGGGCAGCATCATCTCGAATATTTGGGGCACATCATCTCATCTAAAGGGGTGGAAATAAATCCTACTAAAGTCAAAATAATGATTTCTTGACCTATACCCAACGATATCAAAGCATTGAAAGGGTTCTTGGGGCTAATAGGGTATCACCGTAAGTTTGTGAGGAATTACAAGAAAATAGCAGCCCTTCTCACGGGGTTGCTAAAGAAAAATGCTTTTAAATGAAGTAATGAAGCACAAACAGCCTTTGAAGCTTTGAAGAAAACAATGTCCACAACACCTGTGCTTGCCTTATTTTTCTAAACCATTTGAGATTAAAACAAATGCTTCTAACCAAGGTATAGGTGCTGTTCTCTTATAGCAAGGAAAACCCATAGCATACTTCACGCAAGTCTTATCTAATAAGGCTCTCAACAAACCTCTGTATATGAACAGGAGTTGCAATTGTTCAAGCAGTGAAGAGGTGGAATCATTACCTAATGGGCCACCCTTTCATTATTAGGATAGACCAAAAAGCCCTTAAATTTTTGCTAGAGCAAAGGTTGTTGATCCAAAACATTAGATGTGGGTCTCCAAACTCATGGGGCAAAAGTTTGGGATAAACTACAAGCCAATATCTGAAAACAGGGTGGCTGATGCACTATTCTGCAAGGAGGGAATGATGGAATTGAAGGCCCATTTTCTGTGGAATTGTGAAGAAATGGAAGCCTTAGATGTGGAGGTAAAAAGAGATGAGAAGCCAGCTACCATGTTCAATCAATTAGTGGCTGGACATTACAGCTTGAAGAGAGGCTGTTCATTCTATGAAGACTAAATTGTAATCCCAAGAGCATCCTGAGTGGCAGCATTATTGAAGGAGTTCCATGCCTCACCATCAAGAGGCTGTAATTATGTACTTATAAGATGCTATCTGAGGCAGTAATTATGTACTTATAAGATGCTATCTGAGGCACTTTATTGGGAGGGCATGAAGAAAGATGTACAAGATTGCGTGGCCAAATTTGTAGTGTGCGAAAAGAGTAAGCACCAAGCCTCTTCAACCTTTGCCAATACCACATTAGGTCTGGGAGGATATTAGCATGGACTTCATAGTTTGATTGCCCAAATCAGAAAAATTTGATACAACTGTGGTGGTTGTTAATAGGCTTACCAAATATGGGCACTTTATTGGGTTGTTGCATCCTTTTTTAGCCACAAAAATAGCTAAAGTTTTTGTCTAAGAGGTGGTTAAATTACATAGTTTTCCAAAATCAATTATGTCTGATCGAGATAGAGTTTTTATGAGTCAATTTGGGCAAGAATTGTTCAAAATGCTAGGTACAACATTGAAATACAACTCAAGTTATCACCCACAAACTGATGGGCAGACAGAGGTGGTTAATTGAAGTTTAGAAACATATTTATAGTGTTTTCTGGGGACAAGCCTAAACAATGGGCTAGATAGTTACCATAGGTGAAATATTGGATCAATACTTCTTACAATTGATAAACAAGGATGACACTCTTTAAGGCATTGTATGGCTGAGATCCCCTGACTCATTTCAAGCTAGAAGATATTCATTTGGTTGTAGAAGAAGTTAATGAGACCCGTCAAGGCTAAAAATTTGATTTTGGTTCAGTTAAAGAGCAACTTGGAAAGGGCCCAACAATATATGAAGCTGCAAGCTAATAAAACTAGAAGATAAGTGATGTTTGAAGCGAGAGATATGGGGTGCCTTAAGATCAGACCTTATAAATTCAAGTCCTTGTCAAAAAGAGCCAATGAGAAGCAAAGTCTTAGATTCTATGGAACTTACAAAGTCTACGAAAAGTTAGGATTAGCTGCATACCAACTAGAACCGTCACCTACCATAAGAATTCATCCTGTGTTTCATGTGTCACAACCCAAGGGGTCCTTGCATTCCATTGAATCATCACAAGAAATTCCTCCTTTCTTGTCTAATGAGCGGTCCAACCACAGGCAACCCATAATGCAAGGCAACTAACTAATGGAGTAGTGGAAATCTTGACCAAATGGGTGGGACTACCTAAGTTTGAAAATAATTGGGAAGTCTATGATGTAATTGGTGGACCCATGACTACTGGGCCTAGGGTGCAAAAGACCCATGAGAAGAGAAAGATAGGCAAAGAGGGTCCAAGGCTACATTGTTTACTAATGAGGTGCCAAAAGGGAGGAAATAGTGCCTATAAATAACCATTACATGGGACAAGAGGTGGAAGAGAGAGAAAGTAGGTAGTTTGAGGGAAATATATGAGGGGGGTCAGGCAGCAAAGAGGGGCAAGGAAGAATTTGGCTAGGTGGGAGAGTCTCTAGCCTCCCGAAAGATGGGAGAGTATTTTCTTTTCTTCTGTTTTCCAGTTGCAGGACTGTTGCCGCTATTTTACAACTTCATTTACTTTACTGTTTATGTGCTCTAGTTGTGTTGCTTTGTAATCAAATCCTTATCCATTCCTTTGAATGTGATAGGATCCCTTCTTTTGTTTTAGGTAATTCTATAATAGAAGAGCATTTTAGTTCTATTTTGGTTTTGGTTTCTATCAATTTGGTATCAGAGCAAAACAATTCTAAGGAAACAAAGAACAAAATTGAAGTCTTGGAGAGAGATGTTTTAGAGATGAAGGAAAAAATGACCTCCATCAACAATTGACAATGGAGATACATGATGGAGTGGCTGAGATGATTGGAAATGTTAGAAGAGGGAAGGCAGTAAATAATCAATCCACATTACAAGTGAAGAAGAATAGAATTGGAATTTTCAATGAAGGATTTGAAAGAGTGATAGCCAAGTGGATAATGGAGTTAAGAAAAGAGAAAGGGGAGTCTAAAAAAGAAAAAGAGGAAGAAATTGAAGAATAACTCACCTAAGATCATTAGTCAGAGTTTCTATTGTTTTCCAAGGAAGTCTTGACTGAGTTTGAAGCCAAGGAAGAGTCACATCATTAGGTGAAGGAAGTTAGAGAAAAGAATTTTGAAAAAGATGGTATTGTTGCCGGATTTGTTAAGATAGTAGCTTGTGAGAACAAATAAAAAGAATAGGTAGAACAACCACCCTTGTTGAATCTGAGCCTTTGAAGACTAGGCCAATTTCCGAATCCTCAACGCATAGGGAAACACCAGAGGGCTGAGAGAAATTGATTTTATATGCAATTTTAGTGCCAATTAGACCCATGAAACTCCAACAGGAGCAATGTTGCAACAGAAAGAATATTGGGGCAAATTGTTGGGAAGGTGAACAATGTATAATTTTATCAATGTGCCAGGAAAAGATGTAGAATGCAAAGAGGGGAAGAGAAAGTAGGTCATGGATTGGGTTAGGGAAATTAGATGGCGCAGAAGCCCAAAATTGAATAGAGGGAGAAATTATGTTGGGCCCTCTAAAGCACGGGAACGTCAAAATGGGAGCCGTACCTGTATCGAATACATATCCAATACGGATATGCGTATCGTACAGGTACAAACCCTATACATTTTTTTTTCCTTCGGTACGTACTAAAACATTTCTTTCCGTATCAAAACATTTTGAAACAACTAGGAAACAACTTCAAAACGGCTCCGAAACGCTGTGAGATTAAACACATCCATTTTGTGCCTCATTTAATCATCCAGATCTAAGAGCTTCAGTTCTCCCTCACCTAGATTCCTACTGCGTCCAGATCTGGATTCCTACTGCGTCTTGCTGTGCGTCTCCTCCCTCTGTCCGTTTCTCCGTCGTCTTCTCTTGCCGTTGCAGGTGCATCTCATCCCTCCGTGCGTTTCTCCATCTTCTTCTCCAATGGCCGTTATAAAAGTTGTTCAGGTGCGCCTTCCTCCGTTGGGATCTGATTTAGAATTTATATTTGTTTAATCGGGTTAACTGAGATAGTGTAGCTCCGTTAAGATTGATTCTTGCTGCCTGGTCTTCCTCCATTGTCCTTTTTTATAACTTTATTGTTTAATCTGCCATGCTGCACAGTGTAGCTTAACAAAGAATTCACTTTGTGCCAAATCTCTGGATTAATATGATGTTGCTGTCCCATTATGTTTAAGGTGAATTTAGCCTTGATTTAGTTTGCTTTTATGCACAAAATTCTGTATTGAAATGCTGTGATTCTGTCCCATTATGTTTAAGGTGAAATTTAGCCAGCATGCTTGTCATTCTATTTTGAGCTTAAAACTGCTACATATGGTCAAATTTTTGCACAAAATTTCTGAATTAAACTGCTGCACAGCTTGTAGATCTATTTGGTTGCTGTTCCTGTGCTTCAGAGCCCTACATTTTATAGTTCACATTTTTTTATATATAAAGTTCCATGATTGATGAGGGAAAAAAATATGGTTAGTCTTTGGGTTTATTTATCTAGACAAAATTTGGCTTTTCCATAAATGATATTGCAATAACTAGGATTGTTTTATATGCACTAGTTTAATATACATTAGTCTTTATATTGCTTCTCCATCATAGGTATCATGACTACTGAAAGTTCTAGTTCTGCTAGTAATCCTAGGTCCACTGCTTCTACTGAATATTGTTCTAGTAATATTCTTCAAAAAGAGAGAACTCCTTTGTGGGCTTATGTAACTTTAATTGTTAGAAGTAGAGAAGGAGAAACTGCTAATCCTGGGAGAAACAAGCATTGGAAGTGTAATTATTGTAACCGTAAATTTCAAAGATCTTATTCTAGAGTTAAGTGGCATTTGTTAAGGGTATCTGGTAAAGGAATTTCTATGTGTCTCAAAGTTGATACTCACTGTTAGCAGAGATGAAAAATTTGCAAGAGAAGGCTGAGAATAGATCAAAACCAAAAGAAATTCTATTACCACCACCAGTTAGAGGTTTATCTCCTTTAGGTGCTCAAAGTGAATAAAATCAAGGAAAAAATAGAGCAATTGGTGCTTTGGAAAAAGCCTTCAACCAAACAGTTAGGGAAAATTTGTGTGCAGAAATTGCTAGAATGTTTTATTCAGATAATTTATCTTTTAATTTGATACGCAATCCATATTACATTAACTCTTATCAATATACTACAAACAACGTCATTTCTGGTTTTAAACCTCCTGGTTATAATCCACTAACAGGTCCTTTGTTGTAACAAGAAAGGGCAAATGTTGAAAGGTTGCTTGAGCCAATAAAAGGGAGTTTGAGTGAGAAGGGAGTGAGTATTGTAACAGATGGATGGACTAATGTATAGCAAAAGCCGTTAATTAATTTTATGGCTGTATCTGATGGGGGTCCTATTTTTTTAAAGGCAATTGATGGAACTAAATAATACAAGGACAAATTCTACATAGCTCAGTTGATGAAGCAGGGTATTGAAGAGATAAAACCTTAAAATGTGGTTCAAATTATTACTGACAATGCCCCTGTTTGTAAAGCCGCTGGCAAGATTATTGAAGGTGAGTATCTTCACATTTTTTGGACACCATGTGTTGTCCACACGCTCAATCTCGCATTGAAAAATATATATGCAGCTAAAAACACTGAGACAAATTAATTAGTATATAAAGAATGTCATTAGATCACTCAAATCAGGGATGATGTAATTTTTATTAAAACTTTCATCATGAATCATTCCATGAGGTTGGCCATTTTCAATGAATTTGTGCCCTTGAAATTGCTTGCCATTGCTGAGACTAGGTTTGCTTCAACCATTGTGATGCTAAAGAGGTTCAGACTCATAAAAATGTCTCCTTGCACAATGGTAATTAGTGATGAAAGGAATACATATAAAGAGGATGATGTTGGAAAGGTTAATACTATTAAAGAGTTAATTCTTGATGACTCTTGGTGGGATAAGATTAATTATATCCTCTTTTTCACAAAGCTTATTTATAACATACTTAGATTTTGTGATACGGATAAGCCTTCACTTCACTTGATTTATGATATGTGGGATTCAATGACAAAACAAGTGAAAATATCAATATACAAGCATGAGAAAAAGGAACTTTCTAAGCATTCAAGATTTTATGAAGTTGTATATGGAATTATAATTTATCGTTGGACAAAAAGTTGTACACCACTTCATTGCCTTGCTCATTCATTGAATCCTAAGTAAGTTCTACTAATATTCCATACTTATATTGTTGATATTCTTTCCACATTTAATTTTGTGCTAAACAAGTCTAATTCTCATTGTTTTTATTGCATACTATATAGGTATTACACTCCTCAATGGCTTAATGTGGAACCAAATAGAATTCCTTCTCATTTAGATGCTGAAATTTCAACCGAGAGGACCAAATGTTTTAATATGTAATTTAAGGATCCTAGGGAGAGAAAATTAGTCCTTCAAGAGTTTTCAATGTTTTGTGGAGCTTCAAATGCATATTCATTATTTGATTCGTTACAAGATAAGTGGAATTTGGAGTCTAAAGATTGGTAGTTAAATTATGGTTCTTCAACCCCAATGCTCCAATGGCTTGCATTAAAGCTTCTTCGTCAACTATATTCATCATCTTATTGTGAACGAAATTGGAGCACCTACTCTTTCATTCGCTCACTGAAAAGGAACAAATTGAATCCAAAAAGGGTTGAAGAATTGGTTTATATTCATACCAATCTTCGTCTTCTATCAAGAAAGAGTGAAAAGTATTCTAATAGAGTGACTAAGATGTAGGATGTTAATAGAGATCATTGGGAGCCATTTGATGGGGCAAGAGGTCTTGAGGTTGCAAATTTATCTTTAAATGAACCAAATTTAGAACAAGAGCTCATAGGGAATGTTACTAATGTGGATGTAGATGAAGATGAAGATGAAGATTAACTTGGATTGGAAACTTTAATATTAATGCTTGGATGGAATGTAATTTGTTATGAGCATCTTATTTATGCTTGTAATCTGTGATATTATTTATGCTATTGCAACTTATTTATAATTTAATTTATTTTTTAATGTCTTAGATTATTGAATATATATATATATATAAAATTATATATATATATATATATATTTCTGTACCCGTATCCTAAAACTTTAAAAATTGCCATATCCCACATATTGTGTCGTGTCGTACCCAATACGCGTACCCGTATCGGTGCTTCTTAGGTTGGGCCCAATAGTTTCTTAACCCATAAAAGTGGGTTGACCTAATCTCATACAATATCCAATCTCACAATTTAGATACAGTTAATGGGTTTGACCCATAAAGTGGAGGAAAGAAACCTAATAATTGGAAAAACTAAGGCTGCAATGCAGTGTTCTGCATCAGAGAAGAGGCCTTCATTCTCCACTTCCACGTTGAGCAAACCAAACGGATCTTGTTTCACATTCAACGCTGGAAAAGCCAGAGCAAGGGAGCAGAAATTCTTCATCAATCATGTTGAAAATAGGGGGACACCATATCAGAATCAGATTCAGCCTCTACACTTGTTACCTATGGCAGAAAAGCACAATGGAGACGAGGAAGGGAGAAAAGCACCAAAGAAGGAGAGTCGAATTGAGGAAAAGGGAGACATGTTTGCCAGACTAGCTCATATGCTTCAGGCTAATCCACCTCCAAAAGCTATAAAAGTCATCACATCCAAGAGGGTTCCTTTGGTTAGGGAAGATCTTATTGCCTATGAAGAGCAAAATCAAATAAAGAAGGAAGAGGCTTTAAAAGCTAATCTAGTGAAAGAGAAAGAGCTGAAAGCATTTCATGAGGTTGATGATAATACTAATGATCTAGTGGTCATTGATGCTACCAAAAGTCGTGTTTCACCAGAAGTTGCTGGTACACAAGGATTTGGTTTCCAAGATGTATTTATTGACGGATTTGTTTCACCTTCAACAAGTGTTGCCCCATTGTTTCGCTATCATGAGAAAACATCAAAGTGGGATAATTATAGTAAAGTGATAAACCCATATAAATATGTCATTAAGGATGAAGATATGGACCACACAGCAATGCATGTTGGTGAGATGGATGGCAAACTAGATGAGGCCACTACAAATTTGACACTTGATACAAAGCCATCAAAAGTCATATCTGAGGAAAGAAATGTGCAAGTCAAGTGTTCATTGGTTTACATGGACTTTAAGGGCTGTTCAAATGGACGATCAATTAAAAAAATTCTCTCCCATGTGGCTTACCTAAAGCATGTTCTAGAGCACAGATCAGCCAAAGCCACAGAGCATCTAAAGCAATAATGCCTGAAGTATGTTTGCCCTAATGTTTATGTCTCCCAAATCGAAGAGACAATTGATGTCACCTCTGATTTATGTGCTTATTAGGTTCAACTATCTAAGAAGCTCATGAGTAATATACTCTTCAAAAAGCTAGGAGATTATGAAATAGCTTTGGTTGATGCTAAACTAGGGAAGACAGAAAATAGCAGCTATCATTGCTTCCCTTTTCAATTGCTGCTCCTCTACATGACTCTGTCCTTGTTGGTGATTAAAATTAGTAGATTTCAAGCAGTTTCTCTCTAGCAGGGAAGTAGACGAGACTTAGAGAGACCTGCCTCTTGAATGCAGGGGACCTGATTTCCTTCTTTTTCTTTGTTTTTCTCCATTTCGTTCACCTTGTAAGCTTTAATCTATCCTAGTGTTAGCTTCTGGGTAGGTTTCTTATAAATAAATTCAATAAAATAGGGAGTTCCAACAGATGATAATTTTGGTATGTACTAAGATGTAAGATATCATGAATTGCCATACCAAACATAGGACTCATGAACATCATGGTATCCTAAACAATGGCATCTCGTACCATAGTATGCAAGATACGTGGTGTATGAGATAATGGTATACCAAACGCCTCCTAACTATGGTAGATATTGCAAATAAGGTAAAACCTAATAAAGAACTGTAATTGCACATCATAAGATTTAACAAGATTATCACAAATTCTTTTCTTTTTATTCCATTTTTTAGGGGTGGGAGTAGGGCAAGCCTATATTTAGGTTTCATGTTTTGAATTCAATGAGACGTCAGTCTAGAACTGACATACAAGTACCATAAACAAATGCACTGAAAAGACACGAGAGTCAACGAACTAGGTACATTTAAACCATTCAAGAAGTTTTAATTTAAACTCTTCTATAACAATTTATTTCCCACTCCCCCCCCCCCCCCCAAAAACAGCCAAAAAAGAAAAACAAACAAACTCTATGCAAAAACACAGATTCCCATAATTCTCACAATCAAAATTGGGGTTATTTACAACCATAGCATGATTACTAATTTGAATGGCTTTAATACCAAACAAACCAAATAAAAAAAATTACAGCAATTTAGATATTAAATGGGCAAAACAATATAGAAGGTTACCAATAGTGAAACAGGCATTACTTTTTAATTTACATATACTTTACATGCCTTTACAATGAAAGCCAAAGTCTCTAAAGCCAAACTTTCAAAATTTACATAGGAAAAAGAAAGAAGCAATCACAGCAAAGCTCAGTCAAGCAACAACAAATTGAGAATGAAAGCATCAACCATACCTTCAACTTTAGTTTCTTAGCACGCTTAGATACATGTCGTTGAGAAAGCTCCCTGCTTTGTTGATCCTATAAAGATGTCAATAAGTCACAACTCAAATATGGGAGAAGCAATTGATAGACACTGAATTTGCACAAAAGGATAAATGATGAATTTGTATAATACTAAATAACATATAAGAGAATAAAAATTTAAATATGCATACCAGCAGACTTGGACAACCAAAGAAGGGAAAAGAAGGAAAAAAAAAGGGTCAGCATAAACTTGTTATTTGAAAGCACATAAGCTCACTGAATTTGGGGACAATGTAAATTTGAGAGTAAGGGGCAATTTTTACAAAATTAGCATCAGTAAATGACAATATTTTGCCACAATACTATGGATGATGTTGAGGGCTTGAAAGGGTTCTTTGGCTCTACCCATGAAATAGCTAGTAATAGGTCTTTCACAACGAAATCTAACTATACAGTAACGGTATTTAAGTATGAAGATTAGCTGGGTAGCTGACCCTGTTAGTCCGTTCTTGCAAGAATAAGGGCATAATCTTTCCACTTTTTTAATTTTGAAATAGGATTTCCCCTGCTTAATGGATAAGCATTTGCTACCAATGGGGAAGTCTTTCTCATCTGAAATTGCAAATTGAGGTGATTGGATTTGCACCAACGGAAACCATAAATTTGATACATATATAGAAGGATATATATTATTAATAGATTTTTTTTTAAGATAGTGAATGGAGTTCTTCCATTCTATCCTAACCGATCACTGATACCGGAATAATTTGTTTTCACTTTTGTAGGAAGACCTTGTGTGAAAGAAATTATTTTTTCCACATTCAAAAGTATGTATTTCATTTTTCTCCAACAGCATATATGAACAGTTGACCTGATACAACTGCAATTGTCACTGAGAAAGAGCTTTAAACAAACAAAGCAATTGAAAGATGGTAACAACAAGTTCCTTGAGGAAATCCATGATCAAAGCTCTATTTACAAGGCCAGGATCAAGTACTGGCAATTTACTCAACTCTCAAGGTCAAAGAAATCTTAAGAATGTACATGATCAGTTAAAACAGCACAGTTATGGAACCTCTAACCCACTAGGTCAAACATAAGGGGTGGTGTCACATCAATATAGGCTTTGCCAATAATAATTTAACAATGGGAATATCCATATCAACCCACAAATGTAATATGCAATATATTTATTCCAAATTCAAGTTCACCTTCACTAGAGGCTATATAGAAGACAAAGGAAGAGGGAAACATATAAATATGCAATACTCAGTTCATAACTTAAGCAAAGTTCACTTATCAAGAAAAAGAAGGGGGGGGGGGGGGACAAAAACCATGTTCAATTTATAAATGATAACAAACCTGAACAACTGAGAAAAGACGAAAGGCACGATCCTGACCAGCAGAGAGAATATGTCTCCCATTGGCATAAAACCTGCCATATATGATTTACATGAAGTGTGACTTTAGTGATGGCACAAGCCAAAGTGAAAGGACAAATTTGACAACCGATGAGTTGAACTCAATAAGACAATAATATGAAAGACCCATGCAAAACTGCTGAATATGACACATGATTAAAATAATGATAATGATCTTTTAAGGAAGAAAATTCACTGTCAGAAATTTAGATGTGAAGAGGACTTGAAGAATTAGTAAACATACGAAGGCATAATTATGAATAACAGTTCTTATAAAACTACTGAAAGTTTGAAACATCGGTTTTCACATGTGGAATTTAAGTGGAAGTTTCTTTGCAGTTTCCTTGTGAGGCTCATTTGCTACCATGAATGTAGTATGCTAAAAAGCCTTAGATTGTAATATAAGAAACATACAACTCTTCCAAGTTCACCCCGCTGCTGTCTCATTAGGTGTAGTTCAGCTACTTACTAATAATTCGCAAGATACACAACCATCCAAAAAAGGATAATTATAATAATTAATAAATAACATTTATATAGGATACAAAAACCAGTGGATGAATGAGATGAAAAGGTGAATTCCACAATACATTATTATTACAACAGCATTCACATTGACATAAGAAAAGTAAACTGTTTTTTAACTTAAAGGTACCTAAACAATGATAAAGAAGTTCCAAACTAAATTAACACATGGAAATGATTATTACTTTATGCAAAGTGGTGGAGCACTATGCCCACAGCGAAAGCGCAAAAGACGAGGATCACCATCACTTGTGTCGAAAATCCACATCTAAGAGGGGGGGAAAAGAATCAGATACACATACACATATATCTTACATATTTAAAAACACAAAAAATAATAAAGAACAATCGCAAGATAAATTCACACCAAAGTTTTCCTATCAGCTATGTAAACATAGTAGTTTAAAGCAAGTATTTGTCAAAAGAGTTTAGAGTTTTGACATAACGAATAAAATCAAAACTTCATGTAGAAAATGTTATTGAACAAGGTACAGAAGTCATTAAGCACCTAGACAAGCTAGGGTTTAAGTATTTTCCATTATAAGAAAAAAAATGTAAAGATCGACCATGAATTCCAAAACTGCTGGACATGTCTATATGACATGAACAATAAAAAGGATAAATTACACACCCATCCCTTAAGAGATGCCCAAATTATACGGCTCTCTTCTTTGTTATAAAAAATTACATTCCCTTCCCCTGAAATCAAAAGATACACTACATTAACCTCCCCTGCAACAAAAGAGAAGCTCTATTTATTTTATTTTTTTTACCAAAATACCATTATAAAGTATTAATTATATACTTGCCCTATACAAAATAGCCACTTTTTTAAATTTACAATAAAGTAAATTTATAGTTTTCAAACACCAAAATAAAAGTTTAGGAAATAAATTTTTTTGATGTCATATTTTTAATAAAAGAATTCAATATTATCCTTCAAAGTATTTTGGTCATCTTTTAGGTTCAAGGAAGGTTTGTATGTATTTTTATAATAGAGGTAAAAGTTGTGGGGTTTAGGTATCTCTCAAAGCAGGGGAGAATAATTTACCCTAATAAAATACTAACTGTCAAACATTAAGGAAGCAATATGTGAACATTACTTAAGCAATGCACTGATTTTTTTCCATTAGAGATTTTTTATCTTGTTAACTTCATTATGGATAGGAATATATAGAAGCCAAGTTCTTCAGTATTATGCAAGAAGAAGGGGGTCCTTGCCTTTGTCTAAAAGTGGTTGAAGGAGGGCATTTACACAGGTGGCAGAATAATAGGGGCAAGTATAGGACAATCAGTTAGGTTTTTTCGAAGGAACACTAAGTCAGGAATGTCATGCCAGCAGCCAATCCTTTCACACAGAAGGCTAGGGGGCTCACCCTTGCTGATGTTGTGAGAAAGAAAAAGATCAAATTTTTTGTCTACAGCCCACCCAAGATGGGGAAGCAAGAGGCATCAAAGAAGTTGGTGACTACTTTGTTGGTTTCAATGGAAGATCACTCAAAAAGCTAGGAGCTTCAAATTTCAAACAAACTTGAAGGACAGAGATAAGCCCAGGTAACAAAGGGGCAGTTTATTCGACAGAAGAGGAGAGGAAGTCTAACAACCTGTTTAGGCATGTCAGACAAAGACCCAATGTCATTTTAAGACAAAAGGCCCAAAAGCTGAATAGAGTCAAAATCATACGATTCATTATTCAAATCTTACTATTCATAACGAGTCACTATGAATCAATGGTTGAATTGGAAGTAATCTTGAATCATACAATTCACAATTCAAATCTTACAATTCCTAATGAGTCACAAAGCTAACAATCTAAATCAATAGTTGAATCGGCTATAAATTGTGTGATTCAAGCCAACATGACAAAATAACACAACTTTGCAATTTAAAAATGTGTGAAAACAGTAAGTTGGCATAGCAGTATTGTATTATTGTTAAGTATTGTCTATGCCTCTTATAAAAAAAGCAAGGAAGGATATTACATGAGATTATTTCAAAAATTAATTACTTCCAAATTATATAACTAATGAGCTTATCTATGATTTATGTTTAATTACTATTCTTAACCTTTGGGTTAGATTTATTATGTTGAGTATTTTACGCATATTATAAGGATATACATAAGTCATTTTATATTTCAAATTATTTTTCACTTACTACCGAATCGTATGATTCGATACATTTTACAATTTATGATTCAAAAATATGTTTTTTGATTTGCAATTCATATCATGATTTGACTACTATGAGTTAGTGTCTTTCATAGGCTAGCACATCCAAGTATGGCAAGTTTCTAAAAGGAAGGCCCAAGCTAGACCACTAACTAGGTGGGTTTCAAAGAGGAAGGCCTAAACTAAACTAGGCAACCTAGATAATAATATTAGGAACTTAGATCCAAAACATGTTGGTCGTAAGTGTGAAGCAAAAAACATTGAATCCGCATCTCCAACACCCTTGCATGCCATGGTGCAAGAATGGGCTTAAAAAGGGATCAAATAGGCTTCATACACAAACCCACATTAGGATGATGGTGCGACAAACCTAAAGAGACAAAATGAAGGCATCCTAGCTGTAGAAATATAAAAAAGTTTTATTAAATTGTAATAATGTTAGCGTTTGAAACTCAAATGCTAAATGATTTCCTAGCCTCATCTTCAGTTTTTCTATTAATCGCATAGTTTTTTGTTAGTCGCATATCTCTATTTATCTTTTTGTTTGTTCCATGATCTTCGGCCAAATGAGGACAGGTTACTCCTCCATCGTGGCTATTTATATACTCTATGGAGAATGAATGAAAGCACAAAAACAGAATGATACTTCCTCAGTTTTATACGTCTCTCTCTCTCTCTCACACACACACACATTTTTTCAAATACCCCATTTGCTACGACCCAACACGGCACATCTGGAAGGGTTGAACCCTCTTCCCTGTCCGTTACAACCCACAAATTAAATGGCCAAAATTACCTCCATTGGAGCCACTCCTAAATGATGTTCCTATGTGGGAGGGGCAAGAAGGACTATGTCAACGGCAATGCAGAGGCACCTCCCATCACAAATCCAAAATATAGAAGGTGGAAAGCAGAAAATAATGAAGTGACGTCCTAGCTTAATGAATACAAACATTGGGGAAAATTTTATGCTACTCACTATAGAACGTGATATCTGGGAAGCAGTCCGAGATACTTACTGCACCCATGAGAATATAGTAGAGTTCTTTGAAATAGAGAGCATCCTCCTTAACCTCAGACAAGGAGATATGTCTATCATTCAGTATTCATCCCTTCTTATAAGGTATTGGCAACAATTTGATATTTTTGAAACTTACAACTGAAGTTGTGCAGGTGATGCGGCTGTATATAACAAGATTGTTGAAAGAAAAAGAACATATAAGTTTTTGTTAGAACTCAACCAATATTTTGAAGAATTAAGGAGCAGAATTATGAGCTAAAAGCCACTTTCCAACCTATGAGAAATAATTTTAAAGGCCAGAAGAGAAGAAACCAAGAAAAGATTATCTTTGGGTTCTCAAAATACCCAAAATAATCATGTAACCTTAGCAATGGCTATCAGAGGACTAAACAACCATGGGCAAAGAGGGCAAAACAAACCTTGATATGACCACTGCAATAAGCCTAGTCATACCAAAGACACTTGCTGGAAAATTCATGGTAAGCCTTCAAACTAGAAGCCAAAACCAAAAAGGGAACAAAGAGGGTACACAGCTCAAAGTGAAGATAAACAAACCCTAGAAACCGGCCCCTTCAACAGAGAGTAAATAGAATGGTTGCAAAAACTATTTGGCAATAAAAAATCTAAGACATTAAAAAATCTAAGACATGGTAAGTATTGGTGCAGTGGCTCAGACAAGTAACTTACCTTCTGCATTGAACTCTCAAATTCAAAAAAACAGTAGCTGGACAATTGATTCTAGTGTAACAGACCATATGACGGGTAACTCCTCTTTACTCATTGATTTCACACCTAGCACAACAGGATTATTGGTAAAAATTGCTAATGGTACTTTATCAAAGGTGGCTGGTACTAGATCTTTGTATTTGTCAAATAAATTCATGCTGAAAAACATGCTATATGTACCCACACTAACCTGCAACTTTTTATCTATCAGTCAATTAGCTAACGATCTCAATTGCACTATTAAATTCAATGGTGATAATTGTGTACTTCAAGATTTGGACTCCAGGAGGATGATTGGATGTGCTAAGGAGTGTGCAGGCCTATTTCTATTCAATGGACCCGAGAAGAGAATAACAAAATGCTTCACTACAAAATCTGAAATAATGAAGTGACATTTGCGATTGGGACATCCCAACTTTCAATATAGGAAAAGGATGTATTCTCAATTTTTCAATAATAAAAGTACCACTTTACCTCAATGTGGATCATGTAAACTCTCTAAACATGTATGCTCACATTATTCTCCTCATATTTATAGTCCCTCTCAACCTTTTACAATCATACATAATGATATATAGGGTCTTTTAAAATTAAAAAATGTGAATGGGGCTAGGTAGTTTATAACTTTTGTAGATGACCATACCCATATAACTTGGGTCTACCTAATGAATACCAAATCTGAAATTTTACCTATCTTTCGAAATTCCCATGCACTAGTACAAAATCAATTTCACACAAAAATAGAAATCCTACACTCTGACAATGCCAAGAACTATTTCAACACACCATTTAATAAATACCTCACTAGCCAAGGTATTATCCATCAAAGCTCGTGGGTGGACACACTACAATAAAATGGTATAACTGAACACAAAAATAGGCACCTCCTTGAAGTTGCTAGAGCCCTAATGATAACTACAAATGTACCAAAATTATTTTGGGGAGAAGCGATACATAGTGCAACCTACCTCATTAACAGCATGCCTTCCAAAGTCCTTAAATTCAAAACTCCCTATGAAGCACTTGTCCAAGCCTTTCCCTTAACCCATAGTACCTCCCAAAATCTTTACCTATGTAGCATTTGTTCACATCTACCATAGTAATAAACTTGATCCTAGATCCACTAAATGTATCTTTCTAGGATATTCTTCAACAAAGAAAGGCTACAAATGTTATTCTCCAAATTTCAAGAAATTTTTTATTTCAATGGATATTAATTCTTTGAAAATCAACTTCAGGGGGAGAATCATGATTATGTGCAAGAATGGCATTTGCTACAGTACACCAACCCAGAAGCAAGTGATCCAGATACAGGCCCAAACAGCCCAAAAAATAGCCTAGAAAACAGCCTTGAGCTGACAAATATACCTATGCTCATAACACCACCTGAAAAACAGAATCAGCCACATCAAAAATCCTTGGAACCCAAGAACCAACTACAAAACCTAGAAGCTGCAGATGTTGGAAATGGTGATACCAAGTTTATAGTGTATTCAAGGAGGAAGAAGGACCAGGCTTGTACTCTTTCTAAACAAAGCCATCCTCCTAAGCCAAGTCTAGGTAATGATCTTGAAATCCCCATTGCTCCCAGAAAAGGTACTAGAGAATGCACAGAACATCCCATCTCAAATTTCATTTCTTATGAGTGCTTATCTCCTAAATATAAGATATTGGTAGCAAATGTTACTAATGAGAAAATTCCCAAGAATGTTCAAGAGGCATTGAAAAGTTCTAAAGCAGACTAGCCATTGAACAAGAGATGAATGCCTAGAAAAGAATAGCAACTGGACTACTACTGAATTGCCTGAAGGAAAGAAAGCTGTTGGTAGCAAATAGGTGTTCACAATTAAATACAACCCTGACAGATGCATCCATCACTACAAGGCAAGACTAGTAGCAAAAGGATTCATCCAGACATATGAAATTGACTATTAGGAGACAGTTGCTCCAGTACCTAAACTCACTACTATCAAGGTACTTCTCTATTTGGCCGCAAATTTGGATTGGCCACTTCATCAATTCGATGTAAATAATGTCTTTTTAAATGGAGATCTTGAAAAGGAAGTGTATATAGAACTACCTCCACGTCGATGCCACTAAAAGATGCCCTCTAGATGATTTGGCAAAAAATTTTGACGGAAAACCAAGCACAAGTGATACCATTCGTCATGTTTGGACTCCTATTTGTCAAAATGGCAAGGTGTAGATCTTACAGGAATAGTGGTGATGGCCTCTTGCCACTTCCATATTTGAACTATGCAAGCACATTTTTGGATTAAAAAAAAATACAAGCTCAATTAGGCATGATGTTATAGAATACAATACTCTCAAGGAAAATGTCATAGTCCAAAAATCCCATAATGAGAGGGAAAGCCAAGAGTCACAATACCTTCCTTAGCCAATGGATGTTCAATTGGTTTCTGGCCATAGTGTCTGAGTGTTGGTAGCAAAACATCATGAGTCTTATGTTTGTAGAACGAACCATTTGACAATGAATTACAAAGCTTGCTACACTGTGAACAACGGAAGAAGCAAGGATAGGCAGGTGTACAAATTGTGTCAATGGAATTTTTAACATGGACTTTAGGTCACCAAAGGAAGAGGGGAAAGGTCAAGCAGGTTGTTTCAATGGTTCAACTTCAACCAGCTATAGTTATGCTTCAAGAGACTAAGTTAGAGGTGGCAGATGGTCATGTAGCCAGAAGTATATGGGAAACTTGGTTCAAAGATTGAGAATTTTTTCCATTGGGTGGGCTTTAGGATGAATGGTATTATGGATGATAATTTGGGATACTAGGGTTGCAAATAAGATTGACATTGGTGAAACCCAAACAAACACTCTAGGATTGATATGAGATATACAGGAATTGATGGACTAATATAGCCAAAAAGGGGCAGAATTGCCCTTATACAGAAACAGAAAATAATGCAGAAAGATATAAAATATTCTAGCTATTCCAAATGTTAGAAATCTCCCAAAACCAGTTCTTAATTTTCCATGACCTCTGCCCACTCTTCCTTCAGCTGTAATAAACCTTCCTCATAACAAAATTGCCTAAACTCACCCTCTCTAATAATGACATGTGTCCCTTCCTTGCTGTCAAAGTTACACACCCTCCTACAACCAACCTTTCCCTTGCTCCCTTATTTATATTTTCTATATATATTGAGGTTTCATCATTACCCAACCTTTGAAGCTTCACCTTGCCCTCAAGGCAAGAATTAGAAGTTGGGATTGATAGCTTCTCTCCCATGGTTCTAAAGGCATCTACACATGTGGATAACTGGAAAGGATAGTTATTCTCTTTGGGTGGTCGTATCACACTCATCCATTATTTATCATTTTGCATCACACTTTACTATCTATCACTATATCACATTCCAAGACCAATAGACAAAGGTTGTCAGTTATGGGGAAAAAAAAGGAGGAATTATCTTGCAAAGTGGGAGATATGGTGTAGACCAAAGAGTGAAAGGGTATTGGACCTTGTTAATATGGTGTCTAAAAATATGGCATTGGCAAGTAAATGGCTACGGCATTTTCCTTTAGATACTACATCTTTATGACATTAGGTTATTCAGAGCAAGTATGGTTCAGATTAAAATGGGTAGGATACCAACCCAAACGCTTCAGACTACTTGTTGGTTTGTGCCAGTTTTGGAAGCTTCTTTATTGTTGCAAGTTGACATCCTCTGTTGGGCACTATTTCGGGTGGGATTCATGGGATTCTTCCCAACGTCTCCCAACAACTCTTTTCCATTTTTTTAAGATCGCATTTATCTATATTTAATTAGATTTTATTTTATGTTTTTTTTATCGTTCGTTTCTGTTTTAGAGTTATTTCCTTTGAATTCTTTCCCTTTTTAGGTCCAGTCTTTTTTCTGTATTCTGTTCCTATCAAAGCTAGTCTGTAACATTTGTAAGATTGGGCATTTTTATCAATAAAACATGCATATTATCCACATGGTATTAGAGCCTCTCTGGTCCGATCACGTAATTGCCTAAAACTGGTTTCCAAACGTCCTCCAAAGCCACCCAAATCACTTCAAAAATGTTGTCTCTTCAAGGGATGGTAGACACTGTGCCAGTATGCATAACTAGACAACAATTAAATGGGTACAATTACCCACTTTGGAGTAGATCAGTCATGGTCTACATATGAGGCAAGGGAAAGGAAGGATACCTAACTAGAAAGAATGCACAGCTGGCCAAGGATGACCAGAACGTCAAAACATGGAAAGCTGAAAACCACCAAGTCATGGCTTGGTTATCAACTCCACAGAAACCAACATGGGAGAAAATACATGTTTCATGAGACAGCCCACGACATTTGGGAATCAACTTGTGAAGCTTTTTCTACACAAGAAAGTGCTACTAAGGTGTTTGACATTCATTAGAGGTTTTCTCCACAAAAATAATAAATTATTTTTCTCTCTCTCTCTCTCTCTCCCCCTAATTTTATGTGATATCTTCTGTTAAGATTTACTGTTAGTATCTTTCTATTTTTACTACATTTTATTTTTTGAATAAGTCAAGCATGATTGTCGCAATATTTTCCTCCCTGGAAATCAGCAATCTCTTCAGCCTTTGTCTATTTATTTTGCCCGCTCTCCCTCCTATTTTAATTGGAATAAGAATTTTATTTGCTACATGGTATCAGAGCCCTAAATCAATCCATAGTGATCAAATTTGGTGCGGCTTTGAACACCGAGGCCTCAGAGGGACAGAACTTGCCAATGGAAAGTAACCCTCAACTTCCGTTGGGAACTTGAGTTCAAATCCCTCAAGCGCCACTACCACCAAATGATACAAGACCGATTGCTAAATTAAACACTATTAAGGTACTCCTATCACTTGCTGTTAATCTAAATTGGCCCTTACATTAATGAGATGTTAAAAATGCCTTCCTTAATAGTGATTTAGAAAAGGAAGTGTGCATGGATGTTCCTCAAGGATTAGAAGATTATGGAAGGTCAAATGTTGTCTGTAGGCTTCATAAATCACTATATGGTTTGAAGTAGTCTCCACGTGCTTGGTTTGAAAGGTTCACCAACTTGGGTTTCGTACAATGCCAAACTGATCATACTTTATTTGTTAGGCATGCAGGTAGAAAAATGACAGTTTTGATAGTTTATGCGAACGACATAATTATTACAGAGAATGACATTGAAGGAATTCAAATTCTAAAAAATTCTTTGGCAAGGGAATTTGAAATGAAGGACCTAGGTAAACTAAAATATTTCTTGAGCATGGAGATTGCAAGTTCACAGAGGGGTATTATTGTCTCCTAGAGAAAGTATACTTTAGATTTATTGAAAGAGACCGAGATGCTTGGTGCAAAACCTGCCACTACTCCTATGGATCCTAACACAAAACTGAGTTTTAAGGAGGATGGTATCTCAGTTGATAAGGATAAATATCAAAGACTTGTTGGAAAGTTAATCTACCTATCACACACTCGGCCTAATATTAGTTACCTAGTGAGTGTGGTGAGTCAATTCATGAGCAGACCACAAGAAGAACATTTGGAAGCAGTTTACCGAATTTTAAAATACTTGAAGTTGAATCCAGGGAAGGGACTGTTTTTGAAAAAAAATGAGTCACGTGAATTAGAGTTATATACTGATGCAGATTGGGCAAGATCAATAATAGATAGAAGATCTATTATTGAATATTGTACCTATTTATGGGAAAACTTGGTAACCTAGAAGAGCAAAAAGCGAGCAGCTATCTTTAGATGGAGTGCAGAGGCTGAATATAGAGCCTTATCACTGGGCATTTGTGAAGGAATTTGGCTTATGAGACTTCTTAAGGACTTGAAGATAAAATTTCAATCACCAGCCCAGGTATGGTGTGATAGCAAATCAGCAATAGAAATTGTGCATAATCCTGTTCAACATGATAGGACTATGCACGTGGAGATAGATAGACACTTTGTTAAAGAGAAAATTCAAGAGGGGGTCATTATTTTGAGCTATGTGAGCACCCACTCTCAAGTAGCTGACCTTCTTACAAAGGCCCTTACAAGATCCAAATTTGATGATCTAAGCTCTAAGCTGGGAATGCACGACATATATTCACCAGCTTGAGAGGGAGTATTGGAAGTTTTCTCAACAAAAAATAATAAATTATTTTTTTTCTCTCACTCTCTCTCTATGCCTAATTTTATGGGATATCTTCTGTTAGGATCTACTGTTAGTATCTTTCTGTTTTTACTAAATTTTATTTTTGAATAAGTCAGGCATGATTGTTGCAATATTTTCCTCTTGGAAATTAGCGATCTCTTCAACCTGTGTCTATTTATTTTGTACACTCTCCCTCCTATTTTTAATGGAATAAGAATTTTATTTGCTGATTTTCGTCAATTTGGAATCTTAAATCTGGAATCCTTCCTCCATGATTTTAGTCAAAACTCACTCAGTGTGACTGATTACTATAACACGTTGATGCGGCACTGGCAACAACTGGATTTTTAGGAAAGCTACACATGGTCCTATACAGCAAATGCAGAGTACTACAAAAAAATTGAGGAGGAACGGAGACTGTATAAATTTCTACTTGGCTTGAACTCAATCTTTGATGATATCAAAGGGGGAATTATGAGCCTAGAAAAGCTTCCGATTGTGAAAGGGGCATTTTTCACTATTAAAGAAGAAGAAGGCAAGAAGCAACTTCTATCTGGAGGACAGAGCCAACAAAGTGATCTTAATTCTATGGCTCTTGTTGCCAAACACAAAAACAGATTGAAGAAGGGAAAGAAACCCATATGTGATTACTGCGATAAACAGAGGCATACTAGAAACAATTGCTGGAAGCTACATGTTAGACCACCCAACAACAAAGGGATACAAAAATTCGAAAGCAGGGGGTATGCTGTGACTCATGAGGAATAGAATGAAACTGTTTAGAGAGGTTTAAGTACCTCAGAAGTGGAATCACTAAGGAAACTACTGGAAAAATATAATCAAAGCACTATAATACCTAAAAAAACAGTGACTATGGGTAATTTGGCCCAATCAGGTAAATATACTCAAGCTCTTAAAGTTGGAGCATTGAAGCTAAAGTCATGGATTGTAGACTCTGGTGCAACTGATCATATAATATAACAGACAATATATCTTTGTTTGTAGAGATTAAACCTTGCAGTGGAATAAATATTGAAATTGCTGATGGTACATTCACTAAAGTGCAAGGGATTGGCACTGTTTATGTTACAGAGGAAATAATTCTGGTTGATAAGCTTTATGCTCCTGGTCTTAAATGCAATTTATTATTTATTAAAAAAGTGACCAGAATGTTAAATTGCAATGTTAATACGTTTTCCACTCATTGTGTTTTCCAAGAGCTGAGCTCCGGGAGGACGATTGGCAATGCTGAGGAATTTGAAGGTCTCTATTACCTGGGGTGCAATAGTAAAAGGGATGTGAAGAAGGTTTTTACAACAGCAAGTATTTCAAATAAAGATTTGATGCTAATGCATTATAAATTAGGTCATCCTAGTTTTAATTACATGTTAAAGATGTTTCTAAGCAAGGTAATCGAAATCGTACGATTCCGATTCAAAATGCACAATCCAACACGATTCACTTATCAAACGATACAAATCGTTTGATGAATCGAAGATTTTCCAGAATCGCACATCTGAATTGCTGCAATCGTGCGAGTCGCATCATAGGCAGCAATTCACATCAATTCGACAATTCAGAGGAGAGCAACTCCGTCGCATCTACAATTCGGGTCCTTCAGGACCCGATGTAACTTGTTTTGCTAAACAAGATGAAGCCTGCTTTTTTGTCTTTTATGGGTTTTTCCCTTACCTAAACGGTGCCGCTTAACTTAAGTCCATGACCCATCCCACTTACATTAGATCACGTGATCCCATCTATATATGTTATTGTGGCAACATCCAATTTACATTTAGTTTTGTACTTGATTACTTATGATTTTTTTTATTTATTAAAGATATTAGTTAAATAGTAATTAAATTATAATATAAATTATAATTTTATCTTGTGAAATTTATAGCTAAATTTTTTTTAATTTTGGTTTAAATTTAATATTATAAATATTTTTTATGATATATATAATTTATATAATATAATTTAAGTTATTTTTTATTATATCTTTGAATCTTACAATTCGATACGATTTACTATTCAAAATTTAATTCTTCGATTCATGATTTGAATCGCGATTTGATTACTATGTTTCCAAGCATTATAAATAAGAATGATATTTCTTTTCATTGTGACATGTGTCAACTAGCCAAGCACACTAAAAATTTCTATCCTTCACAAGTCCATAAACCCTCTCATCCATTTGCCTTAATCCATAGTGATATATGGGGACCTTCAAAAATCCCAACTCTTTCAAAAACCTGCTAGTTTGTTACTTTTATTGATAACCATACATGATTGACATGGGTGTTCTATATAAAGGACAAATCTGATTTGTTACAAAGTTTTAAACAATATCATCAAATGATAAAAACTTAGTTTCAAACATCCATTAAAATCCTAAGAAGTGACAATGGGAGAGAATACCTCAATACTCAATTCACCCAATACCCGAATGAGAATCGAATAATTCACCAAACCAGTTGTGTTAACACACCTCAACAGAATGGAACCGCAGAAAGGAAAAATAGACAACTCCTAGACATAACAAGAGCTCTACTAATTACCCATAATGTATCTAAATTTTTCTGGGGTGAAGCTGTCCTGACAGTTGCATTCCTTGTTACTAGGTTACCTTCTAAAACACTCAATTTCCAAACACCAGTATAGAAATTATCTAAGACCTACCCTGACAATCACCTTGTTACATCTATTTCTCAAAAGGGTTTTGGGTGTGTGGCCTATGTGCACAACTACCATAGGGGTAAGCTTGATCCTAGATCCTTAAAATGTGTATTCTTGGGTTACTCTCCAAATAAAAAAGAATATAAATGTTATTCTCCTACTTTAAAGAAAATGTTTGTCTCTATGGATGTTACCTTTATTGAAGATCAATTCTACTACCCCAAAAATTCCATTCAAGGGAAGAATCATGGGAAATGGGAATTTTTGAGTGATTTTTCTAGTTCTGTAACATATCAGAATGCACCTGAGACAGCACCTAATGTCAAGTCTACACCCACTCCTTTACCTACCTTAGCACCTGAAACTGTCTCTGCACCTGAACCAATTCACATTTCTGATGATGAAATTAACATTACTCTTGAAATAGCACCAGAGGTTGCTGAAATAGAATTTGTTCCTATTGTATCTCAACCTAATGGAATTGAACCTGACCCTTGTTTTTCTGGTCACAGTGATGAGAATTTACAAGAAACTAGGATGCCTAAACAACGTGCAGAGGAAACAGTCTTAAGGAAGCCGAAAAATATAAGCAAACAACAATCTGGAGGAGGTGATGTGACCCTTGATATTTCAAGGTAGAGTCAAGAATCTGAGCCAAACCCTATTTCTATGATTTGATTTGGCCTATTGCTACTCGAAAGAGTGTACGATCATGTACCAAGCATCCTATAAGTAAGTTTGTCTCTTATGATAAATTATCAGTGAATTGGAAGTCTTTCATTGCTAGTGTTTCCAATGAACAGCTACTAGAACCATATCAAGAAGCTATTAAGAATCCAAAGTGGAGAGAGGCTATTTGTGAAGAACTGAAGGCTCTTGAAAAAAACCAGACCTAGAAGCTAACAAACTTACCTAAAGGAAAGTCAACCATGGCTTACAGGTGGATATTTACTATAAAATACAACCCAGATGGTAGCATTAGTCGATACAAGGCTCATTTAGTGGCCAAAGGCTACACTTAGACACATGAGATTGACTACCAGAAAACCTCCAATAACATTGAATGTTCTGTTCATGAGCTGAAACAAGGAGACATACTTGTAAACCAGCACTTCAACACCTCTCAACAACTTGACCAACTCGAAAGCCATACTTGGAGCTGCACTAATGACACTACAAAATAGTGGATGATCATGGACAAGAGAAGAATTTACAAGTTCCTCATGGGCCTCAATAACAGCCTCAATGATGTAAGGGTAAAAATTCTAGCCATTAAACCTTTGCCTACACTAAAAGAGGTCCCCCCCCCCCCCCAAAAAAAAAAAAGCTAGGCATGGAGAGAGAGGAGAAAAGTCATGCAAAATGGCAACCACACCTCCATTCTTCAAGAAGCTGCTGCTTTTATAACCCATGCCTCTAAACAATGATGGCAGCAACTATACTAGCCAAAATAATACTAAAAGATTTCATTATTTAAAAGACCACACTAAAAGAGATGTAACTGAAATTGAATCCCTTTTGCTGGTTCTTGATTCTTTTTGTTATTCAACAACTAATCATAGAAGATTTGGGAACCTAGATACTTCAGGTGTGTACATTTGTATTCTTACTTCCTTACTTACACTCCTGCTGTAATATTTATCTTCTTGAGAAACCTATTTGGAAATCTAAAGCTCCTTCAAAGGTCAAACCTTTTACTTGGACAGAAGTAGTCAATAGAATTGACATAAACAACATTTTGCAAATTTGTAGGCCTAATACAGCCTTGTCTCCTAATGTTTTTATTGCATTCATGTCTAGTGTAAAAAATGGTTATAATTTATTCTTACATTGCAGAGTGACTATATACTTGTGGGTAAATTGTTTGGGGCCTAAGGAAAAATTTGGGTTTATCAGATATGCAGAGGGATTGAGCAGCTTTGCTACATGATTAAGTTTCTATCTTTCTTTTCTCCCTTTTTTCTTTGTTCTTGTTTGGGTTCTAGTACTTTTTCTAAGGAGGATACTCCATCCTCCTCTTATGTATTTTTTTTCCCTTCCTTCTTAAAAAAATTTCTTCTATGAAATAAACGTAAACCATTCTTCACTAAGATAAATCTACTTTATTTATATAGAACAGGAAATTTGTTGAGAGATAACGTTGTTCTCCACTAGTGGAAACTTAATCAACAAGAAAATAATATGCTCACTAAGTTACAAGCTTCAAGGGACACAACAACCAGTAAACCACAACAGACTACATATAATCCAGCACAAAGTCTTTAAGCTTGATGCTGCTGCAGGTATATTTTCTCATTAAAGATGACTAAAATAGCTTACTTGACTACAAATTTATACTGTTCTAAGAAATAGATATTGTCATTAAGCAAAATATAATGGATTTATAGTGATTAGCATGATAATGCAGATATTCAAAGTTTTTACGAGTTATGCTGTCCTTCAACATTCAAACATCTCCATTAAATAAAAACTTCCTTTCTTGGTTTCATAAAAATACAAAGCTGTCGTGGTATCATAAACAAACTCTGAGTTCTATATATGTCATCAAAAAAGAAAATAAAAATAATCTTACTTTGATAGAGTTGTCTGCTGATGAACTTATCAGCACTGGCTCATTAGCGAAAAAGTGTAATGAAGTGATTGACCTATCATGAGCCTCTTTTATGACTGATTGGAGCCTTTTCTTTTCGAGATTCCATATGCTTATGACACCAGATGAACCTCCAGAAGCTAGAAGGGGTTGCCCATCTAAAAGAAATAGAACAAACGTATAAATAAACACTAGCATAAACCACTTGAAAAATGACAGCACAAAGTGATCCAAAGAGCAGTTCTAAGATTGAATTTTGTGACATATGCTTATTGGAATAAGTGAAATTAGTTTTCTGAGCTGAGAAAAGCAATACAATGACATCCATTATAACATATATATTCATACACACATACATACATACATACATATATATAAAAGCATGTGCGTCTATGTGTGTGTATATCTTATAAGGAAAATAATTTGGTTGCATAAACCAAAATCATCTTTGGAAACCTACAAAATAATTCATCCCAAAGATTGTGATTTAAAGTTATTTATAACACAAACATGCTAGAAAATTGAATTTGTCTATGTCTGCAAAAAGCTGCTCTGGTCCACATGGCATGCTCCATGCAGTTGAAGGTGAAAAATAAAAATCTCAAGCAGCTTGGTATGAACATGTCACAGTGTCAATTACTCAAGATGTGTAACAGAGGAACCAAATTTATATGACACAGGCTAAAATTCACAGGCACCAAACTGAAAGCTGGCATTCACCAAATAATTTTCATTTGCTCAAGCTAAATTAATTGTGGCTATTTATTCAATTTCATTAAAAACCAACAAGCAATATGAAAATTCAATTTCCATCTAAGTGCTAGAAGGAGTTGGCCACCCAAAGAAGTAGAACAAGCGGATATATAAACACTAGCACAAAGCACTTAACAAAGGACAACACAAAGAGGTCCAAAGCAGAGAGCAGGTCCATGATCAAATCTTGTGATATATGCAAACTGGAATAACTGAAACAGTAAACAGATAACTTTTCAAAGCAGAGAAAAGTAAAACAATGACATTCATTAAATATATATATATATATAAATATCTTATAAGGAAAAAATTTGGTTGACATAAACCAAAGTCATCTTCGAAACCCTACGATATAGTCCAATTCAGAGATTGAGTTCAAATGTTGTTCATAACAAAATCATGCTAAAAATTGAATTTGCTATGCTCCCAAAAAGCTGCTCTGGTCTTCATGCCATGCTGTATATGGTTGGAGGGGGAAACAAAAAGTTAGGCAGCTTTGGCCTGAATGGGTCAACATTGTCAATTCCTCAAGATGGTAGCAGAAGCACCAAGTTTATTTGACACAGGCTTAAAAACATATGCATTGAAGTGAAAGTTTGCATTCACCACACTATTGTCAATTGCTCAGGCTACATTTAATGTGCACATCCATTCAGTTTTAAGAAATCCAACAAGCAATAAGAAAATTCACTTCATGTTAAGTCCCCAGGAATGCCAAGAAAAATAAATCGTTTCTACAAATTAAGTTATAGATCCTTTCTTTTACCGCATTTTAAGTCACCAGAAATCCTCGAAAAGAAAAATGATTTTCCCTGTAATTTAACTATAGATCTTTTTACCAAAAAAAGGAATAAATTGAAGATTTTCATGTTGCTAAAGTAACTATCAAAACACAAAACAACCTGGGTACACTTGCACAGTTCATTTAAGATAGCACCATAGTGCCAAAAAATGCTTCCCATCAACAAATTAAGATAACAAAAACTTCTGGCACTTACCAGTGCTGAAAGACAAGGCAGTCACTGAACCTCGCATAGAGTGGGTAAATGTAACCAACTCTTCATCGTAACGTATGTTGTGAACATGAATCCTTCCATCTGCACAACCAACTGCAACAACATCCAGAGCAGGGGAAGATACACAAGATGAGATAGGTGAATTCCATCCCTTAAACTCATATATTTTTTTCCTTGAACTGATGTTCCAAAGCTGCATAGGACCTTCCTCGCTCCCAATAAGAACCTGCTTAAATGCTTCAATGTTACACAGGGTAATTGCAAATCTAAACAATGCAAGTTTTACTGAAGTTCTGTAAGGAAAGAGGTGTTCACCTTATTAAGGTAAGTATCTGGATGCATTATACAACTGGGGCTAAATTTAGTATCTAGCATCATGTGCCCAAATGGAGCAAGGTTCTGATCAATTCCCTTAAATGCCCATATGAACATGTTGCCATGAACATCAACACTAAGGATATGGTCCCCAAACAACAGTAAGAAATTGACTTTAGCATTATGCCTGCTCCAAGTTGCTACCTGTAAGAGTCATGGCATTATCAAGTGCTTAGAAAAACACTAATTCCATTCCTTTCCATCAGCTTCTTTTTTGGCCAGTTGCTAATCAACTTACTTAGTTTATTCCAAAGTTTCAAACTTAAGCTTAACGAGAATGCAAGAAAATTTTGCATAAGAAATTGAGCTATCTGACATGCAGAACAAGAAAATTAAAAATAACAAGAAAATTAAAAATAAATGCATGATCTAATTAAAAGAAAACAGTTGCATGTGGTAACTTGTAACATTAACAACCTAACAAGTTTTCCCCCCCTTTTCTTTCGCCCCAGGCCCGGGGGGAGGGGTTGGGGATAGGGGGTAAGTTTTGCAGAGTATCACAGTGAAAACCTGGTGTGCACGCTTGAAAACTGCAATGTCATTTCCATATGCAGCAAAAGTGTATTCGCGATAAGAAGCAAGAGCTCTAATCTTCTTTGGCAGTTGAGGACCTTTATGAAAATAGCAAATTCCATTAAAAATGGGATTGATCAATAAAAATAAGTTTAACTGAAGTAAAATTAATAACAAAACACTAAAGCCTCACCAACAAGAACCAAATTGAGCTTTGCACACTGCATAGAGAAAATCACACATTAACAGTCGAGTTGATTGAAAATTATAGCGCAAATGATCAATACAATACAAACAGATCAAAGATAAACATTAGCACATTTAAAAGAGTATGAGCACTCATAAAAAATTACATTATATATCTGAAAAGCCTTCCCAATGCTGACAGTGACGAAAGTTTCAGTACCAAGTCTCTGAATGGAGATAGGCACACTGCCTGTTATGTATCCAATTGCTCTGTAGGGTTCAATGATACCCATCTTCTGCCTCCAAAATTGTAGAAAAGGATGACCCCTGAGCAATAACAATACAATAAAGTTACTAGCAGATAGAAAGACAAGGTAACCTGTTAGCAAGTATGAAACATATAATATGTATATTATATTTTTGGATGCTGATTATGAGATATTAAAGAGTATAAACCCAGTTTCACATGCCAAAGAGGGGAGGTAACCAATCACAATTAAGCACCAATATTTGTGGTCTGTAGTGATTGCAAAGTAAGAAAAGGCCAGAGTTTCACAAAAATAACATCACATATAATCATGGTTGTCAGACTCACACGTTTAAGTTAAGTCATAAACTCTGTAAGAGTTTACTTACGTCACTAAATAACTACTAAATTATATGTTCACATCATAAATTATTAAATTAAAATACATCATAAAGTGCAATATATATATATATATATATATATATAGCATACCCGCATATTCACACATCAATGTCCCATTGTCAAGTAACAAGTCTTATTATAATAAAATTCATATGGATAACATCAACAAAATTCTCACCAGTAAATTATACATCCTAAATGGTTGTGAAAATAAGAGTAAATCCACTGGTTGTTTACAGAAGGCCTAGCAGTAAAATGTACATCCTAAATTCACACTTTTAAACCAAACTACAAAGAAGAAATACTACCAAATTCCGCTTCAGTAACCATGGAAGGATTTGAGCTAAATTTGATTTTTTTACAAAACAAATCAGCAATATGGAGCTCGGACCTTACCTATCGGAGTAGATCCACAAGCATTAATAAACCACCACCAATTTACCAAGCAACGTGGGGAGGAAGAACTTGCTCTGCTCGTGCCCGAGGAAGAAATTCCTGCTGCTCTGCTTGACATCAAATGAGCGTTTGGTTAAATGAAACGCAGGGTTTTTGTGTGCTTTGGACTGGGTTTTCTTTAATACCATGGCTCGCGATGAATTAAAGGATTGGGCTGGAAATAAAAGGAAAAGAGCCCAATTTGTCAGATTTAACAACTCAATAAACAGGTTTTTTTTTATGGCCCAAGACTGTTATTGCGTGTTCTGGATTGAGTTGATAAAAAAACACTGAACTTGCGACTTAACAAGTTTGACCGAGTTCCGAGTTTTTGTATACGAGTCAACAAGAATTCCCACGCCAAAATCAAACGATTTTAGGATTTAGAACGCAGGTTTGACGACCATAACCAATCTAATAAATGTTGATCAGCTCTAAAATAATGCAAGAGAAATCATGCCACAATTTTCCATTCAGCAGGCATGTCATAGTCTCACTGTACAATTTTCCATTCAGCAGGCATGTCATAGTCTCACTGTACAATTTTCCATTTGGCCTCTCGTAGTCGCACGGTACAATTTTCCAGTCAGGCGAAACACATCTTATTCGAGAAAATCAACCTGTAAATAGATATAAAGAGATAGGCAAGATGGAATCTGCGCTAAAATATATGAGGTCTGTTTCTTCCCTATTTCAAAAACTGATGATGCCTTGGCTAAGGTTTGCAAATTGTTGCACGTTTGGTACGGAGAATAGAAAAAAAATAAAAAATATTTTATAAATAAGAAAAAAGAAACTTTTGTTTCCTTATTTGAATATAAAGATAGATAAATATTGTTAAATAATTATTATAAAATTATAATAGATATTGTACACAATTTTATAAAATGAATTCATTGACATTGCAAGCAACTAAATGCAACCTTTTGTACGCATAACTTCTTTATGTATGGAGAGGAAGGACAACACCCAAAAAAATTTAGCAATAAAGGATTACAACGACGGTGAAAGATGATGACAAAAGCCTCTACGCTTATGAAACAGAAATACACTATCAAAGCCTACATAAAGCCTTAAGATTCCCTCCAATTGAGATCCTTTTTATTTAGTGCACTCAATGTTAAGTTAGGTGAAAAAAAGAGAGAGGAGAGAAAATAAAAACAATTGAATTAACCACATGAAGAGGATCTTAACTAGAGCAAAACTGCGTCCCCTAGAGAAATGGTGAGCACAAAGGTTTTAAATAGCATTGTGGTTTAGAGTTAAATTTTTATTATTAGGGTTGCTTTGTGGTTAATGTGATTATAAAGGGGGTGGGGTTCCAAATTAATGCATTTCTCGAGCAAAACACATCGTGGTTACTTTATGGTTAATATGAATGTATAGGAAGGGGTCTAAATCCTCTAGATGCTTTACATTATAAAAATTGTCTAAATCAAATATAGATTATCTAAATTCAAATCTGTTCATTTTTTAATCTTAACTATTAATATTTTTTAAGTAGACAATTAGAATATTGTTTTCATTTTATATTCTACATCTTTCAAAATTCAATATATATATATATATACACACATCAACATATATACAAATTAAATAAAATAAAATTTAAGCCGCTCAAATTTGATCTGAATTGCTCTTATGATGTAAAGAACCTTCTAATCATCACTCGTGACAAGTAAAGGATCCATTTTTGTAGGGTTTCTAGATCAATGCCTCTTTTGTGAGCAAAACACACCATTTACTGTACAGTGAAACTATGCATCTTGCTTTTTGCTTAATGCCTCAACCAAATCTTATAAATTCTTCACTAAGCTAAGCAAGAAGAACATTGAACCACCATGCACACCCACCACCAATTTCTTCAATCTCCTTACATAAAAGATCATTTTAATCATTATTAACCATTTCAACAATCACCCACTGAGTAGAAATTTGTTTACATAGGTTTATAAATCTTTTTACTCCATCGAGTTCAACCACCACAAATCCCTCAAACCACATCTTTTAGACTTTCTCTCAAACGTGTTTTGTCGTTACCCTACCAACTACATTGTAAATCACAAAAATCATGCCTTTACTTCTGCATTTTGCATCATATCAATAGTGTCTACCATAAAAGTTGACTTAATTTCTCCATCATCCATAACAATATCTTTCACTGCATGAGGACTTGAATTTAAGCTATCATAAATGGTCATTAATTTCTTTTACTATATATCGATAAATGGTTGTTCCCAAATACTACTACTGTGCCCTATCAACGTAAATGGTTGTTCTTATCACAAACATAAACATGAAATACATTACTCAATTTTTAACATTTGAAAATAGAGAATTTTTTGCCTTATAAATACAAATTTATAGTCCCATTTTAAAGCACAAAATTCTAAGTTGGAAGCACAAGGTTAAACTTCTTTTCTGACTAATATTATACTTTATTAAAAATTTTTGTGAATCAAATAAGGATAAAAGGAAAGAAAAAATATTGAAGTTATATCTCAAGAGGAACTTTAAGAAAATGGATGTCTACTATCAGAAATTTGTACTTTTTATAAATTTGCTGTCTTGTCATTTAAAATAAATTGACCTAAAGAACTTTTATACAACTTCTAACTTGATCCAACTTATGATATTATATTGAATACCAGTTTTTGTTATGATGTTTATGTTTGCTTTATGCTATTATCTAAACATTTGCAAATATATTTTGCTATATTCATTTAAACCTTTTTATTGTGAGGTGCTTGTGTGAAGTTTTTACTTATTAATCTATTATATGGGAATATCTTTCTTTTTCTTTTGTTTATCTTCTTTAAAGATGGAGAGGTGCTTTATTTGCAAGTGGTCATAAAATAATGGAGTCTTACAATAAGATGGTATGCCCAGCGCTACATTGCACCATTTTTTGCATTAACAAGTCTTCAAAATGCACCATTTTATGCCTTTAAGAACTTTTTGCCTAATGAGTCATCGTCTAGATGGTCTAAGATGATTAAAATGATTTTCTTTATCAGAATTGAAGAAATTGGTGTTTGGTGTGCTTCTTGGCTCCATGTTCTTCTTGCTCAACTCTTAAGGCCTTTATGGTATCATTACATTTTATGTAATATTTATTATATCCTCATAATTATCGCTTAATAATTTATATCTTTTTTATTACTTTGCACAAGGGTCATTTCTATAGCACCATAAATTCTAACTCATTTCATGTCATTCTTAAATATTATATCATCACATCCATAAAAGGTAGTAGAAAAACTCTATTAAAATAATGAGTTTAATTGCGTTGCGTCGTATATAAAATTTTCATTTAGTGTCATGTAGATCGTATGAACTCATACTATATATTCTCATATTTAATTACATCAATACAACTCATTTGTATCACAAAACCATACCCAAAACTCATGGAAACCGAAATGGAGAGCAAAATAAGCAAGTATATTTTCGAACAGATTTGCTCCATTTTCTGACCAAATTTTGAAAAATCATAACTAAATTTAGAAAAATCGAAATCATGCAATCTTGGTTACTATGGAAAGCTATGGATGTCTACTTCACATTAAAATATGCCCAAACCATAACATTTATCACAGATGTCGTTTGACATAAAAAATGGTCTAGAAGTCAGACTGCATTCTGGAACTGATACAAAATTCTGCAGAAAACTTTGAAAATGTCCAATTAATTTCAAAAAAATCCAATTCATATAAATGATATCAATATGAAAATTTGTGGATGTTAACTAGAGAGAAAAAACATCTCTAAGCCAGTTCATCAAGCCTAAACCTCAGAATTTAATGAAACAGTACTTTAAGTCAGGAAAAATTACTGATACTAGACAGAATGTTCAAAAATCCATATCTCCCTCTCTAGACCTCCAAATGAAGTGCTTCTAATTGGTATAAGTCATTGTAAATACCTAGTTTCTCTATATAAAATTTCATGACAATTGGATATCATTTGAGCCTCATGTGATAGAATTCAAATTTGGACCAAATGAATAGTGCAACAGACCAAAACCATAAAAATTATCAATTTTGAAAAATCATCAAATATTCTGTAAACCTCAAAAAATTATAATCTTTTGCTTCTCAAAAATCTCTCAATGAGACCTAATTGCATGTCAAATCTCAAATTAAGACTAACTCATTTGGCTAAAAAGTGATATAGAGTTCTATTATGGTTACTTTTAGCTTCATATAGGGTACCAAAATTGCCAAATGGCTTTCACTTGGTATTGACACCTTTTGGGCAAGTCTAAAAGTACATTTAAAACTTGTGTAAGCTACGCAAATTATCCCAAACCTTATGCATCTCATTTTGGCTATTCAACCCTCACTTATACACATTTCCATCAAACTCTCAAGTTGCATACTTTGGCATTATATACTCAAAATATATGCTAGAGGTCATACATCATATCCATACATTTATACATCACATAATGTCATATTTACACATGTCTCAAGGGTCATAGACCATTTACAACATCATATACATCATGAAACATCATTATGGTTCCAAAAAGAATACAACTAGGCATATGGTTGTCAATCTTCTTTCTTCATTGTTGTTGGCTCCCATTACCATAGCCACTTGGTCCACCTAGCATGTTAGAGTATTAGAGAGGAGGGGATAAGATTGAAAGAATCTCAATAGTTCATCTCTCATTCAATCATACATAATATGTGTAAAGCAAACTTTACAAATGCATGCATGGAGAAAATGGAAGTCATGGATATTTAAAAAGCAAACTTGGCATATGAATAAATCACACAAGATATTCAAGAGCTCACCAAGTGTTTGGATTGGCCTCACACTTCTCCTTTATGGATTTTGGACTTGCCTCATCCATTCTTTGAGAGTTTTGGATTCAACCATACTCTTGGGAGCCCTCTTTGTTTTTAGGAGACTCTTTACTCTGTTTTAACCAAGCTCAAGAGTTCTTGGCTCATCTTCACCATGGTGAAGAGTTCTTGGCCTCTCCACACTTAAGCAAATTGAAACAAATATCATGTATTCATTTGGAAGCATAACATGACATCAAGAATCATGGCATATAAAGGCATGCTAGCATACTTTTTATAACTTGAAAATACATATACACATATTCTAAAATAAGTTAAACACACATCAATGTATGAAAGAAAGTGAAGAAAGTTACCTTGCACAAAATTACACACTTTTTCCTTTGGATTCAAGCCTTCTCTTTCGACCACACACCCACAAATTGGTGGAAATAGTTTCTCTTAGTTTAGATACAATTTATGGGAGCCAATTAGGTTCATCAAACATATTCTAAGGCTACATAACTTGCTTAAACCCTAGATAGCTCTATAAGTTCCATTATGGCCCATAAAGGTACCTAATAAAGCAACACCCCTCAAATGACTTCTAGGCCTCATTCTTTCCTTTCAAATATGATTTTTGACTCCTTTTAAGTCTCTTGGAGTCATCACACTATTAAAACAAAAGGTTTAGCATCATGTTGCTTCTTTAGGTCATAATATGAAACTTAAAACACCAAATCACTTTCCATAAGTTCTAAATTTTTTCCAAGGCCTCCCTTCATTTTCATTCATCAAATATGACTCAAAAATAGCCTTAGAAAAATTTAAAACTCTCCCTTACTACAAGAACCCTCATTGGCCGAGACGTAGGCATCATTTGGGCTACATGGAGATTCCTTTGTTTTCTTGAAGGAAGAAGCTTGTGGGGAGCATCTTAGGTGTCTTAAGAACTCATTTAAACTTTTAATTAAACCTAGGAACTATCATATAAATTCAGATTTTAGAAGGTGCACTTGAAACCCTAAATTTTGTATCTTGATTTTTAATGACTATTTCATAGTTTTCTTTGCATATTTTTATTCTCCTCCATCAAATACCTAAGATTCACCCTTGGTTTGGTTGAAAATTTAACTCCTTAGGGCAGACCATATATAGGTCAAAACATGCACAAAGGAAGGGAGGAGGAAGACCAAGTGGGAGGATTGCAGATACCTTATTTTCTTGCTTTTCTTTGCTTGTTCTTTGCCTTCCTTGGCCTCCTTACTTGATTTTCGAAATTTTCCCTCTGTTCTCCCTTCAAAACAGCCCTCAAAACTTCAGAAAAATCATGGAGAAGAAGGGGGAAAAAAGAGGAGAAGAGATTAGCTAAGAGAAAGCATGAAAAACAAGTAAATTTCCATATCTAAAGGCTTGAATTTTTCCTCCTTCTTCTCTTCTCTTGGAACACCACTCTCCTAGGGCTTTGATTCTGACTTGGGGCTGGAAAATATGATGCTAAATGAGGGAAAGTGTGAGGCGGCACCTATATATAGTTAGGGCAAAAGGACTTTTTCAAAAATTTTAATTTTTCCCTTCATACTTTGCAGTTTCGTTTCTATTTTGTTTTAGCTCTTTTTTAAGAACCGTCTTTTCTATCATAAAATTTAGGTTCCCAATTGAGAAAAATGCCTTTGGAATCACTGAAATTGAAGCTAAAACCTTCCCGAACAGATCCATCAAAGTTCAGGCACACTGACGTTGACAAACGTCCACCGGAGGGAGTTTAACTATCTCGGGGCTTCCCATGGTTTTCAGGACCTCTGAGAACCCCGGAGAACTCAAAACTTTCATTTAAAAAGCCCTCTTGTGTAAATTTTAAAAATTACCCAAAATTACAAAAATGCCATTATATTTCATAGGTTTTTCGTCAAAATTTGTTTCTCCATTTTTCCTTCCATCTGAGGTTAGAATTCTCATTTTTAGGAGGTTAGAATATTACTTAAACTTTTCGGGACCTTAAATAATTCATTTCAAGGGACTTATTTTAAAAACGCACTTGCTTCCGTCGTTTAACGAAAGCTGGACATTACAATTTCCATCCTTAAATTCACTTTTTTTTATTCCATTTTCTATTTGATTCCTGTCAATTATACGTACCAAATAGGCCCTAAAGTGAAGAATTTGTAAGATTTGGTTAAGGCATTGAGTGAAGAGCAAAACATACCATTTCACTACACTAGACAATACATTTTACTCACGAAAGAGGCAATACATAGATCCTTAATGGAAAGGATTCAAATGCATGTGAAAGGATGTTACAATGTGGATTGCTTGGGATTGTAAATTTTTTAAAGTTACATAAAATATTTAAAAATTAAAAAAATATATAATTATTATTGTAACTTTTAAATAGATATGATATTATATTAATAATTATATCAATTCAATAAATTACATATTTTATACCAACATATTAATATTATTTGAGAAATTATAAAAACATGTAAATAATCAAAATATTAATAAGTCATAAATAATATATAAGTGTATTTATATAATTATTATACATATTCATCACCACTTGTTTAATTTATTTGTTATTGATAGATTGGAAAAATATAGATATAGATAATAATAAGGCTATTAGTAATATTTATTATTTTTATATAATTAATATATTATTTAATTTGATTACTAATTTTAAATAAGTATTGGTTAATAATATTATTAGATTAGTTAATTTATGTAATTATCTAATTTAAATAATTAATATGGATTATATACTTTTTGAAGAAAAGTTTGGATACTTATTTGCAACGAATGAAATTCTTAGATTAAATGTTGCATGCCATATGATCAAAATTATTAGACGAACTACAATTTTGTTTTCACAACAAATACACCAAATTGTCATAAGAGATGAAAAGAAAAGTGATGAAAAAGATTCTTTTTTGTATTTATTTTTTCTTTTTGTCTTCCACTAGTCTCTTTTTTCTTCAAAGAGAAAAAGTTATTGTATTTTTTTATAATCAGTTACTATCAATTTTTTCTTTCATTTGTAACCCACAAATAAACTAGTTTTAAAAAAATTTAAAATTAAATTAAGTTGAATATTAATTAATTAAGGTTACATGATAATGGATCATGAGTCAACCCATTATATGTGGGTTAATAATTCAACATTTTCTATTCATACATGGTGAGGTGATCAATATAAAACTTTTTGTTTTTCTTAGACTTTCATACTAAGTGTTTTGTTATAATTGCTTAAGTACAACATTTAGGAGCTCTTATATTAAAAATCCTATTATAAAACCAACATAAAAAATTATAACCCTTAGATATAAATTAAATATTTGTTTTTATGCCTTAGATGCTTTAAATTCTACTATATACACCTTACTTAATGAACCTAATCCCTCTTGAATTTTAATATTATTTATATTGCATTCTCATATGTATAAAATTTATGCTTATAATATTACTAAATTAACTTTATAACAAATATATCTTAAACACTAACATAGTTCTATATATCTTATGTGGTCCTCTTTTTGCTCACCTATAACTTATATCAGAGTTAACTACTTTCTTAGCATTAATCCTTTAAGTCAAATTTATCATAATCATAAGATTATGCTAAAGACAAACACCAACTCATCTCCTTCTGAAATTTTCAAAGTCATAAGGGCACCAATAAAATGATTTATTCTATTTTAAGACTCTCACAACAATGAAGTAATTATCTATTTACTTACTTTCCAATTGTTGTTGTTAAGCATATGCAATATGAATTGCATGTTACAGCATTTCTCTTATCTTATAAGAATGTATGTTAATTTGACTTGTTTATTAATACCATATAAATCTTAGTCTAGACACACATAGTGTATAATCCAAATTCTATCATTTTGTTTACCTCCCATTGCTTTCTAAAAGAAAATTTACATCTAGCCATAGGTAGTACAAATGGTAGGTTTCCATACTTCAATCATATAATTTGTTTATACCTTTTTACTTAATTTCCATAAAAAACTTTAATGAAAAATCCTTAAAAATGTCGTACAACCCTCACAAATAAAGAAATAATGAGAAAAAAGCTATAATTAAGTAAGCAAACAGTTACAATTGGCCAAAATTATTTTTATAACATTCAAAATGGAAGAGAATTTGAAAGTCTTAATATGGGTACTTTCCAGGTCTGTGCCCTTTTTAGGTGGCCAACACTCTCACAAAAACTAAGATAAAAAGTTTTTATGGCCTATAGGCACTTTTTAAGCCTACATCCTCTTTAAGCATCTAGTGCTCCCATAGAAACTTGGAGAAAAATTCCATGAATTTAAACCAATTAAACAAATAGCAAATGGTCTTTGAAATTAACAACAAAGTTAAAGACCAAGTTTGATTTACTAAGACAAAGGCAAACAATCTGCCAAACTAACCAACAAATGGCAAATAATTTCCAAAACTAGCAACCATAAAATGAAAAAAAAAATTTAAATCAAATATAATTCACCAAAAGAAAGGCAAATGATCATTCAAAACAACTAATACCTATAAAGGATCTAAATGATCTCTTAATTAGCTTAACTAAAGAACTACAACTAATCAATACTCCCATGGAAATTTGGAAAATAAGATTTTGTAACATATAAATACTTCCCCAAGTCCAAGTCCTTTTTAGGCAACCAATGCCCTATAAGTAATCATATACTAAAATTATAATGGATGTAACAATACTTTTGCACAATTTGTGTTTACAAGGGGGAAAACTAGTATTCACACTTGAAGAAGAGTGAAGACTAGAAAAAAGGACTATTGCCTAGCATGCCTTCAAGTTAAACTAGACAATACTTGAAAATCTTGATGAAACATTCCTTAATTCTAATAAATCATAAATTGTAAAAGGCTTACAAGCTCAAAGTTGTTTAGTTAACCAATGCCAACATTTCCAAGGTCAAAGACACTTTAAACAACCTTTTAAATTAGCTAAAGTCTACATGGATAATTGATATAAAAGGAAGAGAAAAAAGAGAAGGAATTGACACAATTAGTTTGTCAAATTTGCAAAAGTTGGTTGACCTCCCAATATTAAGTTCAAAGTCTTATGAAGATTGTCTCGCTAAGATCAAGGCTGTTTACAAGAAAATACTACATTGCAAGTTGAACGATCTCTAGCCATCGACGATTACCTTTCTAGCCAATTCCAACAAATGATCAAAATGATGTACTATAAACACCTATAGCCAAATGACAAAGGTATCATATTCAAATAGTTGATCTAAGAACATACAATAAAAAGCCAAGTATATAGGCACTTCAGCATATTAAAAAATACATTTCATTTAAAGAAAATATATTATATAGCATGAGGCAATCTCCACCATATCAAAAATATAAAACCATGCTCAAAGACTACCATATGAGTGTTAATAAACATCAATTAGAAGATTGGCAAAATCTCCAAGATGATTGCTATCCTTAGTAGCATTTCTATCCTTATGAAAAATGCCCTTCAATAGTATATTCCCTTTGTAATGTGACAAATACCCTTAAAAGCTTCCCCTTAAATGTATGGGTGAATGCCTTTAGTACCATCACTTTCAACTTTTATTTCCTCTTCTTCCTCATCTTTAGATTAAGAATTAACCAAAAGACTATCAACCTCCTTATTCCTGAAATGGATCTCATCACCAAAGACCTATTTATGTCAGTTAAATCATTTAATCCTTAGCTTGAGATTCAACATGTGTGTCAATGTAAGTCAATTCTTCCAAGTATACCATACAATCAAATTGTACTCAAAATCATTTTTTAAATGTTTCTAGGAGATCTTTTAACTTTGCTATCTCCACTTCATGCAAACATAGCTTTTCTTCAATCAACCAATTGTTCACTATTACTTGAGTTAAACATATGTTTAAAATGTTTAGTACTCATACCTTTAGTTTGACCAAAGGAGAAACAATTTCAAAATTTTTTAACCACAAACTTACATATTGAAAAACTTTTTCCATCAATGTAAAATATATTAGTAGGACCTTTGAAACTCCCAACTGCACCAAAAAAATAACTCCAACCCCAATTCTCAAAATGTTTCTTCCAAACCTTGTAGTATGCTTACAAATGCAAATAGTAGTCTTATATCTCCTCACTTTAACCTAATTCAAAAATCTTGAACCCACTCCATCCATAAGGATAGGCTTACCATCTCCATCGATCACCAAATCTTCCTCGTCCTCCTTCCAAATAGGATTGATATGGAAAACCCTATACAAATCAACAAGTTGCCTAACTAAAATAGCTAACTCTAGGAAATCCTAAATAATGACCCTTGTCATGATATCAGAGGATTGAACAACCTCAGGTATTAATACAATATTTTTCATTATTGATTTTTCTAACAGTTTTTGCCTAACTAGTTGTTAGACTCAATTGTGAATAAATGTTTTCTAATACTCTATCTTCTCATATTTAGGATCTAATCTTTTGAGAAGATGCATTTAACTTTTTACTCATCTTCAAAATGTGAATGAGAATTGTTAATGTAATTTTAGTTCTTTTGAGTTTCAACAATCATAGAAATACTTTGCATGATCAACTTTAAAAATTTTGGGAATGGCTTTTCCTAGATAAATCATTTCAATTCCCAAAGATGGGAAAAAAGAGAATAAATGTTTCTTTTTCAAAAGAGATCAATTGAGTCAATCAAAATCCCAAAAACCCTAAAATTAAGAAAAAGTTATCATTTTTTTGGAAAAAAAAAGAAACAGGACTTAAGAAAATAATTCTATAGAAAAAGGCCAATTGGCCTCATTAATAAAGTACATAACTCTTTAACCCTCATGAAGATCTCACTTTGCCATCTTCAGAAAATGAGATCAAGTAAGAAAAACACTAGGCAAGACTTTTCAGTCTTTAAAAAAAATAAACTATTAATTGATGGCTTTCATTTAATAGATAGAATTAAGTAAATTCTGTAACATTATACATGAATGATGACTTATTCCTTCAGTAAGACCAATTAATCCCCAATTATGCTATGTATGAATGGTGCTTTATAATTTAATGGCATGCATACTTCTCTAACTTTATTTTTAAATGCTAAAATAGAGGCATGAGATCCTAAATGTTCATTATTAACTACGTTTCTTGCTATATTTTATTCATAATTAATTTAAACTTTTAAGCCTTCAGATTCTTAAATATGGGATATTTACACAAATCACATTATTATGGTTTATCAATAAATATTAGACAATGCCTTTGACTTAGAACTACTTACTTTATTAGTTAGTGCACTGCTCAAAGTTTTAAGAATAAACTTCAAGTGTGCAGGTGCATATACAAAGCATAATATTAGTGAAATTTGTCCCAAATTAAGGTAATATTGAAAATTTTCTTTTTATGGAGTGCTACTACAACAATGAGTAATGATGTGCTTTTCCAATGTCTTCTATTTTTTTCTCAACACCTTAAGCTTGAACATGTGGAAATAAAGGAAATTGAGGTAGAGAAAACCTCATAACATTAGTTGCTTAATTAAATTAGGAGATAAGTATAGATCAAAATTACAACAAGACTAAAATCCATTGTCAAACTAGAGATCTTAGTAGGAAGACACAAATTGTAAAAATTGAGAGAAATAATAGAGACTACAACTTACAATACCCTAGGAAAACTTACGAATCTATTAGAATACCTTTTAGATTAACTAATAAACTTTAACTAATATTTAATGGAATTACTAACTCTAGATAGGTTATAAGTCATAATTATTCCCTAAAAGGGCCAATAAATAGTTTGGCTTATTATAAGCTACTTATAACATTTAAAACCTAATTCATTTACACAGTACCAAACTATAAATCAATTATTTGATATTATTAAAATATAATATGTTAATAATTCTAATAATTAATTGAAAAAATAAATAATTTGATCCCTATAGTTTTTTTTTTAATTTCAAATTCATCCCTACACTTTTCAGACATTAAGAGTTAGTCCCCAAAATTTGATTATGTGATGATAACATTTGGTCTTTACTAAGGTGGTTGATGGAAAGTTGACATGGGAGATGAGATGGATATCATTTGCTAAGTTGAAGCCACACATATCCATTTGGACCTTAAATTCCAAGTACTCTTTATGGGTTCTTCATCCTCATTTGCATATTAGCTTTCATTTATAGCATTAATAATAGATTTACTCCTTATTGTTATTCAGAGAAGTATAGTTTGATGTGAGTGTAATCCTTCACTTTCTCTTCCTTTTTCAGTTTTAGCTTTTTATCTGAACTTTTTATCAAATTTAAAACTTAAATCTCACTAGCAGATATAATTTTCACGTCATCACAACCATAGTAGCCTAATCCAGTAGGGTTTCCAATTCAATAAGAAAATTTAATGAGTTATTCTTTATTCTTTCAAGCAGAGTAATAGTGATCATGATCAGAGTGATGGGAAGGTGACTAATGGGTGGGATTAGAAGGCTTACATAAGCGTTAGGTATTGGACTAGTTCATCAACCACTTCAAATTAGAGAAGGGAAAGTTATAAAGAGGCTAGTGGGGCTTAACAAGAAAGAAAATTGAAGCCATGGACAATTTGTAGACAGGTGGTCATGAAGGTGTTTCAGATTTAGGTACTAAATGAAACACCATGAATTAACTAAGTTTCATAAGATATGGCTTTTCCATAGATGGGTGGTGGAGGTGTTCTTGATGAGTTAATTGATCCATTAAAACTGCCTTGCTCTTTGTAGAAGTCTAATGGAAAATAGTCTACCGTCTGCTTTACTATTCACCTATTTTTAAACATTTTATAGCTTTCCTTATCTACTATAAATTACTCACTTATTTTAAAATAAAAATATAAATGAAGCATAACTCCACTTATCAAAAATGGGATTTTAAGTGAAAGTTTAATCTTTTGACATGCTTTCTTTGTTGTATACTTTACTACTACCCATAGTCAAAGCTATGAAAGCTAGTGTTCCATGAGGGAATGCATTTTGGGCTTTGCTTATTGCTTCTAATTTGCATGGTCAAATTGTGTATGCTAGTGGAATGATTGCCATGGAGATGGATACATATTGTCAATATCTAAATTAACCAAAGATGGATACATTATTTGATGACATCTCCATCAACATGTCTTCTGGCAAGTCAATTTTAATGACTGCATTGTATTATGAGTTTGACAATGTAGGTTCATTAGGAAATGAAAGAAAATTCATTGTGGTGAAAGCTAAAATGCATTACTTTAAAGCTACCTTAGGATCAAAGTTTCTAACATAATAGAAACCTCCCTCTTATTTTTCCATCCAACAAATCTTAGTCTTTAATTCTCATGTGATATGTATGGCTCCAACTTAGCGAATGATATTGACCTCATCTCCCATGTTTACTTTTTATCAACCACCTTAGCAATGACCAAATGGAGTCATCATAGAATCAAACTTTGAGGACTAACTCTTAACGTTAGGAAGTGTAAGGGTGAATTTAAAAAAAAAAAATATAAGGACTAATTTGAAAATTAAAATAAATTATTGAGACCAAATGATTAATTTTTCCTAATTAATTTATGTTAATTCACAAATTAATAAATATTCTAATAATTTTCTACTTAGATAGCATTAATTAGTTGTTAGACAAAATAAGAAGAAATCAATATGAGAATATCAAATAATTAATATACATTGTAACAAAAAATTTATAAATGAACTATGAAATGAGAACATCGAATCATGGAAGGGAACTAATATCAGATTGAAGATATTTGTCCCTTAAATTTACCTCATATTTTATTTTCACCCATTAATTTCATTTTGTTATAAATTAGTCCTTTAATTTAAAAAAATTACTCAAATATTTCCTTCACTTTAACACCATCAAATTAAAATGTTTAACAAAAATGGCTTGCATGGCTCCTTATGGACTTAATTCTAATAATTTATTGCCAACTTAGATTTACCTATTATAATCTCCTTTTTATCACCATCCATTATGTTTTATAAGTTGATAGAGGAAATTAGAACAAAATGAAATTAAAAGACAAAAGTAAAACCCAAGGTAAAGTTAAGAGACAATATTAAAATAGAATAAAATTAAAAGATAAAAGTGATACTTGAGATAAAATTAAGGAACCAAATTAGAATAAATGAAGTTAAGGGATGAAAGTGGCATTTAAGATAAAGTTAAGTGATCATATTGAAACAAAATAAAGTTAATAGACAAAAGTGAAAATTAAGATAAAGGTAAGGTATCAAATTGAGTTTTAAAAAGAGTATTAGTGGTTGAACCACATACTTGCCCTTAGTTTGCTTTGATACAACCCTTTCTTTTTCTTATTCATATGCATTTCGCTGACTACTAATGGCTTTAAAATGTTAACAAAAGAAGTTAATAATGCTGACATGCACTTCTGTATTCCATTGACAACATGGTGCTTTAAAGAAAGAATGGTAACTATAATTGATGAAAATGGCTCAGGTGAACTATTTCTAAGGGAAGGGCATTAGTATCCTTTCCTAGTTAAAACAAATTATCTTCTGTAAGGGAAGGGGCATTAGCACCTTTTTCTAGTTGGAATGAGATATTATTTGTTAACATTTCTTCTTTAATTAGGCTTTGAATACAAATAATTGCGAAAACTTGTGAAACCTTCTAACATACACTACTTATATTTTAGTAAGGTCTCACTAAGTGTGCCAATTCCTATGGGTGTTAGTGTGTTTTTTTGGTGAAGGATTGGCTGTGGAGTAGATGTGATTTTGCTTTAAAATTAGATTTCAAAACTAACTTTTTTGTCCTTATTTTCAAAAAGATAGAGGATTTGAGATATAAATCTCCTAGAAGAAAGGGTTCCCTTAGGTCTCAAATGTAACCAAGCTTCAGATTGAATTGGCAAGTGTATGTGAATGCAAAAGTAAGAAGAATTTATAAAATGAAACGAGTGCTAAATTACATAAAAAATGGAATGTAAAGGCTTTTGAATTAACAATAGAAAACTTAGAAAATAAATTAAATATAACTTCAATAGGAATTAGATTGAAATCATCAAATAAAGTAGTAAAGAAAACAATAAATGAAGTTGACAAATAACTAGAATTTAAAGGAAATTGTAAAATAAAATTTTAAAAAAATTTGTGTATATGTTGCATGGTTGTCCTTGTTCTTAATTTATAATATTTCTTATATTGGTACAATTTTCACTAAGTCAATCCTTTAGCCATGTTAGATGGGCTTGTTTGTTAACTTAAAAGTAAGGACTTGTTTGATTCATTACAAAGTAAACATAATTATATAATTTGTGTAATGTCTATTATAATTTTTTATTTATTATTCTTTTAATCAAATTACTATTTTAACTATCAAATCAACTTTTTAAAAGTAAAAAATAAAAAGCTATTTCCTTTTTTACTTGCTCATTTTTTACATTCTCTCTTCTTTATATCATTCAATTGAATGGGTCTAACACTCATGATATTCAAGTGCCCTCGGAGGTTACTAGTATGTCAAGTTCAAGCTTCTTTTTTAACTACTTATTTTGTTTGACATAACATAGGTAAGGGATTAATAAGACATATTTAGTTGCTCAGGGCTTCAACTAGTATCTTGGTCTTTGGTTGCTATTTTATTTCAATTGCTTCTCTAAGATTTTCGATGGAATTATACTTGACAAGCCTTAGTTGCTAACCATGAATCATTGCCTTACGATCTTTAGTGCTGATAATAAGAATTAAAATTAATGAGTGTAGCAAAGTTATATTTACAATTTACAGCCCGTTTGGTAGCTTGATGCAAAGTGAAAGTGAAATGGATTCAGGTGTTGAAGCTGTTTGGTAGCTTGAATCTCTGGCAGAATGGGAAAGTTGATTGCAAATATATTTTTTGGTACTGTGGCACAGGAACAGAAGGTGATTTTGGAGCCAATTTGGTGAAATATCACTTTTTCCCTCTTCATCATACAAGACTCGACAGGTTTGTCATTGTGTGTATGGTTCTTTTGTCTTATGCCCTATACCTTGTACACTTCGGACTAGTCTCGTCACCCATTGCCCTTTGATACATCTCCGTTAAGAGAACCCAAGATGAAATTTCTCGTAATAAGAGAATCGAAGATCTTGCCGCTAAAACCTACGCAGATCCACGCCCTTCTCTTCATACTACACGAATGGCAGAGCATGAAGAAGGTGCGACAATGGAAGCTTCAAAAATGGAATCATGTAGGCTAAACCAGACGAAGAGAACAAAGGCAGCAAATGAAAATGGAAAAAAAAATAGAGAAGACGAGACCCAAAACACAGTAAAATAGGGTCAGTTTCAAAGAGTCTGAGTAAGAAGGGAAGTACTAGAACATACCTCCCTCCTTTTTTGTTTGCATTTAAAATAAGGGCCCATAAATTTTTTTTTGCTTTTAAGTTAAATCACTAAAGGATAATTTAGTCTTTATATATACTTTACCTTCTATTCCTATATTATTTTCATTATACCAAACATATCATTGTAAAAGTATTCTCTTTCATTTTACTATCATACCAAACATATTTTTTTTTTTTATATTCTATTGAATATTCAATTTCTATTTTTATCAAAACATTTTTTATATATTAAACAAGCCGTTAAAAATAAAAATAATTACATGTTTTGATCATTTATGTACATATTTGGTTTAATTTTTATTTTTTTTAAATCACATTTGACCAGAAGTAATCAAGAGTAACTTTTGTATAAAAGCAGTTGCTAAAAGTGATTTTTTCTATATTGGATGCAAGCCAAACACACGCTATATTGAATTGATTACAATAAAATTCTTGGTAATAATGCCAATATGATTGTTTTTGGGTCCACGTGGATAGCTGGCTCGGAGAAAAAGAATGTGCTAGTCCATTGGAAAGATGGTAATCCAAAAAACCCATGAACCGACGGCATAAAAGCTCCCAAATTCGAATATCTGCGGGAGGCGCGAAATTTAAATTAAGAGCCAATGAGAATCAATAACGACAACAACAACGCCAAGAAAAATTCTCTCAGCTCCACGCATCTTAAAGACGAACACATGCTGGGGCTCTCTTTCTCTCTATTTGCGAGTCTTTTCCCGAACTCGAGGTAAGCTTTTCAGCAGTTTGTGAGATTCGTTCTCATCCATTTTATTTTATTGATTAAATTTAATTTAATTCGCTCTTCTATTTCCCACTCTAGGTTTTTGTTGGTGTTAAAATTTCGACGGTCTCCAAGTAAGTGCTACATTATTTGCACTCATCAGTCGTTTATTTTCTTCGCTTCTCTCGCTATTTTTCAGTTGTCTTTTCCTCAGAAATTTAATCACCAGGAAAACCCAGGAGAAAATGTTCTTTACTTTGTGGTAGAATAACTTGTAAGTTTGATTGTTGAAGAAGTAAGACCAAACTGCAGACTTTTGTGATTGTTGAACTCGAGTGCTCAATTTTTATTTTGTTTTATCTTGACCGTATGATGGGTGATGCTGCAGGAGTTCGTTTGATTGTTGAAGAAGTAAGACCAAACTGCAGACTTTTGTGATTGTTGAACTCGAGTGCTCAATTTTTATTTTGTTTTATCTTGACTGTATGACGGGTGATGCTGCAGGAGTTCGATCATGCAGTACCCCGTAGCTTTGAGGGTTGATCTTCCTCGTGAAAGCTTCTGGTGTGCTTTCGTCCCATCATGAATATAAAGTTGAGAGGCAGGGACTTCCACATGATTATAACTTGGTATTAAGGTACATTGTCAAGATGAAGGCACATGCACAAACGAAAGTGAGAGGCCCAACCAGGGTAAGTGCCCAACAGATGATTTTTGAACTAAAACATAAAATAGTTCTTGCGTTGAACAAGCTCGCCGATCGTGATACTCACCAAATAGGGGTGGATGAACTTGATAAGACAGCACAGAATTTAACCCCTGATGGAATTTCCCCGTATCTTTCTTGTATATTGGACACTGATTCTGAGCAAAAAAGTTCCGTACGGAAGGAATGTATACGGCTCATGGGTACGATGGCAAGATTTCATGAGCAGCTCATTGTACCACATCTTCCTAAGATGGTTGCCAGCATTGTTAAGAGGCTCAGAGATCCAGACTCTATTGTTAGGGATGCATGTGTGGAAACAGTAGGTGTTTTGGCTTCGAAATTGATTAATCATAACGGTGAAAGTTACAAGGTATTTGTTGTATTAGTGAGGCCTCTTTTTGAAGCTCTAGGGGAGCAAAATAAGCAGGTGCAGTCAGGTTCTGCTTTTTGTCTGGCAAGGATAATTGACAATACACATGATCCCCCGGTTTTAGTTTTGCAGAGGATGCTGACTAGGACAGTAAAATTGCTAAAAAATCCACATTTTATGGCAAAACCGGCAATGGTTGAGTTGAACAGAAGTATTATCCAGGTTAGTTTTACCAGGAGAATAAGTGTTTTGCTCACTGTAGGGTGAATAGCTCCTCATGTTTTTGGTGTCACGATTTCTCTTCTTCTATTATAATCAAATATGGCATTTTAAGTCAATGATCAATTGATGCCTGAGGCAACATACGCCGTGGAGGCCATAGAGTTGTCTTTTGCCATATGTTCTGTTCAATTCTGCACTATTTCGAATCTTATAGTCCTTTTCTCTAGTGATTTGCAAATAAGAAAGGCAACGATGAAGACTTTCAACTCAAATCACAGCTTGATCATCGTTACAATAGCAATGAAAATGATAGTGGAGTATAGGGGTATATATTAAGATGATAAAAATTACTTGTTTCCTGTTACTTGTTGTCTTGTACATCTGTGTGCTAATGCAAGTATAGTTAATGCTTTTTGGATTAATAGTGGCCTACTGGAAGCCTCTTCTCTGCATCATTTTAGCGCACGTAATCTTGGAGGTGAAAATATTATGCTTTTGTCAACGTAGGATAAGCAACCTCTGTATGAGACTTAAGTAGTCACTTTGGCATTATATTTTCATTGAATTCAATAGTATTAATATCTTGATCGCCCATGTTCTAAGATACAGGAGTATCATCAAAGACTTCTTTCAATATGAGGATGATTTTACTTTAATCTAATTGATTTTGGTGGCATCTGTTCTTGACAGACTAGGAGCTGAGTTAAGCTTGTTAACATAGCTGACAACTGATCTTTCTTTGTCTCTATCTCTGGCTAAATTATTGCTTGAGAAGGGCATTAGTTTATTGTTCCTGAAATTGACAGTTTTACTTTTAAGCAGTTAATGATTGCATCCAATGAATGAATGCATGATGACAGTTGACAAGTGATGTTTCGTTGCTTTTACACCTGCATGTTTATCAGGCTGGGGGCGCTTCAACAGAAAATATTCTGTCCACTGCTATTTCTAGCATCCAAGAGGCCCTGAAGGATAGGGACTGGACAACACGCAAAGCAGCTTCAGTAGCACTAGGAGAAATTGGTTTTACTGGGGGTTCCTTCTTGAAATGTTTGAGGGCTTCTTGTGTTAATTCTCTCGAGTCATGTCGGTTTGACAAGGTAATCTCATTCAAGTATTTATATTCATTTATGAAATGCATTTTTGTTTTGGATATTATTAGATTATTCTGTAATTGTCCATAGGTTAAACCAGTTAGAGACGCGGTTTTGCAAGCCTTAAAGTACTGGAGAAGTCTTCCAGGCCCCAATACTCCGGAGCCTTCTGAGACAGGATCCTCCCTAAAAGGTCTAGTGATGCTGTTCATTTTGTCGTTTAAGATAAATTTTGCAGCGAATGAGAAAGCTTTATATGTTGCTGACCTGCTGTACGAAGTACAGTAGCAGAATCTAGTTCTTGTCGTAATAAAGTGCATAAACTAAACCGCTTTTCTAGCTCAGTTGCTTGATGTAAGGGGTGTTATTGTCGGCAAAATGTATCGTCAGAATGCAGAAGTTTTTAGAAGACATAATTATCCATAGTGTGAAGCAGTTGTCTCGTCAAATTTAAACTTAATACCTCTTATTCTTTTTGTATTCTATTTTGGTTAGTCTTTCATCGCCCTTCAATCACCAGTATTCAAAAATTGAATGTTAGATCATGTGTGATCAAGATTCAGCTGTAAATCTGGAATATGGTGATCTTAAAATGGTTGCCATCATTATGATCGTCTTCTTTCCGGTCTATTTTAACCCTTTCTTTATTCCTAGTGCTTTCACCATTAAATTTGGCCAAATTAATTGGATGAGTTTCTCTTTATGGCTTTTGAGATGACCTTCCATGGCGATCAGCATCAGTGGTTTAATTGTATATATGAGTGGTAGTGCATTAATTCTGAGAACTGCTAAGTGCCTGTGTGAAGTTTTCACTGTGCATGAGTTGCTTCTGTATATAGAACTTTTGTAAGAAGCTTATTTGAGAAAAATGGTATTTTGTGAGTTTCTGCTTCTAATGTCCACTTTTAGCAAGGCACTTTAAATACCTACTTCTCCACACACCCAAACAAAAAAAAATTGCCACCGAAATTGACTGGGTAAACACTATCAAAAATAGCATAAAGTTATTTATTTATTTATTTTAAATCAGTTTTAATGTGTGCAACCCAAACAGGGTTACAAGTTGGTCCGTTTGTTTTCTTTTTGTTTTTTTTTGGTGGGGGGGGGGGGGGGGGGGGAAGAACAGAAAAGTAGGGATATCTCTCCCTTTTGGTACCTTTGCTGTGAAGAAAAAATTGTTGGCTTCCTTCTTGCTTCATAAAAGTTGATTGTGGTTCTTGAGTCACGCTAATGTTACAATAATAAAATGAATTCACTTCCAAACTCATGTTAACATCTACTATTTGGTGCCTAGGTGAAGCATAGCTGTCTTTGTCATTATGAAATGAAGAAACGGAAAAATCAGTTGAAATCTTAATTGGGAAAATGAATTCATAAAAGTTTTACCCTCTTTTCTCAAGGAAATTTATGCTGTCATTTTTTCTTTTCTAGGTTATTGGAATGTGAGCTAGTGGGAGAGCTCTCATTCTTTCATGCAGAATTAACACTAACCTGTTGGTGAATAGTTAATTTCGCAGGAAGAAATGGTCATGAATTATCGGCTGGAACAGATTATTCCCCCCAAGCATATCTGTTTCCCAATTTATATGACGAACATTCCTGATTACTCTGTTTTAAAGTGCTAATTTTATCCCATCCTTTTGTCTTGACACTTGAAAAATGGAACATGGCTGATTGATCAAATTTGTCCATCATTCCTCGTTTTCCTTTTGAATATCTTCTCAGATCAGTCAATGTCTTAAACATCTGGGTTGAGCGGGTTCCACCATTGCATCTGTCGAACTACTTCAGTGTACACAACCATTTACAGTCTTTGGTCAGAATTTGTACGATTTGACCAAGGGTTAAATTTCCTGTTTTGCACGACTAGTAATTAATTTCTGATCTGCTTGGTAGGTGCCTACATCACCAGAAGTGACCAAAATTTATCATGACGATATAAGAATTCGTTACCAACATCAGCTTTTGTCTGCTTTTGAGATGTGACTACGTAGTATTTATTCACATCCACTGGAATCATGATAATGACTAGAGACTTATAATTCTAACATTTTATAATTTTCCCCTATGCTTCATCATTCTTCTAATAAGTGTATACAAAAAATTTTGCTTTGGTTGACTAATTTTCTTATCGCCAACATGTATTCCACAATTCTTGGTTGGGTATGCACTTTGGTGAACTCTATTACACGGGGTTGTTAGCAAGCAACAGTTTTGGGATACTGAATTTATTTTGATCAGCTGAAGAAAAAATCATAAATTATGTGTAAGATACCTTATATGGTAGGCTAGAATAGTTTTCAGGCAGTTACTTTCTAAGATATTATCTCTTCCCCAATTTTCAAATGCATTTTCCAAAGAATTTTTTTTTTTTTTTTTATAGGAGCAAGATTTACACATGATTTCCAAATTCTTGGAACTATGATGCACCCCGTTGATTGCCATCCTTTTATTCATTGGCATGCTTTCTATTTCTCCTTATCTACATTGTCATCTTCTACTTAAGTTGTCCGCAGAAAATTTCTACAGAGGTGACTCTGATGGTACATTGTCATTATCCACTTATGTTGTGCACAGAAAATATCTACAGAAGTGACTCTGCAGATCTTGTTAGTACTACTGAATCTGGACAGAGAGATGTTAGGCACCAGAAAGTTGCTATAAAAACAACTTCAGGCAGGACTCCTTTGTCTGTTAGAAAAGCATGTCCAAATTACATTGGAAACACTTACAATCCCAAACCAGAAGATTGGCATTTTGAAATTGCAGTGCCCAGAAACTGTGATGTAGCGGAGTTCCAGAACGAAGAGTCTGTGAGTAGCTCTGTCACTAAGCCATTAGAAGGAATGAGCACTGATGTTTCAAGCATGAAGGACGTTGCATACGAATATGTGCCAATGGATGACAGACAGGAGTGCCTTTCTGTCTCTAATCTTGCCACTGATAACTTTGAGAATAAGCTTTTAACTGTTTCTCATGACTGTTTCATAAATAGTGGATTGCTGAAGCCAATTGGAAGGAGCCAACACTCTGCTGGTGAAGGTATGAGTTGTGATGAACATATATACTCCATAAAAATGCAGAATCATAGAAATTCTGATTCTACAGTCACAGAACCAGAGCCAACTTCCCAAACTACGCACGAGTGTTGTGCACTAATTGCAAATGAAATGGTTTGTATCCGTAAACAACTTTCAGATATTGAAAATAAGCAAGCAAACCTGATGCATCAACTACAGGTATATCTTACCCGTCATTCTGATGATCATTTGTCTACATGCAGTGATTTCTTAAACACCGGCATCCCAGTTTTCTTTACAAGCTTGGTAAAACTTGAAGTGCTATCTATGACAGTTGTTAGCTTCCTATGATATATTTACCTACTAATAACAAAGCCAACTTGGTAGAAGAAACTCAAGAAAGTGAACATCTGTGTACTACTTTATCCTGAGCAAGAAAACAAAGATTATGTGAACTTGGTAATTTTTAACACGTGCAGACACAGATGTTGCTGCACTGAACTTGAATATTTCTTGTTATGCATCACATAGTACATTGTATACCTTTCACATAGTGTGCTTCCAATTCTGTTGCAGGATTTTACAACTGGCATAACAGATACCCTCTCGACAATTCAGTTCAGGGTGGCAGGTTTAGAGCATGTACTTGATAGATTAACTCAAGATGTAATACATGGAGGAAGATATTCTTTTTCAGACGATTCCAAGTTCGTGAGGCAGAGCCAAAGAGTGGCTTCTCCCAGGTTCTCCATATGCACTCCAAGGCCATCTGTAGATATTAACAACAGGAAGCCAACCTTGTTAGTTAAAAATTCTCAAAGTTGGGAGGAAAAGGCATTTGTAGGGAGCCGCTTGAGGAATCCTGCTGGAAAGAATGTTGATATGTGGACCAATTCTAAGGTAAAGATAGCTAGAAATTTTACAGAGAAGGATATCCTGAACTGCTCAGGGAAGGATAAACAACACATGGGTCTTGCTAAAATGAGAAAGAATGAGGGCGTCTCTTCCTCTGCTACTAGAGCCAATGCTAGAAATGGTTGTTCAGAGAGTAATATTAACTGGAAACAAGTGAGAGGTCTTCTGTATGAAGGGGAACTTGAATCAGCATATATGGAAGCTCTGTGTTGTGGTGATGAACTTGTTCTAGTTGAGCTTCTGAATAAAACTGGCCCAGTTCTAGAAAGTTTATCCCCTAAGACTTCTGATAATCTTCTTAGTATTTTACCATCATATATCCTCGAAGGAAGATTTTTAAATACCATAATGACCTGGTTGCAGCAGGCAAGTCCACTTACTCTTACTGATTATAGCATGCTTACTTATTGATATTTATTTTAAATTTGATATTCCTCTTACTTGTCTCCTTTGCTTGGCAATACTGAAACTCTGCAAGAAGATTGTCACACCTGAAGCTGAAGCAAACAAGCAAGCCCACCAGAACAGGGCAAATTTATTTATGGACAGGCCCAGCCCAATAATTGGTTGAGAAGGAAGAAAGTAATCAAACATCCAAGCAGGCCTTCTCTTGTTGCTCTGTTCTGGTCTCCTCCTCCAACTGGGCTTGCTTGTTTGCTTCAGCTTCAGGTGTGACAAAGTTATTCAATGGTGTAAGAACCTGGGCTTGTTGAATTGATGTCATCGTCCTTGTCTTTTATCCACCTGAATGTGTAAATAGCTATATAGTAATGAACAAGTATGGCCAAGAATCATCTATCAAATAATGTGAGAAACTTTAAAACATGAAAAGTTGTCACTTAATGTAATGGCTTACTCAAATAGAAATCCTGTAGCTATTGAAACCAGTGTAATGAAGTGGAGCAGCTAAAAATGGCGAACAACTGGCCCATATGAAATGCCCTCACTTCAGTTGATTTTCCTGCAATGGGAGAAGGAAGTGGAAAATTTTGTTTACTATCTATTATATTTTTATAATTATTATTTAATAGTATTTATTTTATTATTATTTTTTAAAGTAACGAGATAAAAGTAATTTTCTATTTATAAAATTACAATTTTGCAAATGAGTTTATTATTATTATTTTTTCCCAAATGTCTTATACGTTGCATGGATCTTTAAGGCTTATGAAAGGATGTAATGTGGTGCAACTTAAACAGGACAGCTAAAGAAGCCTGGCATTTGTTATTGAATCGTTTTTTATGCATGCTATATGTACTGTAGGATGTGTTGGTGGGAAGGAAGAGTTTATAAATTGATAAAAAGAAAAAAAAAGGGAAATGACCAAGTAGCCATTTCACCTGTTGTCCATTCTTAAGTTTATAATGATGCAAGACCATGGTATAATAATAATCCTTGACATATTTTCTATATCCCTTCGTTTTCCTCATTTACTTTACCAATAGTTAGCTAACAAGATAGGTGCATGTCGTTATGAAACTATACCAAGCGTTTATGTTGTAATACAAATGAAGCTGAGGAATATATTTTATTTCAAGGTAGTTTCTCTTATTTTAGGTTGTTGATTTGAGTACTATCCATGGACCAAACTACCTTGTTCTGTCTACGAAGACCCGGCAACAACTTTTATCTGCAGTTCAGGAGGCAGTGAACCAGGAAATATTCAGCCCTGAAGAAAGACGATCCGCTGCCCAGTTAGCCACGATATTGCATCATATATGGGATAAGGATACTTAAAGCTAATATTATTCGTGTGCTTGTAACACCATCCATTACTCATGTATGTTTCTTTTTTTTCTTTGGGATTCCAATTTAATTTCAGGTTGTAATTGAAAATACAGTTGCACTCGTATACATTCACCTCCATGTTAGTGAATGAAAAATTCACTTCTGGTGGTTCTGCAATTAATTTCTTCTGCTGATTGTGGTATATATGGAAAGATGGTGTCGTCTTTGTACTGTCTATGGCAATTTTTGTAAATCTTGATTGTATTGTTATTTTTAATGCTCTGAGGTTGTAGATGTAGCATTTGTGTGGACATAGCCTCCAAACCCTCGAACATTGGCTTCTAAGAAAGGTTGGTTGGTATTTCATTGCAGGGGAAATGTATTTTTTGATCCTTAACAAATATTTTTTATAACTGTTTGGTTCTTAAATTTAAAAAATACACAATTTAGCTTTAGAAAATTTTTAGACTTAGAATCTCTAGAGTATGTAACATTTGTTTGTTTTTGATTGACGTCGGATTAAAAACAATGAGTAAAAAGGTTTTAGGAATTCAACCTTGTATCTCTAAAATTCAAAATCAAATTTTCAGAAACTAAAAAGCACATTCTGTTCTTTTTGAATTTTATCAAGTTCTTTGCATAGAGCTCGAAGTTTAATTAATAGGACTTGTCCCTGTATAACATTTTCTAGTAATTCTAATACATTTTTATATCACGCCATGTGCGAAACGATCTCATTCGCATTAGTTATGATTAGCCTTGCCCTGGCTTGCTTGTTTATCAACTGTAAATCATGTAGTATTTGTTTGCAGGATTATATATCCAGTTGAATATTTTTTAACTGAAATTGTTTTCATGTAGGAAAATGCTTGATACATCATAACAGTTAACAAGAATGGATTCTTTTATTTTTTGGCGCTAATATAATGTTATTATGTAAGAGAGAGATGGATACAATACCTTGTTCAACACTAAGAGAATAGGAGTATATGAAATTTATATCTCTTAAGTCTATTTTTTTTCCAAATACGATATCATGCTTGTAATTAAAAATGAGGGGATTCAGAGTTGATACATGGGGTTAGCGGGTTCTAGATGGAAATATTGTTATATGTTGGGCAGCGACAAAATAATAATCTTAGCGACATTGGTTGTTTTAGAGCAGCATTCAGTATAAGGGGTTGTGTGGAAGTCAATCCTGTTCTGTAGCATAACGTCAGCTTTGAAAACAAGCTATTAGCCAATGATGTTTATAGGATGGTCTCCGGTTTTTTGTTTTTAATTAAAAAAAAACTTTTCAATGTTTTGTATTTCAGAACCGGAAAAAGAATAATTTGAGTTGTTTATGCTCTTTCTTTTTTATGGGTATTTTTATTTTCATTCCACATTTTATAATAATGTTTCACAAATTATCTCATGATTTAAATGTTAGTATTTAACAGGGGTGTCATGGGTTGCGTTGAGTTGAAGTTATTTTTTTGACTTCATGTTTATAGATTAACTTGTAGGTTGAAATTTTAATCTAATCTGTTTAGAAATTTTTAATATATATATATATATATATATTAAATTTAATACTTTTTTTTTAAGTATGTGAATATAAAATGAGTTTAATCTTTTTATTTAAAACCAAGTTAGTTGTGGATAAAGCTTGTAGTAGAATTAGGAAACTTGGGTTTGATGAATGTTATGGTCTAAATGCTTGTAATAGGGAGTGGTTTGATGGTTGCATAGAATGGATCATTATCATGTACTTTTCTGGACTTTAGTCCTAACTGGTGCCATTTATGTATTGGCCACTCTCAAGGTGGTGTTTTTTTATGTATCTTGTATCTATGGCAGTTCCAAAGTCCATTTCTGGCATGTTGTATCGGAATGGATCAAGATCTAGGCAGTACAAATAGAACAATTGGGGCTCTCGATAGGCGATTTCAATCAATGTGGATCGAGGCTTAATAAACATGGACTACTGAAGAGTTTTTCGGGTATGAAGGGCTTTAGTGTAGACATGGATGCATCAGGCTTGTTGGGAGTAACCCTCAATGGACAATGGTACACATGGTTAAACAATAGAATGGGTGCAGATCTAACTTGGGCATGTCTTGACAAGCTTTTTGCAGCAGTTAGAGGTGGTCCAGCTTTCTAGATTCTTCGTTAAATGTACTCCTTGTAGCAGCATTAGATCACTCACCTCTCATTTTTTTCTAAAACCAGGGCAACTCCCTTAAGAAAAAGGCCCAAAAGATTTGAAAATTTTTGGTTTAATGTCTCCGAACGTGACTCCTTGATAACACAAGCATGGAAGCAAAATTGTAGGGGACTATTAACTTTTCAAATCCAATAGAAAATATGGTTGACTATAATAAGTTTGTGTCAATGGAATAAGGTGGCAATAGGCAATCTTTTGGAAAGAATTAAAAATTTAGAAATGGAATTAGGGGCTATTCAGGGTGATGAGGACCTATTTTCCAATTCTTCCATGGAAAAAAGTAAAAGAAAGGAATTGGAGTTCTTTTATGAATATCAAGATAGTATGTGGGCCCAGAAGGCTAGATAGACCTGGATGGTATAAGGAGATCATATTACCAAATATTGTGACACTTTAGTTAGAGTCACACCCTAGTCAAAAAGAGAGGGGCTTAGAATCAAATTCTTTGCCTCAAAAGACTAATGGTGATGTGAATGGATAGATGACTTGAATAATATTGAGGCAATGGCATCTTGCTATTTCTTCAATATATACTCCAATAGAGATGACAAATCCTTTGATAAAATTTTTGCATGCCTTCATAATATCAACATTCCTACTCTAACTATGGAACAGTGTGATTCTCTGCTCAAAGCTTTTATAGAAAAGGAGATTAAAGATGCATTTTTCAACTTGCCACAAGATAGTACACCTGGACTAGACGGGTTCCATGTGAGATTTTTTCAAAAATATTAGAGTCTAATGAAAAATAATATTATCACCATGGTTCACATGTTTAGAGATAGAAGTTACATTTTGAAAGATTTCAATATGACTTTCATTGTCTTGATTCCTGAAGGCAACAGTAGGTGCACTTTCACAAATTTCAGGCCACTGAACTTGTACAATGTTGTCTATAACATCATTTTAAAACTCTTTTGCACGAAGAATGTGCTTGATCTAATTATTGCCCTTAATCAATGTGCCTTTTTAAAGTACCATCAAACATAAGATTCAAGAGTAGTAGAGCTTGGAGTTTAAGATAGATTTCAGGCACTAGATTTCGATGCAATAGAAACACAATGAAGGTTTAATGGTTTGATAATAGAGTTAATGGAACTCATATAAGGTCTTTGAGCTCAAACTTGAAGGAAAGAACCTTATCACTCATAGCTATTAGCCATATGCGAACTTCATTCAAATATTTGAACATTCTCTTTTTTAAACTCATCTTCAAATAAGTTTTAGGACCATATGCAAGTTGATGACTTTAGCATTGTAGAAAGCTTTCAAATGCAACCTAAGAGCGAGATTGAAGTTGAAGCTATCATAACAACTTTAGATGAACCTAGTGCAGTCATGTTTCACCAACTTCCTTTAAATGATCTTTCACTTTTCCCCATTTAAACCTTAATGGAGCCCCTTGATTTTGACTTTAATAGTTATGAACTAGTATCATGCTTTTTTAACTCTTTTAAGAATACTTCCCCATTTAAGTCTGACTAGGGTATTTGCTTAATGAATGACATTGTGGCCAATGTCAACAAATAGACTAACTTAATCTTTGAACCTTTTGAATAACCCATAGGCACTATATCTCCACCAACTATAACTATCACAGTGGCTTTTAAGCCACAACAAGTAATTGAGTCTTATTCTTCTAACAATTGGGAAGATTTTAGACTTAATCATTTTCATGCTAAATGAGGTCCCCTCTATTCCTTTAGATCTGTTAGAGGATCTTTTAATGCCAAAAGAGACAAATCCATTTAGTGAATTTCTAAATGTATTTGTGAACTAAAATTAAGAGCTTTAGAGGATATTTCAATAGTTAAATGAACTAATAGTTAAGGGAATTGAGGAATGGCTTAGGTGGTGGTTCACATAGGATTGAGTTCCACAATGGAAGGAGAGCACCAAGTTTATCATCTTGGCTTTGCTTAGTATCTAGGATACTAGAAATAAGGTGGTATATTAAGGCTAAAAACTTATCCTAGGTTCCCTTCTTAGAAGCTTGGTTGAAAGATTATAGATAAACTCCTTGGCATGGCAAGCTAATAGTTAATAACAGAAAAGGGCAATCCAGATGATCGATGACAAGATAACTATAGTGCTATAATAAGTTGACTTAAGGTGAAAAAAAAGCAAGGGAGGATGGAAGTCAACATAGCAATTCTTCTTAATGGTTTTCTAGTACACCATATCAACCATAACTATCATAGGCTAATGAATAGGAAAGTGGCCTAGAATAAAGCCATTAGAGACATCATCTGTTGGCTCACTCAATTGGATGGAGGCAGTATAGTCAAAGAATATGAACTTCAAGCCCTAATTATGGGTAATGATCAATTATTTGGCATTGACACTCGCCAAGCAAGAAGAAGTGGATGCCTTCCAATTCAATATTGGTCTATTAACATAGAAGTTCAAATCCTTTTGCTTAGCTGTATTGGAATATAAGGATTGGTAGAAGTAAAAATCTTTATTATTATCCTTATAAATAATAGTAATTCCAATCTATAATATCTATTTGTAATTAAGTTCTAATGCTATTAAAAAAAGTTTTGATAGCATCCTAAGGATTCAAAATTGTGAGTATAAGGATAATTTAATCTAACTTTCAAAGTTAACACAAAATATTTTTAGTTTTGTATAAAGCCTTAAGACACTTATTTAGATCAACAAAAAAGAAGTCAACTAAGTAAAATAGCATCTAACATGGTAGACACACTTGCCCAAGACGCATTGAAGGGCATTTTATCCATTTTACCCACATTTTGCCCTGGACAACTTCCATCTTCCTCTTCACCATTTTCACACCTTCGACCTTCCACCATTTCCATCTAGGTTGCTTTCAATTGTTTAACCTTCATATGGTACAGTTTGGACATAATGAGAGACTGAAATATTTTGAGAATAGCCATGATGTCTATAATGTGTTGTACCTAGGTTTTATTCCACTAAAATACCTTTCTTTTTTTGCATTCTCCATAAGAGCCAAGAAAAACTCCCTTTGCCTTAATCCAATTTCTACACAACCCACCTGGCAAATCTGCATTATTAATTATTATTATTATTATTATACAAACTTCTTTCTTTCAATTATAACTTTTAGTAAACCAATGAACAAAATATTAATTGGAAACTTGAAAATAATGTCAGACATTGCTGAGTTTGAGGAAATTCATAATTTCTAATTGAATCAAGTCTTTGAATCTCCTTAAATTAATATTCATCAATTTTCATTCCTTTGGCTTGTCACACTCAAACATAGGCTTAAACCTTAAACATGCAAAAATATGTAAGCAATCCCTAAATTAAATTCATTCTTTACTAAAAATTAGTCTACAGTCTCCAAAGTTCTTATTATTCTACCTAATATTCAATATTGAAAACTATTTACAAGAATAACATATAAATAAAATTTCAAAATTTTTAAAGTAAAACTTCACTAAATCTCTTTAATTAATCATTCATAACTTGCTTGATACAATCACATTATTAACAACAATGCAAAAATATAACTTCAACATCAAATCAATACCAAAAATTTTTCTACTTATTTATAATATCTTAGTTCATTTATTCCTTCAAAAATTTCTTTATTTAATTTGCTTACTGAATTTTAAATTTTTTAAGAAAGTTATGAAATTAACTATTACAAATTATGAATTTTTTTAAATTCTTTTCAAAAATAAATTCCTGAATTTAAAATTGTCTAAATTTTGTTTGAATTTAAATATTTCAAAATTTCCTAGTCATTGAATCAAATTTTAAGTTTAATTATTAAAATTGTAATATATCTTTTTAATTTTTTATTTCAGTTGAGATCATGACATAGAATCAGAAGGAACCCATAAAGCGAGAATATGATTTTTATTAAGGATATAAGAGCGGTAGAGAGAGAGGATTTGAAGTAAGATCAAGTTCTATATCTTCTTCTGGCTACGAGGATGTTTCTATTTATGTTATTCTAAAACAGCAAACTAATAATAAAACTCAAATCAAGTGGTGTAGTAGAATAGTAAAAATTACCTAATTAAAGTGTCTTATTGTGTAAAGCCATTATAAGTTGAAATTGTTGTTATAGGTTTAAGTTAAAATCATAAAAGTTACCTGATCAAAGTGTCAAACTGATATAAGTTGTGCTCTTTAAGTAAGTTGTTGTTATGGTAATATACTGTATGAAACTTGTTGATGTATAGTTATAGGTTTTTGTCAAGGCTTTGGTGAAATGGATTGGAATGTTTTGGATATGTGAAAATCATATGTTCGTAAAACTCTTATAATTTTATTTAAACAAATTTTTGTATTTATTTATAATTTTTGTATTTACTGTTGACTTTAAAATTTTCTATTAAAAAAATCTGAATTAAATATTTTAATTTTAATTTTTCTTAATTATTATAAAAAATCATCTAGGGAATGATTAAAATTTATAATCTTCCATTTTGATTGATTCCTAACAATTTCGAATTTATTTACTTTAATAAAATACTGAATTTAAAATTTTATAAAAAATTCAAAATTTTTCATGGTATAAGTTATTTAAATAAATTTAAAATTTAAAATTAATATTCTATTTAGATCACCAATTTTTTTGAACAAGTATTGAATTTATTTATAAATTTTATAATATAATTTATAATATAATTTTTTTGAACAAATATAATTTATTTATTATCTAAATTATTTCAACCAATTTTTAAATTTATAATAATTTTATTTTTATTTCATAATTTTTTTAATTTCTTCACTTAAAAAAATTACAGAATTTAAATTTTTCAAAGAAAATTGTGAATTTGAAATTTCCAAAATTATTTTAATTATTATATATATATATATATAATAATAATAATTTTATACCTACTCATTAAAGACAATTATTTGAATTTTTTTCAACAAATTTCAATATCTAGCAATATCAAATGTTTTGAAGACTATAAAATTACTTAACAGAAAATCAATATAAGTCAAAGAAATTTATTTAACATAAAATGTCAAATAGAATGGCAAAAAAATTTTCAGAGTCAATATTACATAACATTAAACATTATATTTTAAGACTATAAAATCTCAAATTTTTAATATCAATTTTAGCCAAAATAAAAATATTTAGTATGATGCCACAATACTCACAATATTGTCTTAAAAAAGACATCATGCCACAATAGCATAAAAAACAAATCATCTCCTCATAACATGTTATTTTTATGCATCCAGTATTCTTTCTTTGAAAAAGAATATACATACATGTATCCTAAATTTAAAATATCATTTGCAGTATATATATATATATATATATATATATATATATATATATATATATATGGAGGGACCAAATGCTCTTAACAAATCTAACCCTAAACTTGGGACCACACTGTTTGTTTGTTGGTGGGAGACATACAGGTAGAAAAGCATAACAAAGAAGCATTGGAGCTGAAGAAGAATTAATTGGTGGGGGTGGCAAGGAAATGCAGCCTTCACGAGAGGACTAGCAGAAAAATCCGGGCTAGCTAGAATATTCTGCCAGTGAAACAATGCCACGTGGAAAGTGTAATTTGAATAGGCAAATGGTAAACAACTACATGGCACGTCTTATCCCATCTTTGATTGTTGCCATTGGCATGTAAAGGTTTGATCCTGACATGTTTGATTCGTCATAGCTTGTGACGAATTACTAAATTAAAAAAAAAAAAATTACAAACACCATGTGTAATGGGACTAGGCGGTGGAATATTTAAGGAAATAATTTTGGCCGTGGAATTTTTGGAGATTCTATTCTTTTGGTTGGGTCAAAAAGCCAAGAAAGTAATGATCTTACAATGCAAAATCATTATGTGCTACTCATATGAAAATGGTGGGAGGTTGAAGTTGAGAAAACAACAAAGCGGAAGATAGAAATAGTATGGGTCAAGTGCGATTGCCACGTTGAATACATTTTATTGAGTTCATTTCTTTTTGCTAGACAAGTATTATTAAGGTTTTGAATGAAAACGTACTCAAAATTATGTTATACGAAATTAAAAGTCTGAGAGAATCTTTGATCAATTTTTAAAATTGAAGAGAATAAATTGCACATCGAAGAATTCTATGCATTTTGGGCATTAAAAAATATTTAGCTATGTAATTGTTACACAGGAAAGAACATGTCAAACATCAATTGGATCGACTTGTTAACGTTCTATTAACGTTTCAACTTCAACGTCAAGAAGCTGATTTCTCTTAAGGCGCAAAATCCGGTGGACTACATAAATCATAATCATTTAAAGGCTCACTCTGCTTTTTCTATTCTTTCTTTGTCAGTACAAACTTCGCTTTTAATTCGTTCTTTTCTCCTCTGTTGGAGTGCCACTGGCGCCCTTTGGAACCTCATAAATGGTTATACTGCTACTGCCACTCTGAAGCATTTGCTCTTCCTCGTTTTCTTCCTTCGACTGATAATTTTCAAGAACTTCAACAACCTGACTCATCAAGGGCCTGCCTTTCGGGTTTTGGCAAAGGCATTGGTATGCCAGATGGGCCACCTTTATTGCAGTTCTAGTAGAATATTGCCCTTCCATTCTAGGGTCCAAGATTTTCAGGAGCTTTTTATTATGATTCAACAGTGGGCGTGCCCACTCAACCAAGTTGTGTTCTCGACTGGGCCTGCTCTTGTCTAATGCTCTCCTTCCAATAAGCATCTCAAGAAGCACAACCCCGAAACCATACACATCACTTCGAGCTGTCAAATGCCCTGTTCAGATTAGCAAATAGCTTAGTTCACACATCCAATCAACCTATTAATCTATGAGTCTATTACAATGATGAGCATATTGGTTATTGGCTAAAGATCATATCAGTATATCACTTGAAAAGTATAAGCTGCCAACTAAAGATAAAAACATACTTTCTCCGTATTTCCCAATGTTATGAAAACCAGTCAGGTCTGTGGTCAGAAACTTTGGGACCACAACTAGGAAGCTTTTGTTTTTCACCGTTTTTTCTAGAGAAATTTATTAATATGAGGAAGTAAAGGAACTACAACAGCAGAAAATATTCTATGACATTATGAAAAAGAAACAGCTTATAATGTTAACAAAACCATTTAGCACGTCAAAATTCAGATACCTGTTTTTCTACACTAATGATACTGACATTGAAAAAATTCAGAGGATTGCCATTTCATGCTTCTCCGTTTATTAATGCAACGCATGTAGTGTTTTATTTCTGACAACAAGAGAAGAAAAAGGCTAGCAATTGCCTTAAAGAGTTCCTCATGTTTCGGAAACTTTGGAAAATGAAGTGATAAACAATTCAGCACAGATTAGTTAGAATGGTTACCAGTCATCACATATTCAGGAGCAGCATATCCATATGTGCCCATTACTCGGGTTGAAACATGGGTTTGGTCCCCCATTGGCCCGTCCTTTGCTAGACCAAAGTCTGACAGCTTTGCATTGAAATCCTGTATATTTATACCTCAATGACTTATTTAAAGAAAAAAAAAAAAAAACTGTAGGGAGCTCAAATTTCTAATAACAGCATGCAAGTTAACATTAAGAAAAAAACAAGTGATGGCTCGTGCTTCTATCCTGAGTCTTTAAAAATTAAACTATGGAGTTGGAGGACTTATATTAGGATTGACAGTCCTTCTTTCATAAATGAAAAGACATTCCTCCCAGGGAAGAAAGTAGAGAAATTCAGCAGCAGAAGATCAGAGATTGTTCAAAACGAAACAAGAAAGAACACATGCAAGACAAAAGGATTTACAATTTAGACATCAATTAACCAAAGCACGCCAATCTCTCTGAATAATGCATTAGTTGAGAACCAGTAAAATGCCCAAATGTCACTTTATCCCTAGTCTTTTGAATCATTCAATGTCAAATGAGTCAAATTAAATAATCAGGAGTAATACTTCTAGAAGCTGAAAATGGAGTTTAAATAAAAGCTGAAGAATTCAGCTTAAGAAACCTATCATTCTTGGCTTCTTACCTATAAATATTTTTCTATTTAACAAAAATAGTACATTCTTCCAAAAATAAATCAGCCCTTCCAAACAGTATAAAAACTAGAAGACAACAAACCCCATCTAGCAAGATATTTGACGTCTTGAAGTCACGATATATGATAGGTCTTTCTGCACCATGAAGAAAAGCAAGCCCTTTTGCAGCATGTAAAGCAATCTTCATTCTTTTTGACCAGGTCAATGTTGAACCCACTCCTATCACCAATAAGCAATAGGGTGATTAGGACTCAGCTGTAGGGGCACTTTTCCCACAAAATCTTGCATATATTGCATTGATCTACGTAATGTGCTTAAGCTCTTAAAGTATAAGAACTGTGAGAATCATTGTCTCAAAAAAAATAGGATATTAATGACATGAGTTGATAGCAGAAATGGATCCTTTATTGGACATTTAGCAAATTAGAGGGCATTTAAGACTGGACCAATCTTTTTTGACATCTAGTTTGGGAAGATTCATGTTAAGGGTCATAACCGTCCCTTGAATGTGCTCCTATTTTATTTGTAAGAGACAACAGTATTATAAAATTGTCAAGGAAAAGTGATTAGTTGAATTGACTAGGGCAGAATGTAATAAAAATTGAACTAAGTTTCCTCATTGATACTCTTTGATGAATAGAAAAGTTATAGATGCCAATAGCCTTGAGCCAGTGACTAAGCACCATCAGATTCATGCAGAAGTTCTTGGCATCGAAACATAGAATAACTAAATAGGTGTTAAATAGTTTGGGGCATATTGGTCCCGGCCAAACAAAATAATTTCAGACAGCCACCTCAATAAGAGGAAGGGAGAGAGGAGGGTGGAAAGAATAGATGGTGACTGACACAATTTTGAAGCTTAAATGGCTGCCCACTTCATAGTCTTGCGGTGTCCAAGTGAAAAGGATTAACGTAATTGAGCCAGTCATTTTAGATAAATAAGTGAAGCAATAACTAGATAAAACAACCTTCCTGATATATTACAAATGATGTGTTAATTGCTATGTAAAAAAATAATATTCATATGTAACCCAATTCTGTTTTAAAAATCAGATACAATTTAATTACATCAGAAGCTTACTCCGAAAAAGATGTTTTTCCAAGCTCCCACTTGCCATGTATTCATAGACCAATAACCGGTGCTCATCCTCACAGCAGTATCCAATGAGCTTCACAAGATTTGGGTGACTGAATTGACCTAAATAATTAACTTCAGCCTGCAAAACGTACATGTAGTAAATATATGCCACTGTGGCAGCAAAATTGGCTTGTCTGATATTGCTTACTGCTATTTGTATCAAGTCTTTCTTACCACTCTAACTATCACTGTTAGTGATCCAAACGAGAAAATAAAGTCAAATATCAGGCCCTTACACAAATAACTGCTACATTACTTTTTATTTTCACATTATAGTTCAGAAAAGAATATAGAAATAAACTCTTTATTCTATCCCACTCTTTTTTCTCTACCTGGTCAACATTTTCCTCAAGGATTGTTTGGGAGGATGGGGCGGGATAAAGTTAGGAGGAAAAAAGTACCCAAGCCATTGTCTGGATTGTTAAAAAGTAAATGAGTGGGGTGGATTATGATGGGTTCCCAACCACCCTAATCCACCCCACACAGATTTCCAAACCTCTCCAAATTAGGGGGTTTGAGACCTATTTTTTCATTTACCTTTTATCATATAATTTTTCTTCACTTTCTTTTCCTTTTATACAAGGCTAAAATTGGAAATTTTACCGTTCAGACCCACTCTGACATTATTACCTCTAAACCATGTGGAATTGATTACCATCAAATTTTTCATCAATTTTCTGAACAATGGAGTGGGAATTCTCTCACTTCCAACTCCACTCCATTTCACCCAACTCCATTAATAACCACCCCAAACCACTGTCTTCAAAACGCCCAAACAAGCCCTAAGGTGGCTCAACTATATGTCTGCACAATTAACAGCAGAAAGAATGTTGATCTCCTAGTTATTATGGGGCCTTCTCACAAAAGTGAGAACCCAAATGTTATGTGTACCCTTTCAATTATTATCCTTTTGCAGTGAGTTGACTTGCAGGGCTATCCAAAACAACTTTGCCCACCAAATTCATTCACGTTTAGGTTGCAAGTACGAACCTCTTTCCTTCACTTTTCAATTTAAATTTACTTCCTGTAACCCATAGAAAAGGTAATATTGAAGAAACAGCTTTCATGTAAAGCCTCAATTTAGAAGAGGTGGAAGACAACATAAAGAGAGGGGGACAAAAAGAACTAGAGAGAATAAAGTAAGTTACCAGCCATTCCCTATCACCTTGAAATCCTTCTCTATTTAGCTCTTTAATGGCAACTTGGGTGGTTGTGTAACCTGGCCTCACATTTGCATCTATTACTCCTTTATATACAACTCCAAAACCACCCTCTCCCAGAATTAAGTCTGGTCGAAAGTGCTTGGTGGCCAGCCTCAGCTCCTCATATGTAAATATATCAACATTACTATAGCCTGGACTTTGGCGGAGATCCTTGATATTCATGGGAGCCAACAGAGTGGAGCTTGCGCTTCTATCTCGCACAGCTGTTGAAGCAGCAGATTCATGTCCTACCCCAATTGCAAAGCAAGAATGTGTCAGTATTGATAACATGCAATTAAATCTCTTCTCTCTGGAATGCCTACAAAAAACAACTGCTTTAGACACTAATTACCAGAAGTCTTAAGTTTCTTTTTTTTTTTTTTTTTTGGGTTGATAAGTTGTATAAAGGAGAGTAACTCAAGTATATGTGCTAAAAGAGAGGGAAAAAAAACTCCATGATATGGTGATAAGAAGGAAAAATGTCATAAAAGTTTGCTGTAGAGTCTAAATTGATAATCTTCAACGTGATTCTATAAGGATTCTGGTAACACCATGATCCCAGAGCTTGTATTCTGATTAAGCTTCAATTCAGAAATACAAATCTATTTTTCACACCTCTAATGCTTTGTTTTACTACACTATTTTTATCCTAGAATTTGGTCTCTATCAATTACCTTAATAATTCTTTTAAAAGGTGGCACACTGGAGGCCTGGAGCTACTAGTCCTTGTCATATTTTGGATAAGCAGGTTCTTAAAAATTTGCTTGATTAACCTTCTAATATGAATACTAGTCTTGTTTACAATGTTGAAAAATGGTTTCCCGACCAAGACACCTCTGAGCCTCCTTTGTTATCCCTAGCTGTGTTTACCCAAGTTCCCAAAAATTCCTACTGCACTGCTATAGTTTACTAATGTGCAAAGGTTCTTCTTTTGCTCCTTTCTGTTGCTGGCTATTGAAGCGGAAGAAATGTCATGAGTCTGATGCAACTTGGATTCCTGAGGATGACTTTGAGCCACTTTAGTCAATGGCAATCACCATGGTGGTTTAGGTGTCCCTGCCACAAAATCCCCAAAGAGTAGTGCCATGGGGTCTACTATAGTTGCGGCAACCATGAACAATGATGGGATCAATATTGAAAAATGGTAGGCAGAACAATATTTCTCACATTTATCCTCAAATTTACCTACTTCCATTTAATCGGCTTGATTTTATGGGTAGAAATCCATTGACAGTGTCTATGAGGAAATAAAGCAGCAAAAGTAAAACAGAGAATAACAGAACAGTTGTTTCTGTGTTCTTACGCTCCTACTAAGGCTTTAACCTAGAGAGCTCCATTGAAGGATCCTCGTCTTAAATCTCAACAGACCTGGCCAAAATCCTCATTCGGATTATTAGAGAGCTCAACTAATCTCTAACCTTTTCTTATTATTGTTTTAAATATTTGGTCAACACCTCTATCTGTCTCTATTCTTTCTCACTAAATGATGTTGATGATAGCAATTTGTAAACTGCCACCTCCAGACCAAGAGATATTGAATAAAAGGAGGGTAATTTTGAAGAAGAGGGTTTTAAGTCCACTAATGGTGATGAAAGCAATGATGAGACTGATGACTTGGGGGAAGGGGATGATGATTCATAGAGATTAGCTTCTCTGAACTTCCTAAAATTTCCTAGTTGATGCCTCTTTGAGATTGAGGAAAAAATTTTCCTTTTTATTTGGTAGTGACTTTTGCAGTGTTGCTGGCTGCATATTATCAGTCTTATATTAAGCAATGGCTTTATTTTGTTGGAATTTGTTATTGTGATTGTGATTATTTGGTCTACTGTGCCTGTTTATATACATTTCTTATGTGTCTAAAATTTTCCATTTTAAAAATATTTTCTGAAATGGGCTGCCATGCCTCAATGTGGCACTTGCCACAACATACATTTTTCATTATTGACATACACTGATATAAATTTCAGAGTTTTAGAAGTGTTTTATCTTTTGTGTTTTTCCTTTGCGTCTAACATAATCATCTAAAAGCTCGCCATTTGTACAAATTAAGACAAATTTATATCATTACTTAATTAGTCGTATAGAAACTAAAATGAAAAACTGACTGGGTTCTAATAACAATCACTAGAAGTGAGCTTTTAATATTCCTTCTGTCGTTTTAGACCAAATGATCAAATATAGTGATTCAGATTCAGTTTACCAGTACCAGTAACTATTAGAATTTAAATGCTTTCTAGGACCATCTTGCGCATTACAAATCACAAATAAATTCTAACAAGGAGGTCCTTATACATACTCAAACAGATCTAAAGCATTGAAGTAGAATAGGAAAAGTTTGAGTCTCCACCAACAAAGCCATCCAATGATGCTGAAGCAACAAAGTTTCTTTTCAAGTTGTTTGTTTAATTTCCTGTGGTTTCGACTTTGAGTCTTTGACATCATAATTTTTATCAAATAAGTAGTCACATGACTGTAATAAGTTTTCCTGATGGTTATTTTATCCTTTTAGAAGGCACGTAACATCAATCTGTGTCTTTTAATACTTCAATAAAAATTACAGTGAATTGGGGGAGACGGGATGTGTCCTATAATTTTCGGTGGCTTCATTTTGATTGATTTGTTTGCGCTTTCCCTAAAGACTGGCCAGGTTCAATCCTTGCCTTATTTATATCAATGATCAATCCACCGACATTTTTGTGTTAAAGATCAGATTTGAAACACCAAGTTGAGCTTACTGAATGTAGCTGACGATCATTCTTGCGAGAATTTTTCTATAAGCTGGGCTAATAAACTCGCATTAATTCCAAGAAAGAACAACTATTCTTTACCTAGTTCTATCTCAAAGTCGCTGTCTTTGCAATTTCTCTGCATCACTAATACTCTGCTACTGAGCATATACACCTGTCCCTCAATCTCGAGAATTCAATTTCAAAGCTCAACGTAGCATGTAGAATAGTAATTATTCCTGCACTATCTTAGAATTGGAAGCATAAAATAAAATGAAAAGCTATTGAGCATTTTCATATCAATCTATTCAACACCAATGCTGGCCTTCCTAGGGTTTACTGTTTCTTGGAAGAATCTAGGGTTCATTTTTCTTCACTGTCTAAAATTCCTGGATATTTATATTTTGTTACAGTAAAATAGCATGTGTATTCAACAAAGAAAGAAATGGATGGTTGGAATTTCATAACCTTCACATATATCGAAGGTGCAACTCTACATAATAACACATGAGACATAATAGGAAATGAGGAGTTGGATTAAACATAGATCAACATAATTAAATGTGGAACTAGTACCTGTAACCTTTGTATCAGACTGATGCTTTTGTTCTTCAATGCTGAAGCAAATCCCCATGAATATCGATCTAAATCCAACAGCACCTACATTTCATCATCCCGTAGTTTCTTGCATTGCGCCTTTCTTCGGATTCGGATCTGATTCGCCGGAAAGAAAGAAATAAGCAGTTACTTCCGATCGAAACCAAGAAATAATTGCTTCAGTTGATTTGACTTTGAACGGAGAAATAGATAGTAGAGAGCGCAACCCAGAATCACCCACGTGGGCAACCCCTTTTAAAATTGGAAAAGTTAATTTAAGCGCCATAAAGTTGTTAGAATTTACAAGTAAGGACTTTAAAATTTTAAATTATTTAAAAAATTTAAAGATCCAAATTTTTGGATTGGATGAACAAAAATATCCATTTTCTATTATCTTCCTCAATAAACTTTTGTATTTCCCTCCTAGCGTTCTTCCTCATCTTACTTTTTCCTCCTAATCTTTGTGAATAGGGAGGGTTATGATTAGGAAGGAAAATTGCAACAAAAGAAGCATTGGATTTCTTTGATTATCTCTTCTTTGAAGGTAATGTCAATGGCTAAATGTGTTAGGGGAAGTGTCTTCGATTCTTTTTTAGTACAAACCCAATCTCTAATAATCTTTTTGCCAATCTCTAATAATCTCTTTGATTCTACCTCTTCTGCTTCCAAATTAATAGTCTCTACAAGCTATCTCCTTTGTACTTAGTTTTCTTTTGCCTAGAAACCCATTCGAATTAACTAAACTAATGTGATAACAAATATGAAACTTGGTAGTAACAATAGTACAAGTCATAGGTCACTCGAATAAAATTACATGCCCATATTACTACTAAACTTTCCATTTATTATCACCTTGCTTCAACTTGTGTGCATCTCATATTATTATATAATTTTATATTTTCTAATACCCATTATATTAACATAAATCCATTAAGATATTTGGAATTTAGTGTAAATCATCATATAGTGGCTCAGTCTACATGAATCATGCAAGCCACATAGGAGTATCTATACCTTTATAAAACATTTACCTTAAGTTTATTATCCTCATAATCTAATATTCTATTTCACCTTTTAGTACTTTATATAACATTTCAAATAACAAAATAATGGCAATTCATTAACAAGAAAATAAAAATGAAAACAATGCATTAATATAGTAAAAATTGATCCTAGTTTAGTTAATATCCCTAGTCCAAAATATGAGCCAAAAAAGAAATCATATATGTAAGCAAATGATGAATTCAATAAACCCTAAACCCTAATCCTTTAGTGCCTAAATGTTAAACCTTAATCCCCAAATCTTAAACTTTAAACCCAAAACCATAAACCTTATGCCCTAAGTCCTAAATCTTAATTCTAGGCCTTAAACACTAAATCTTAAAACCCCAAAACCCATCCTATACCCTAAGACCTAAAACCTTAGACCCCACCCAAAAACACTAAACCCTCAACTCTAAAACCCTAAATCCTAAACCCCTAACCCTAAACTTTAAACCTCAAACCTTGAACTCTAAGACTGAATGTAACATTCAAGATTTTTAAAAAGTTTCTAAGTCTGCTGGCCATAGCTAGGACCTCTGTTAGCTATAGTGAATGTACTTGTTCTCTATAATGAGTTTCCAATTAGATATAGCAAAGGTGCTGGTTCGCCATAGTGAGGATATAGCCCGTTATAGCGAGTTTGTACGTCCTACACAAAATCCAAGGAGTTTCTCATAATAGCGTGCACCGTAGCAAGAATAGGGAACTTGAGATTGATAAGTGGTTGTCGTAGTAAGGGGTATTTTTTGCTATAGCGAGAATTGATCCAGAAAAATCATGAAAAAGTGGATTTTTGCTTCTCAAAGACCCCAAAAGCTTCTCTTTTCTTCTAACCGACATTTTCTCTGCTTAAGACCAAGGGAGAGCTCATCTAAGAAGGGCACAAAGGAGGAAGAAGGGAGAAGGAAGGAAACCAAGGAAAATGTAAGATAAGCATAAGATTTTCATAGCTTTCCTTCTTAGAATTTTGATTATTTTTTTTTTTCTCTCTCTTTCTATGGTTTTGGTTATTAAGTTGGCTCTATTTTGAGCTTGGTTCAGAGGAGGGAGAGTATAAATTCAAAGGGAAGGCTAAGGCAAAGGGAAACATTCTTGAAGAAGGGTTGAATTCAAGGTAGACATCTATGTATCTTTACTTCTTGGGTATGTTGATTTTACCAACTTGAGAGCTTGAGAGAGGGAGGAAGTTCTGACCTAGAATAAGCATGAAACTCATGAATTAATGTGTGGGAAGCTAAGAAATGTAAAGTAAGTGGAGGAAAAATCAATGAACTTTAAGATAGGAAATATAGGGGTTCTTGAATATTTTGTACAATTTGATTTTATCTAAGAATCCCCTAACCTTTGTGAGTATTTGTTTGAGTTTCTAAGACTCCTAGGAAGCTTCCCAAGTGCCTTTCCCTTCAAGGAAAATTTAAAAGCTTCATTAGACTTTTTATGGAATCATAGATAAAGTATGCTTATTAAATATGTGGTTGATACTTTGGCTTGTTCCAAGAGAGTAATTGGGTGTTATTTGTTGTGTCAAGGCCAAGGCACTCAAGCTCCATCAAGTTGTGATTGTAAGATCGAGAAGGAAAAAGAGAAATCAAAAGGGAAGACTTGTGTAGCTTAGAAGGTAGCTTTTCACTCTTTGTTGTTGCATTCTTGGATGTATGATGATCATTGTATACTTGTGTGTGCACTTGTATTGTGAGACATGCCATTTGATATTGTCTTGTTGTATTGGTACTAATATACTTATATTTTTAGTTATGAAAATTGCTCTTAAAGGGTGAGGTGGTGCCAAAAGTCCCTTGTGATGGGTGATGTAAATACAAAAGTCCTTAGGAATAGGTGAGATAAAGCCAAAAGTCTCATGAATGATTGAGGCCAAGTCAAGAGTCCCTAGACCAAGGGTAAGACCAATTCAAAAGTTTCTAAAATAAGGTGAGGCTAAACCAAAAGTTCCTAAAGCTTATTCTTGGTATTGATATGATTTTCATGGCATGTAAATCATGTGTTGTATGATTTTTAACGGTTGGATGCCTATTTGCATGTTTTGACATATTTATATACTTTGATTGCTTTCTTGAATGAGTACATGAGCTATTGAGATTTCATGAATCTCACCCCCTTCCTTCTCCCATCTCAAATGGTCTAGGTGGAGCCCAAGAACTAAAGATTGAAGGCCATGAAACATAAATGACCATCCCTTGATACTTTGTATAGTTTTGTATAGCCTTTAATGTAAAGAGATA